>CM045764.1:155396763-155955594 GCA_025200525.1 Camellia lanceoleosa
AGGAGGGAAGACTGTAATAATCCTGACCTGTGATTAGCTTATTATCCTTATTTAAGAATGCCTAATGAGTAATTAAGAGGAAGTTCTGAGTTAATTGCATGTGCTATATGTTACTTGTGTTTATATCTGTCCGTGGTAGGAATATATGTCTGTATTTCTATTTTGATATATGAATTGAAGGCCTTATCGACACCCGATCACGAAATTGACTGGGTTTATGTGTTATTTAAAATTTTTAGAACATTATGGTAGGTTTAATTGAAATCTGATTCAGAATCAAATAATTAGAACAAAATAATTATAATCGGTTAGTTTAATCAAGGGTTAATTAATATAGCTTAACCAAGCCTATATAAGACTTACATGATTCTAGAACTCATTTATATTAGACACTCCCTCATCTTCCTTGAGCTTAACAAACGAGAGAGAGAGAGAGAGAGAGAGAGAGAGAGAGAGAGAGAGAGAGAATTGAAGGAGACTTGGTGAGATTAGAAAGATTTTGGAAGAATTAAGCTTCTACACTTGAGAATTCAAGGCTTAAGGTAGGAATTCACCCTTTTAATTGTGTAATAGAGTTGTTTAATGCATGAATTCAAGGAAATTAGAGATTAAAGACAAGAAATAAGCTAAAGAGTAGACTTGAGAATTAATTCGTACATGCATGTGCATTTTATTGCATTTTGAGCATGTTTTCTAAGAAATTCTCTCATGTATGTAACAATTCTAACTTAGTTTTGGGAATTTATCATGTTTTCCATCATTTTACTTTATTTGACCATGATTTGGAGGGTTTACATTCAAAGGATTACATGAATGGTATATATATGTACATTTCAAGTTTAATTTTGAACAATCGGCATGCTTTTGGACCATGATTTTGTGAAATGATCTTTAATTCATGATGTTTTATAAGTTTACAAGTGTTTTCTCAAGTTTTGACCCAAAAGGATGAGTTTTGATGCATTGGAATTTAGGTTTGTAGCTTAGAGAGCAATCTGGAAATTTCAGAATTTGCACTCTTCACTCGAGCATTAAAAGTTGCGCTCAAGTGAAGAATGCAAGCTCTCAGTAGTTTTGTAGAAGTTTGGAGGTTGGCTCGAGCGTAAAATAAGAGCTCCCAGTACTTTTGCAGACATGAGCCTTCGCTCGAGCAACAGAACTTACGCTTGAGAGAAGGAAGTTGCGCTCGGGCAAACCGCCCTATTTTTGAAAATTTGACAGAAGTGTTTTAAGTAACATTTTAGCATCTTTATTGCATCCTAGGCATTCTTAAGATGTAATTAAGACATAATAATAAGGATAAGGATTAGAAACACACCAAGATAGAAAAGAAACGAGTTAAGTGTTTTCCGAACGTGTGTTTCAATGTGTATCCACTATGTGTTTATGTAGGTCACACGCCATAGATTGTCTAATCTGTCTACTCTATCTGTTCTACTACTAGAGCTATCTGTGAGTAATAACTCCGTAAAGCTATGTTCAACTTTAAGTATTTTTTGAATGATATGATATGATCTATTTTCTGAAATGCTATTTTATGATTAAATGCCTAATTGTTCGACTTTCTGAAATGTATTCGCGACATCCTTAGCACTATATGATATTTGTTATCTATTACCTGGTACCAGAGGTTTCATCATGGAACTGGTTGAGCATAACCATTATGTGCTCTGTATCTGATTGACCATGTAATTATGGATCATCTGTACGTCTCATATAATAATGGGTCATCTATTTTATTAGCACTAATAGAAGTACCACGTATGACTATCTGTGAATTTTGAATTCTGAATTCTGAATATGAATCTATTTCTAAATCTGAACTCTGATTTTTTAATCTATTATGGACATCATTCAGTAAAACCTTTACTCTGTTATCATTCACTAGGCTCCAACTCACTATATTATTTATGTATGTAGGTGATCAGGCACGTGACTAAGCTTACTAATGATTTCCTAGAGATTTGTTCTGTCAACTAACCATTATGCCTCCCGAGGAGGTTCCCGTTTTGAGACGTGGTCAAGTTTTGTGAAGTATTTTTAAAACCTTTATTTTCTTTTGTTTAAGTCTGAATAAGTTTTTGTATGTTTTGTATATATGGGTAACGTATGACTAATGTAAACATGACGTCACATGTATGTATATAAGTTTGAAAATTTCTGTGTCATGTATGTCTACATAGTTCTTTGGACATTATATTATGATATTTACTTCCGTTAGCCCCTTAATTTTGTTTAATCTGTTTAGAGGCCTTCAGTAATCCTAAGATTACTGGCCGGTTACAATGCTAAACCTCTAGGGACAGGTTTGGGTCGTGACACCTACTATCACCGTCTAGTTCCATGTCACTATTGCCATCGACTCAGCAACGAAAGTGCCTTAGTTGTCACCCCGTCTCTCATTATCTCTATCTTATTTGCCGCCGACACCACCGAGCTTATTCTTCTTTCAAATTGAAGCTTCCAACGACGACGACGACGACTGATGTCTGCCATAGCAGCCCTCGTTCACTCACCCACTCTTTATCTATCTCTCTCTCTCTTTCTCATTTATCCTCCACTTTCTCTCTTCTTTTCTCTCTTACAATTAATATCGAAAACGATGATAGAGAGCGATTGATTACAGTTCTTCAAGTCATCAATCGAGAGCGATGAAGATCTAAGGTTTTAGAAAGGAAACACACAGATCTGTCCTTAGCCGTTGTCCCACTACCACCACCAGCGGCAGATGTAGAAGTGCACTTTCGATTACCAGCTCAAGATTCAGAAGCTTAAGGACATGATTTTTTGTCGTAAACGAGTAATTAACAAAGCGAAGAAGCATGACGCGTTCTCCAGCTTGATTGCTACGAAATCTACGATCTTGCAAAGGTTTTATTTTGAGAATAAGCTTGAGAGTGCAACGAATGACACAACCAACCTAAAATTTAGAAACCCTAAGGGCCTGTTTGGTAACGTTTACGTTTTCAGTTTATATTTACAAAAATTTTATAAACTGGTTTTTCTTTATTTTTTGTTTATTTTTAGAAAAACATAAACTACAAACGCGTTTGGTTTAAACAAAATGTTTAAAAAAAATTTAAAATATAAAAAAGAGTGAGAAATGGCAAGTGGTGGAGGGTGGTGGTGGCGGAAGACGGTGGTGGAAAATAGTAGCGAGTGGGTGGTGGTGGTGGTGGTGGTGGTGAGGTGGTAGTGTGGTGGTGGGTGGTGGTGTGGTGTGTGGTGGCGTGTGATGGCGGTGGTGGGCGGATGGTGCGGCGATGGCGGGATGTGGTGGTGGTGGTGGGGTGGTGGTGGGTGTGGTGGGGGTGGTGGCAGTGGTGGCAGTGGGTGGTAGTAGTAGTGGTGGTGGTGGTGGGTGGTGGGTGGTGGTGTTGGTAGTGGTGGTGGTGGTGGTGGTGGTGGGCGTGTGGTGTGTAGGTGTGGTGGGTGGTGGTGGTGGTGGGTGGTGGTGGTGGCAAAGTGGTGGTGGGTGGGTGGGTGGGTGGCGTGGTGGTGGTGGGTGGTGTGGTGGGTGGGTGGTGGGTGTAGTGGCAGTGTGGTGGTGGGTGGTGGTGTGGTGGTGGCGTGGTGGTGGTGTAGTGGTGGTGGTGGTGGTGGTGGTGGTGGTGGGTGGTGGGTGGTGGTGGGTGGTGGTGGGTGTCAGTGGTGGTGTGGTGGATGGTGGTGGTGCTACGTGGATGGGTGACGACGGCGGGTGGTGGGTGGTAGTGGTTGTGGGAGCGGGTGGTAGGTGGTGGTGGCAAATGGGTGTGAGTGGGTGGTGGAGTATGGTAGTGGCGGTGGTGGTGGTGGTGGTGGTGGTGGTTGGTGGTGGGTGGGTGGTGGCGAGTGGGTGGTGTGATGGGTGTGGGTGGTGACTATGGCGTGTGGTGGTGGGTGTGGTGGTGGCTGGTGGTGGTGTGGTGGTGGTGGTGGGGTAGTGGTGGTGTGTGTGGTGGTGGTGGTGGGTGGTGGTGGGTGGTGGTGGTGGTGGGTGGGTGGTGGGTGTGTGGGTGTGGTGGTAGTGGTGGTAAAATGGTGGTGTGGTGGTAAAAAAAAAAAAAAAAAAAACTTAATTCGTTCATTTTTTTTTTTTAAGTTTTTTATAAATTTTTTATAAAGTAACTTTTTTTATTTATATTTTTATTGGTGGTAAAAATTTTTGGAATTTTTATAAATGGCCAAAAAACAATTGTTACCAAACGGCACCTAAGTATTTGTCAATGTTGAATCATCTAAGGTTTTATTTGTCATCAAATTGCACATGATATTGTTTTTGGATTATGATATGGTTGTTGTTGCTGACATTTTTTTTTTTTTTTTTTTTTTGGTTTTGAAATAGATAGATCTGTAGGGTGTTTGTGGTGATGATCTGTTGTTCACTCACTCTTCTCTTTTTTTTCTTCATTTTATATGGATAGAATGAGAAAGACCTGTTGTTATTGTTGTTGTTTATGATTATTGCAACAAATAAACAAAAAAAAAAAAAGTTATGTGACATATTTTCAACATATAAAAACAAAGAGAAACCCACAGAATTTGAACAGATAAATAGAATTTAGGGAAAAAAATTGAACAGATAGATATAATTTAAGGAAAAAATTGAGTAGATAGAAAAAAAATTTAACAAATAAATAGAATTTAGGGAGAAAAATTAAACGAATAGATTTAGATAGAAAAAAAATTTACACAAATAAATATAAATTTGAACAGATAGTCAACAAAAAGTCAAATAGATAAAAAAAAAAAAAAAAAAAAAAAAAAAAGGTCAAAGGGTAAAATTGAAAACAACATATTTTCCAAAACTTCTCACCAAACACAAAGTGTGGACCTCTCATCAACAAAAAAATATCCTTTGGACTTAATGCCTTACACCTTTCTTAGATTGGATATATCACCAATTAACCTTTTTATTTCAAAATAAAGTAAATCATATTAAATTGTCTATTCTTATTTCTTCATAATCATAGTCACTACCACCACTACCACTACTCCACCCTTATTATCACCATCGCTACCACTCTACCACCACCACCGCTATCACCACTGCTGTCACTCTATTACCTTTACCGCCGCCATCACCACTCCACCACCATCTTCTTCTCCACTATTACCATTAGTAGTGCCACTCTACCACCTTCACCCCATCCACTATATCACCACTCCACCACTTCTACTACCTATACCAGCACCACTTCACCACCTCTACCACATCCACGTCATCGTTACTCCATCACCACTTCCACACCATTAAGTTTATTGTCTAGTTTGTATATGTGGAGGGGTAAAATGTTGGCCCAAATCCAAAAGCAATTAGGCAGAGCAACCTAAAGGAAAGGAAAGGCCTAGATAGATTTCTAAGGAGCCCATTAGAGGCAGCTGGCAAAATAAAGACACGTGATTGGGCAAGTAAGGAGCAAGGAAAAAGTGAGATCTCCTTCTAGAAGAAGATTAGCGGAATGCCGGAGATCGTTGGATTCATTTTCATCCAACGGTGGAGACATCAAGCAGCAAATATAGGGACATCGTTATCGTTACTCCATTATCATTTCCACGCCATTGCCGTCATATTTGAAAGAAAATGAAATTGATGAAATACATGGGTTCATTGAGTTTATTGTCTAGTTTGTATATGTAGAGGGGTAAAATGTTGGCCCAAATCCAAAAGCAATTAGGCAGAGCAACCTAAAAGAAAGGAAAGGCCTAGATAGATTTCTAAGGAGCCCATTAGAGACAGCTGGCAAAATAAAGGCACATGATTGGGCAAGTAAGGAGCAAGGAAAAAGTGAGATCTCCTTCTAGAAGAAGATTAGCGGAATGCCCAGAGATCATTGGATTCATTTTCATCCAACAATGGAGACATCAAGCAACAAATATAGGGACATAGGTCAAGCCTACTAAACGACACGACCGTCTGATCAACTTGATCAAACGAACAAAACACTAGGCAATTTGGCACTGGCACTGACGCAATCTAAGCTGTTCAAGAGAAGATGATCCAACAATCGAAGGCAAAGGTAACATGGCCACTTGCCTGACCAAACTCAGAAGCAGGGCAGAACCTTCAGATCGAACATTGATCCAACAGATGAAGCCTAAGTCAGGAAATTTATAAAAGGCGAAGTAGGTAAAGCAAATGAGGGACGTAAGCTAAAAAGCTTTCTTTTAGAAAAATACAATTCACTTATGGCCAAACAGCATTCTAACTTGATTGTCAGAGGGTCTTCCCAACCAACCAAGGTTGGGTGTGATAATTGACGATTTGGTTTTTCTTTGTAGAGTAAAGGAAGGGTACGTCATCTCGATTTTCTTGTGGAGAAGAAATCTACCTTCCACAGTATAATTCAACTCAGCTCATTTAAACTCATTTATTAAATGAGAAGATTTGGGTTGTGTTATTTTAAATGCATAACTCATTTTGACTAGTCAAAACCTATAGATTTGTCAACTCTAATATTTTTAAATGAAAAAAGGTTTGAGTATGATTTATTAGGTTAAATTTTACTTATTTATTTATTTATTTATTTTACAGAGAATCTAGTCAACTTGCTAGTAAATACCCTTAAAATTGGAAATTCTATGGTATACCTCTCTTCGAGGCTGACAGCCTGTGTACTATATACACATTTGGTTACAACTTTTTGAGTCAGCAGTTGTACCCTATTACGTTGTTAATTCTGACACATTATAATGTTAGGTGACAAAATTTATGATTCAAAATTTGTTTGCTCTCAATTTATTTTAGTTATGACTCCTATAATATTAAGTTATGTTATTTGCAATTGTAAGACTCCCATAATATTAAGTTATGCTATTTGCAATAGTTAAACTTACAAGTGGCATAACTCACATATGGTATGATAGTATTCCCTCCTCAAAATATATTAACTGTTGATTATTTTTATATTTGCACACCATCTAAATTAATTTTATTTATTTTAACCTTATTAATGGGGATTATATAATTTTTTTTAAAATTTTAAAAAAGAATAATATAATTTATCCAAATAAAAATATGTATAACATATCTAAACGTTAAAAAAAGATGAAATCGCTTTTGAATGGATTTTTTTAAGGAGGAGTTACGGGCCGGTCCTATGGACCGGTCTTATTACCCAGCAGGTCCTACTAAAAAAAAATCAAATAGTATTTTTCATTTTTACCCCTAGACTCAACAATGCAAATTTATCATTGGTTTAAACAAATTTATCACTGATTTATCACTAGTTTAAACAAATTTATTACTGGTTTAAACAACTTTATTACTGGTTTATCTCTGATTTAAACAAAGTTTATCACTAGTTTAAACAAATTAATCACTAATTTAAACAAATTTATCACTTGTTTAAATTTATCACATTCTTGTCCACATCTTCGTAACTTATCACTGGTTAAATTTATCACATTCTTGTCCATAGCTTCATAACTTTTACTATTTTTCTCGAACCCTCGTCGAAGTTTCAACAATGGCGATGGCATGTTCACAGAGACTTACATCTCAATTATATTGAAACCCTTCACTCTCTCTTTCCTCCAAAGTCATAATCACCTAATTATCTGCCTCATCATCCTCACAATCTTCTTAATCGTCATCATCATCCAAGAAAGTCTCTGATCGAATCATGAAGCTCTTTGCAATCGATCTCAACGGCAAGAAGATGGTGGCGGATTCTCTCTCTCTCTCTCTTTCTCTGTATTTGGATTCGTAAATCTGGAGAGAGTTTTTTTTTTTTTTTTTTTCATCTCTAGATCTGATCTGAGTATAACAACATGAGGGTAAAAATGAAATAAATAAAAATATTCAGGACTTATAGGTAAAAAAATTTCTATTAAGGATCTGTTGGATAATAATCCTTGAAAATAGGATTGACCCGTAAAAATCCCTTTTTTTAATAATATATTTCCTAAAATAATTAGATTTTCTCATTAATCCCAATTGTAAAGGTATGTTTGTTTGCTTCTATGAGCAGTAGGATTGGACTATTTGTGAGGTGTGCTCACTCATAATATGTTTAGGGGTTTTTTTTGGTTAAAATAGTCAAAAAAAATAAAATAGTTTTTTAATCTAATAAGACAAAATATTACATTTAAATTATAATCATTTTAGTTTTTCTATCAGAAAAGTTAAAAAAGTCAAAAAGCCTATACCAAACGAGACTTTTTAGCCTTAGGCTAAAATAGTTAAAAAGCCAAAAAAATAAAAAAATCAATCCACATCCCAAACAAATCTTAGTTAGAAAAGTTGTTAGGGGATGAACACTCCAATGAGAGTAGTAGTCCACTACCAGGGGTGGATTAATAAAGATGGGCGAGATGTGGGATTCATGGTGAAAAAAAGGATAATTATGTAATTTCACATATTTAATTCCAATTAATTAATATCACCCCATTATAGTCTCGTTTGGGAAATTGACTATTTTAATAAGTTATTTTAGTTTTTTATTATTTTAGTAGGCTAAAATAATTATATTGAGAAGAGAGTTGGATTTTTTATGTAATTAGATGTCATATTTGTGAGAAAAAAAATTAAATGATTATGAATTTGATGTGATATTTTATCTTATTGACTATTTTAACATATTTTATATTTTTTGTAAATTTTAGCCAAAAAAAAAAACCAAACCAAACTTACCAAACATCACTACTGCACAAACAAATGGGATTGTTTGATATATGAGTTGATTTTTTTACTATTTTAATTTGGGTTAAAAAGTATCGTTTAGAATACATTTTTTTTTTTTTTAAATTTGTGAAAAAAATAAAAAAATTATAAATTTGACATAATATTTTATATTATTTAGCTAAAATAACTTATTTTTGTACTATATAATTATTTCACTAATCAGCCAAACAAAACGTGGCCCAAACCTTTTCAAGCCATAGTTCCAAAAAAAAAAACCTTTCAAGTTCTTTCCCAATTTTTAGATTCATGACCCTGTCGCCAACGAAATAGGTCTGTGGGTTTGAATCTATGGCGTTCAACTGTTGCTGTGATTGGTCGTCTAAGTTGCCCGATGAGTTGACGGTGGAGATACTATGTAGATTGCCAGAAAAGCCTCTGATTCAATTCAAGTCCGTGTCGAAAGCTTGGTACTTATTGATTTCCGATGTTTGCGTTCCCAGAATCTCTTCATCCGCACCTCTCTCCGGATTTCTCTTCAGGTTGATTCCCCTTCTTCCATTCTCCGATTTCCTTATGGAATATGTTCCATCAGATTGCCCGAGAACCCTGCGGGACAGAGGACGATTTGTGGAGTCGTATTCGAAGTTATTACCCTTTCAACCTACTGGCAGGGACGTTCTCGACTGCTGCAACGGTTTGCTCTTAATTCTTCACCGCTCCTCTGTTCCTCCCTCCTCTGTTCCTTCACAGTATTATGTGTGTAACCCTGCCACAAAACAATGTGTGGCTATTCCCGTGAACCCTAATCATCTAGATCCCATATGTGCTGTACTTGCTTTTAATCCTGTTGAGTCCCCACCGAATAATACTAATAATAATAATTATAAAATAGTTCGGTTAGCTAGCTCTGCCAGCACTGCCTCTGTAACTCATCCGCCGGAGCTGGATGTTTTCTCCTCCGTTACTGGCAAGTGGGTCAACCATCCGGTTCCACTCCAGCCTGAATCTGAACTTTATGGTTTCAAGTGGCTTTTCAAGTCTGTTTATTTGGATGGGGTGTTGTTCATGTTATCTTACAGTAGATACCTCTTGTGTTTTGATCTCAATGCCGATAATTTGAATCCCCGAGCTGTGAAGCTCCCAAACAAGGGCAAGGCTCTTGGTGTTGGATTCATTGGGATGTCCAAAGATTGCTTCTATTACTCTAATCATGTTGAAAATGCAATCCTTGTTTGGTCACTTGACCATGACCATCAGTGGATTTTGAAGCATAGCATCTGCATAGATGACTTGGTTCGGTTTCATCATGGCAGAATTTTAGACCGCTATCGCCTTTCTTTGCTGCTCGTGCCTTGTGCTTTACATCCAACTTCAGAAGTTATCTTCATTGCTATTCCCAGAATGATATTTAGCTATAATCTGAAAACCAATCAGTTCAATGTATTTTACATGCTGCAAGAATACAGGAATTTGATTGATGACGGATGTTTCTTCTTTCCTTATTCACGCTGCCTGGTTGTTTTGAATGATTTTACGCAGGTAAAAATTCTGGACCTATCCATTTTGTAACCAGTTTACTTCATATATATATATATATATATATATTTGTGTATATATTCAACCATGCGTATCTTTAATATTTGCTAATAATTCATTGAGTTGCTTACTCTGTATGCTGAGGACCTTTTTAGTATTTCATGTTTTGATGCCCCCTTTGTTTAACGTGCATTCATTAGGATATTAGCATTTTCTAATAACACTTTTAAAGGCCGGAAGGTTCCGATATGACTTGAATTTGGGAGGTTAGTTTTCTTGAATGCTTCTTTCTTTTGGATTTGTAGACCTGAAGTAGTGTAACTGGTTTTGAATGCCAGGGAGGAGACAAAAGGGGTTTGGGGGAGATTTTTTTACCTATTTCAGTATCATTGTGGGCCTTTGTTTAAGATTTTACTTGTCTATTTCTTTGATCTTCCCTGTTCTTGCTAGGTTTTGGATGATCATATTTCAATTTTTGTTTCCAAGTGGAGTGTATTCTTGTTGGAAAAGGGTGACCTAAGGAATAAAATACAACAAAACATCAACTTTTGTAAATTGCCTTACCAATCCTTCATTCTTTGCGATATATGTGGTTTACTTGAAAATATAAATTTACATTTCCTTCATTTGATAGATATAGAGAATGTTTTGCTTGATGGAGAGGAGCAGTAGAAGAATCATCATTATGGAGGAAAAATAATAAATGAATAGTTGAGGTAATTTGCACTGAGTGGTCTAGAATGTTGCAAGAAGAGGTATACCACCCGTCAAAAGTGAAGAGGAGAAAGGCCTTTATTATTTAAAAAAATAAAAGGAGGAATAGAAGTGGGTCTTAGGACCATGTTCGGTGTGAGAGAGCTGATGCATCTGCTATAAGATTTCCGAATTTATTGTAGGTGAGGTGTAAATTTAATTTACTTGTGTGGCACATTACAATTGCATCCGTGAAGAATTGAGAAAACGTAGTAAGTAATGTTTTATGAGGCATTTTAGTGAGGTAAGTGATAATGTCATAGGAATTTAGTTACTTCCAAGATATATGTTGAAACTATGAATTGTTGGAAAAGCATTTGTGAGAAAGTAGCTTTGTTGAGGTGTATATCAGTGGTTGTGCTCTGCAGTTGTCAAGCGGGATATTGTAAAAGAATACAAATTCCTCAATTGTTAATAAACCTTGACGTTGTGTGATTGTCTGATATTTGCGGTCACCAATCTATCTCTAGCCCCCAAGCTACAAGACCTAGAGTCACACTGAGTGTGCCAGAGACTTTGGTGTGCCAAAGTTTCACAAGGCAACACTTTTTCACAAGGGAAGTTCCCTGTGAGGTGCTTGTACTCCACCAAGTCCAAGTCCACCTAAACCTTTCGACCATACTGTTGAATGTTCACCTGTCTTGGCAACTGTAGGTCATGACTTATTTGGCCAGAACTACTCCCTTGAAATTGCATATCATATAGGTGATTGTTATGGAAGTTTATAATCTTCTTTCATGCTTTGATTGTTGCTATTTCTGGCTTAAATGATAAAATGATTCTAGCATTTATTTGTTGCATCTTCAATGCTACAATGAGAGAAGTACACTTGAAGGTGCCCTGAATTTTATTTTTATTTTTTTTTTCAGGTAAAAATGGATTGCTAATTATCAGAAGTTCTTGTGTATTTCTGACTTCTTTGGAGAAACATCAGACTACAAATTGGTGAATAGTGGCTACTTTCGATCTACTAGTTTTGGTTTAACAGTTTGTAGAACCTCGTTTCTAGACTTGGATGTTTATTATTTCAGTTCTCTCTGTAACTAGGGTTGCAAATGAACCGAGCTGTTCATGAACAAGCTCGAACTCGGCTCGTTAAAGCTCGTTTAAGCTCGGTTCGCTTACTAAATAAACGAGCTCGAGCTTAAATTTTAAGCTCGTTTAACTAACGAGCCGAGCCCGAGTTCAATAAAACTCGGCTCGATAGGCTTGCGAGCCTAAATATATATATATATATATATAATTTAATTATATTATATATTACTTATATAATTATATAATATATAAATAAATATAATTAACAATTAACAAAATATTAAACTTTGGAATTATATATATACGCGTGTACACGCACATATACAAAGCAATTTTGGAATTATTTTCTTTTCTTTAAGAGAGAAGTCTGGTGCCATGTGGTGGACTTTTATAAGCACTCACTATTGACCATATTTGTGCCTTGGACCGATGTGGGACTTCTTGCGCAAGTCCTCTCAGCAGCAAACACAAGTGTATCAAATGTCAAACTAATTGTCCCACATCGCCTATGCACAATGTTGTTCAGCTAAAAGGATCTCTATTTATGTCCAAGTGTAGTAAGCTTCTGGACTTCCGTTAGTTGGACTTGACTATCGAGCCACAACGAGCCGAGCTCGAACTAGATAAATTTTGTGCGAGCCGAGCTCGAGCCAATATATTTAGGCTCGTTTCGAGCTCGAGCCGAGCTCGAACATCTTGAAAATAAATCGAGCCGAGCTCGAACATTGATAAATTCGACTCGGCTCGGCTCGATTACACCCCTATCTGTAACTACCCTCACAGTTATGGTGTCCCAAAATTTGAAAAATAAAAGATAGAATTTCAATGGTTACTTGTTCTTTGTTCAATTATGATGATTTTATTTATTGTATAGATCTAACATTTGATCCTACTTCATGATCCCAAAACAAAACAAAAACAAAGAGCGAGAGGAAAGACATTTTTAAATTTTCCAAATGCTATCTACTTGCATGGATTCTGCATTATGCTTTTTTGTTTTCTACCACTGGAAATCTCTACTTGTTTAGCTTTTCATAATGCCTTCTCTCTCTTATCTATTTATTTTTTTAATAATAATTATTGTTCTTCTTATTTACAGATGAATGATATCCCCAGGAAAAAGGGTTTAGAGGTTGGGGTTACCATCTGATGGTCCAGATTAGATCCCCTTTCATACTGGATTTGCCAACTAGTTTCATGGTGGTTCTACTTGGATATAACTGCATAAATTATCTGGAAGGCTCCAATATTTATATGCGCGCTCAAATGTACGATTTTGTCCTAGGTGTTATTTAACAATATATATTGTGACCTTTATTTTAATTCCGGCTTTTTTCTTTTAAGGAGAATATTATCATATCTCTCATTAGAGGTGTAGAACATTCAATTGCCTTCCCTGCGATTCAATAGTCCTTTTCTTTGATAGCTCTTAGGCCAGTGAATTTCACTCCTTCAGCTCCTACTTTCATTTCTATTTTTTTCGTAGAGTAAGGCCTCGTTTGGCAAGTGGTTGTTTTAGCCAAAAAGTCAAAAGTTACTAAAAAAATTAAAAAACCAACAACCTCTACCAAAAGTCAAAGATTTCATTTTCTCTCTACATTTTGCACATCTTTTCGTAAAAAGTTAAAAAGTCATTCCAAACATATTAGTTTTTTTTACATCATATTTTAGTCAAAAAATCAAAAAGTTACAAAAAAAGTATATTTCCAAACGAGGCCTAATGCTATAAAAATTAAGACATCTTACAATTTTTTTCTCTCACTGTTATGGCATCACGTGTCATACTATTAAAGTGGTGGGTTAAAGATTTATTGGTTTGTATTGCATTTTTTTTCATGAATTTTGTGAAAACTGCAGTGTAACCTGTATCCAGTCAAATCTCCTCCCAATCTTCTTCTTTATCTGTAAACTTTGATAATTCATTGCTATGCTTTGAACGTTGTTTTTGCAAGGAGAATAGAGGCTGTGAAGGATGAATTCATCTATGAAGTAACTTTCTCAACAACTCAAAACAAAAAAAGCCTCTAAAAAAATTCTTTTTCTAAAAAACCTCCATCTCGGGCCTCACCGCTGGCCAGCCGGCCGTCGCCTTTGGCCATGGCAGTTGGCTGGCCTATCTTTTCTTCTTGTGTACATGGTTTTTCTCCTAATAAACTTGAGCCCCCATTAGTTTTCCACTATCTCCTTTTCAGATGTAATCTCTAGATTTGCTTAGGATGTTGTTTTGGTTCTATCGTTTTTGTGTAGGATGCTCGTTTTCAAAGGCGTTCTTCGGGGTTTTTGGCCAGGTATTCCTTGGGTGGCTTTAGATCTATCATATCCGGCGGTCTGAAAGCTTGTTGGGTCTACAATGTGGATTTTGGCGCTCATGGAAGCTTTGATGGGTGGTTTTGGTGGGTTTTTTTTCTCGAATGGAAAAGTTCAGTGGAAGTGGTGCTTCGGCCATGGTGTTCAGCTTCAGCCATGGGTTTTGGTTTAGGATGGGTGTGTTGAATGTGGGTGGGTTGGTTCAGGAACTTCATTCGGGCACTTTTTTGCGAGCGGGAGTTTGAGGGGTGGAGGATCCAGAATTGTTTAGGAGCTTCATTCGGGCGCTCCTGTGTGAGTGGGAGTTTGAAGGGTGAATTCTGATCAGAGAGGGGACTACTCAGCGTTGTTGGCGAGGATCAATCAAGGGAGTTGTTTAGGCAAGGAAAATCGTGGCAGAAGTTTAAGATGGAAAACTGGGTTTTGCAGGTTACAAGCGTGGTGACCTGCTGAAGAACCAAAGGAGGAGGCTGCAGCAACAATAGAAGAGGCACCGGCAGCAGGGTGTTTATGGAGGTTGAGTGTCCGGCGATTATGGTGGCTCTCGACGGCAATGGAGCCTGGGTGTCCGGCGATGATGGAGGTTGAGTGTCCGTCAATGGTGCAAGGTGTTTAGGACAAGCATGGGGCTCAAGAGTGTAATAGTGTTTGAGTCAGACACGGGGTTTATTAGTGTATCAGTGTTTTAGGTGTGGGGCTCAATAGTTTGGTTTGTTTTTGGAATTGTTTTTTAAAATATAAAATCGTGAGACTAAGAGGTTGGTTGTAAGAATCCGAGTAGCGAGTAGGAGAGTGAGTCTTTACTCCTCGAACCTCTCTCAACACGTTTTATTTCCTTGTACCTTTAAATTTTATGTTTTTAATAAAATTTTTCTTTGCCGATCCAAAAAAAAGTAACTTTCTCATCTATGAAGCAACTCTGGCTAGGCTTGATCACAGGAAGAATTATATTATGAGAAAAGCTACGATGTGGATTAAAAAAAGATGCATAAAATATAAATTTTTTTCATCACAAAAAATATAAATGCAATTTGAGCATGCTCAACTCGAGAGAGAATTAAACAAAATGTACAGTATATTTAAACTTTTTAAAATTGTTAAGTTTGTTTTTGTTTTTTGAACAACAATAAATAAATAAATAAAACAATAAAGAAAAAAAGAAAATTATTGATAAAATGATAATGTTGATAATTCTAAAAAGGCAACGAGTGGCAAGTGTGTTCAAATAATAGGTTTGAGAAAACTTCACCACAATCTTAACATATTTTTTTATGTATTTCAATCATAATTATTTTTATATATTAAAAAAAATTATAAATATATATTTAGAGAAAGATCTTCAAACAAATAAAAAGTTATGTTTGGTTTATGGATTTGTGTAGAGATTTAAAAAAGAAAAGAAAAAAGATGAATAAAATATGAATAATATATATATATATATATTTCTTTTTTTGTTCTAAATTCCTACCTAACTCCATAAATCAAACTTGGCCAAAAAAAAAAAAAAAACCACATGTAATGTAATAGAAGAATGAATCTTCTAAAAAAAAAAAAAAATATTCCTATAGTTTACACGGCCTCTAGATATAAAACTTTGTCCCGTTCGGTCCAAGCCCTACAATAAGCTAAAACCAGCCTAGCCCATTGCACAATATGCAGTAACAACTGCTTTGTATTGGTGTTGTTTGATACAACTTATTACAAGTTAAAATCTGATAATCAAAAAGGAGAAATCAAAAGCACCTCATCCCTAACTTTCAAATAATCAATTTTTCTCAACTTATTTAAGTTATTTCTGTCTAAAAGTAGAAGTTGCACCAAACAGTTTAGCACAAATTTCCAAATTAAAATAAGATATAATCATCCCCATAATCTACACCAAACACTCCCATTGTAATCAATTTGTTTGGTTTTAGTTTCTAAAAAACACTTTTAAGAATTTTTTTTTTTTCATATTTTTATTTTCAATAATTTTTTTAATATTTTAAGAATTTTTTTTTTTAATTTTTAAACACACCTAACATAAATACACTTAAAAAGTATAATATTTGTGAAAGAAATCTTTAAAAAATTTATTAAATACCAAAAATACAAAAAATAAAAAATAAAAAATTAATATATTTTTCATATTTTGGTATATTTATTAATTTTTTAAAATATTTTTCACAACTATTTTATTATTTAGGTCTAAATAAGATTCATTTAAAAAAATAAAAAAACATTAACTTAAAATTTTAAAAATATTTATTAAAAATAAAAAAAATACAAAAAATAAAAAACTTTTAATTTTAAAAAAACTGAAACCATGAGATGTAAATAGAGTTATTGGAACATAGATATTCAGGGCTAATATAGTAACACCACGAAAGGTCAATTAAATCAATGAGATCTAAATCGAGTTATTGGAGCATAGATATATACACAAAAGGTCAATTAAATCAATGAGATCTAAATCGAGTTATTGGAGCATAGATATATAGGACTAGTATCGAACCCAGAAAATTGAATATCTGTATCGATTCTACAACCCTTGATCTCAGGCGAACAGAGTCGAATCGAACATGACTGTTGCTGAGTTACGCAATCTGCCGCTGGTTCGTCTTCAATCTCTCTCTCTCTCTCTCTCTCTCTCTCTCTCTTGCCGTCTATAGATCTATGAAGAACACAGTGTTCACTATGTTTCTCTTCAACACAATAACTTTATCACGTTTGTTCTTCGCTTTGTTTATAGAGTTCGTGGAATTGTGTTTAGTTCTCTGATCTGGCTTTCAATTTTCAATTTTCTTTCCCAAAGGAATAGGTGGCTGGGTTTGAATCTATGGCGTTCAACTGTTGCTGTGATTGGTCGTCTAAGTTGCCCGATGAGTTGACGGTGGAGATACTATGTAGATTGCCAGAAAAGCCTCTGATTCAATTCAAGTCCGTGTCGAAAGCTTGGTACTTATTGATTTCTGATGTTTGCGTTCCGAGAATCTCTTCATCCGCACCTCTCTCCGGATTTCTCTTCAGGTTGATTCCCCTTATTCCATTCTCCGATTGCCTAGTGGAATATGTTCCATCAGATTGTCAGAGAACCCTGCGGGACAGAGGACGATTTGTGGAGTCGTATTCGAAGTTATTACCCTTTCAACCTACTGACAGGGACGTTCTCGACTGCTGCAACGGTTTGCTCTTAATTCTTCACCGCTCCTCTGTTCCTCCCTCCTCTGTCCCTTCACAGTATTATGTGTGTAACCCTACCACAAAACAATGTGTGGCTATTCCCGTGAACCCTAATCATCTAGATCCCACATATGCTGTACTTGCTTTTAATCCTGTTGAGTCCCCACCGAATAATACTAATAATAATAATTATAAAATAGTTCGGTTAGCTAGCTCTGCCAGCACTGCCTCTGTAACTCATCCGCCAGAGCTGGATGTTTTCTCCTCCGTTACTGGCAAGTGGGTCAACCATCCGGTTCCACTCCAGCCTGAACCCGAGCTTTATGGTTTCAAGCGGATTTGCAAGTCTGTTTATTTGGATGGGGTGTTGTACATGTTGTCTTACAGTAGATACCTCTTGTGTTTTGATCCCAATGCCGATAATTTGAATCCCCGAGCTCTGAAGCTCCTTGTTGGGTATACCTCCTTATTGGAGTGTGGGACCCAATTGATTTTGAAAAAAGAATTTAATTTGACTTGATTTAGGTATAATATATTTTTATATATTATATTTGTAGAGGTCCAATCCAATTTGGATACAATTAGGGTTTGATTACAAAACCCTAAATTCACAATATACATATATTGATATTGTTTTTGTTCTGCCGAAGAGACAGAGGGGGCTATCAATATTGATTTGTTTTTTTGGTGACTTTGCTGGGTAAATTCAATTGTTGACCTTGGTCAATGCTTTGGGCTAATCAATTCATTTGGTGACATTTAAGTTTTGTGGATTGATTTGTTCAAGTTTCGGAAAAATACTCTATTCGTGGTTGGTTCGAATTCGGCTGGTTTAATAGGTTTGATTTGGAGTATTATTTTAGGTCTTCTTCAATTTTGGTTCTGAAGATTTTGGTTCATCTATTTGGTGAGGTCTTTCCTCTTTGTTTATTTGTGATTATTTGGAATTCACCTAAGGGTGGTTTTGTGAGACCATTAGTGTCTCATTTGTAATCGTTTGGAACCTATTTGGTTGATAGTGGAATCGGATTTCGATCTCGTGGATGTACCTCACATTGAGGGAACCACGTAAAAATTCTTGTGTTGTCTTTGATTTAATTTTTCCGCATTAGTTTTTATTCCCATTGATTGATTTACTTGTGGGGAATCATCAATTTTCCCTAACAACTGGTATCAGAGCTTACGGTTTATTGGGGTTTATTTATTTGTGTAAATCAATGGAGGTGAATGTGGGTCGTATGTCTAGCTTCAATGGAAGCAATTGGGTAACTTGAAAAACTAAAATGGAGGACCTATTATTTTGTAAAGACTTGTATGGACCCATTGAGGGTGATAGTGGCAAACCTGCTGATATGAAAGATGATGAGTGGAAGAGGCTTAATCGAAAAGCCGTTGGTATTATCCGTCAATGGATTGATGACAGTGTGTTTCATCATGTTGCCACTGAGACTTCGGCACATGATTTATGGAAAAAATTAGAGAGTCTTGATGATAGAAAATCAGCCACAAATAAAGTTTTTCTGTTTCGTAAGTTGGTTAATTTAAAATATAAATAGGGCAGCCCTATTCCGGAACATCTGAATGAAATAAAGAGTATTGTTAACCAACTTGCTTCTATGAAAATTATTTTTGATGATGAGTTACAGGCTTTGATGCTACTTAGTTCCTTACCCGAAAGTTGGGAGACTTTAGTTGTGACAGTTAGTAATTCAGCACCCGATGGAGTTGTCACAATGGGCCAAGTCACTAGTAGCTTGTTGAATGAAGAAACTAGAAGAAAATCAGCCGGTTCCTCTCATTCGGAAGCATTTGTTGTGAGAGGCCGAAGCAAAACAAGGGGGAGGAGTAAGACTCCTCATGGTCGTGATCAAAGCCGTGACAAGTCAAGAGATGGTTCTTTTTCAAAGAAAGACGTTGAGTGTTATTATTGCCACATGAAGCGGGAATGCCGAAAGCTCAAGAACAAAGAGAAAAGGCGTGACAAAAGTGTGGATAAGAAGCAAGAAGACATCATGGTCGTTTGTGAAGATGATTGTATCAATTTTGTGGGCCAAGAGAGTCATTGGGTGATTGATTCCGGTGCTTCTTTTCATGTGACTTCTCGAGTTGATTTCTTCACTACCTACACTGCAGGAGATTATGGTTCTGTTCGAATGGGTAATGAAGGTTTGTCCAAGATTATCGGCATGGGTGATGTTTGCTTGGAAACAAATTTGGGCTGCAAGTTGTTGCTTAAAGATGTGAGGCATGTTCCCGACATTCGCCTTAATTTAATCTCTACTGGGAAGCTAGATGATGAAAGCTTCAACAACAAATTTGGTGATGGAATATGAAAACTCACAAAGGGTTCTTTGGTGGTGGCTAAGTGCAAGAAGACTCATACACTTTATTCGATGCAAGGAAAAATTTGTAAAGGTGTTGTCAATGCACTTGAAGATGATACCTCTATCGAATTGTGGCACAAGCGGCTTGGCCACATGAGTGAAAATGGGCTGCAAGTATTGTTCAAGAAAGAGCTTCTACCCGGTTTGAAAGGTACACATCTTAAAACTTGTGTTCATTGTTTGGCGGGTAAACAACATAGAGTTTCTTTTCATAAAAATGTTGCTTCTAGAAAAGAAAATGTGTTAGAGTTAATTCATTCGGATGTTTGTGGTCCTTTAAAAGTTAGAACACATGGTGGTGCACTTTATTTTGTTACTTTCATTGATGATTATTCAAGGAAAGTTTGGGCTTATCTACTAAAAACTAAAGATCAAGTTCTAGAAGTATTTAAGCATTTTCAGGCCATGGTTGAAAGAGAAACAGGGCAGAAATTGAAGTGCATCCGAACAGACAATGGTGGTGAATACATTGGGCCATTTGATGAGTATTGTCGCAGCAAAGGTATTCGGCATCAAAAGACAGTTAAGAAGACTCCTCAACAAAATGATGTTGCCGAGAGGATGAACCGCACCATTGTGGAAAGAACAAGGTGTTTGCTTTCACAAGCTAAATTGCCAAGACCCTTTTGGGGTGAGGCAATGAGTACAGCGGTTGACTTGATCAATTTATCTCCTTGCTATCCTTTGAATGGTGATGTTCCTGAAAGAGTTTGGACTGACAAAGATGTGTCTTATGAGCACTTGAGAGTGTTTGGTTGCCGAGCTTTTGTTTACATTCCAAAGGATGAGAGGTCCAAGCTTGATAGTAAGTCAAGACAATGTATTTTTCTTGGTTATAGGCGTGATGAATTCGGGTATAGATTATGGGATCCGGTCGACAAGAAAGTTATTCGAAGCCGTGATGTTGTGTTTCTTGAAGACCAAACAATTGAAGACTTTGGTAAAGGTGATCAACCGGAGCCAAAAACTAGTGATCTCATTGACATGGATCCATCTCCTTTATCTCCAGTTGATGATGAAAATGGGGGAGATGTGCAGCCACCTATTGAAGATGTGGAGGATGATGCTAATCCTAATGAAGTTGAGTTAGAAATTGAGGAAGAACATCCAACTCAAGAACCGCCACCACAACTTGAGTTGAGAAAATCTACAAGGGATCGACAACCTTCAAGAAAGTATCCTCCCAATGAATTTGTGTTGATTTCTGATCAAGGGTAGCCGGAGAGCTACCAAGAAGCAATTGAGCATGCAAAGAAAGATGATTGGAAAAAGGCTATGGAAGAGGAGATGAACTCCTTACTTGAAAATCACACTTATGATTTAGTGAAGTTGCCTAAAAGGAGGAAAATTCTGAAAAATAAGTGGGTTTTCAAATTGAAGAATGATAGGAAGAATCTGAGGTACAAAGCGCATCTTGTTGTGAAAGGCTTTGGGCAAAAGAAAGGTATTGACTTTGATGAGATCTTCTCGCCGGTTGTGAAGATGTCTTCTATTCGGGTTGTACTTGGCATGGCTGCAAGTATGAACCTTGAAGTTGAACAACTTGATGTGAAGACCGCATTTCTTCACGGTGATCTTGAAGAAGAAATTTAGATGGAGCAACCGGAAGGTTTTGTAGAGAAAGGGAAAGAGAAATTTGTTTGCAAATTGAAGAAAAGTTTGTATGGCCTCAAGCAAGCTCCACGGCAATGGTACAAAAAATTTGACTCTTTCATGATGAATAATGGTTTTTCTAAAACCACTTCGGACCATTGTGTGTTTGTGAAAAATTTTCCGGATGGTAAATTTATTATTCTTTTGCTTTATGTTGATGACATGTTAATTGTGGGTCAAGATTCTACCATGATTAACAGGTTGAAATTGGAGTTGAGTAAATCTTTTGCTATGAAAGATTTAGGACCGGCAAAGCAAATACTTGGTATGAAAATTGTTCGTGATCGCAAAGAGGGACTGATTTGGTTGTCTCAAGAAAGCTACATTGAGAAAGTTCTTGAGAGGTTCAACATGAATAAAGCAAAGTCAGTTGGTTGTCCACTTGCGGGTCACTTCAAGCTTAGTTCGAATCAATGTCCTACAAGTGAGAAAGACAAAGAAGAGATGTTGAAAGTTCCTTATGCTTCAGCAGTTGGTTCTTTGATGTACGCCATGGTTTGTACAAGGCCGGATATTGCTCACGCCGTTGGTGTGGTGAGTCGTTTTCTCTCTAATCTGGGTAAAGAACATTGGGCAGCGGTAAAATGGATTCTAAGATATCTTCGAGGGACTTCGAAGGTGTGTTTGTGTTTTGGGAATGGGAAGCCGATGCTTGATGGGTTCACAGATTCGACATGGCCGTGATGTTGATTCTAGAAATCTACTTGAGGTATTTGATGACTTTTGCGGGGAGCTGTGGCATGGCAATCTAAATTACAAAAATGTGTTGCTCTCTCAACTCTCAAGGTGAATTTATTGCCATTCTGAAGCACGCAAAGAAGAGTTATGGTTGAAGAAATTTTTGCAAGAGTTGGGTTTGAAGCAAGAAAAGTATGTGTTTTATTGTGATAGTCAAAGTGCTATTCACTTGAGTAAAAATTCTACCTTTCATTCGAGATCGAAACACATTGATGTGAGATATCATTGGATTCGTGATGTATTAGATTCGAAATTGTTGCAACTCGAAAAAGTTCACACAGATGATAATATTTCAGATATGTTGACTAAGACTTTGTCGAGGGACAAACATTTAAAGTGTCGAACTTTGGCAGGTATGGTTGATGTCTCCACCTAAGTCGGTAGGGGGAGAATTGTTGGGTATACCTCCTTATTGGAGTGTGGGACCCAATTGATTTTGGAAAAAGAGTTTAATTTGACTTGGTTTAGGTATAATATATTTTTATATATTATATTTGTGGAGGCCCAATCCAATTTGGATACAATTAGGGTTTGATTACAAAACTCTAAATTCACAATATACATATATTGATATTGTTTTTGTTTACGCCAAGAGACAGAGGGGGCTATCAATATTGATTTGTTTTTTGGTGACTTTGCTGGGTAAATTCAATTGTTGACCTTGGTCAATGCTTTGGGCTAATCAATCCATTTGGTGGCATTTAAGTTTTGTGGATTGATTTGTTCAAGTTTCGGAAAAATACTCTGTTCATGGTTGGTTCGAATTCGGTTGGTTTAATAGGTTTGATTTGGAGTATTATTTTGGGTCTTCTTCAACTTTGGTTCTGAAGATTTTGATTCATCTATTTGGTGAGGTCTTTCCTCTTTGTTTATTTGTGATTATTTGGAATTCACCTAAGGGTGGTTTTGTGAGACCATTAGTGTCTCATTTGTAATCGTTTGGAACCTATTTGGTTGATAGTGGAATCGGATTTCGATCCCGTAGATGTACCTCACATTGAGGGAACCACGTAAAAATTCTTGTGTTGTCTTTGATTTAATTTTTCCGCATTAGTTTTTATTCCCATTGATTGATTTACTTGTGGGGAATCATCGATTTTCCCTAACACTCCCGAGCAAAGGCGAGGCTCTTGGTGTTGGATTCATTGGGATGTCCAAAGATTGCTTCTATTACTCTAATCATGTTGAAAATGCAATCCTTGTTTGGTCACTTGACCATGACCATCATTGGATTTTGAAGCATAGCATCTGCATTGATGACTTGGTTCGGTTTCATCATGGCAGAATTTTAGACTGCTATCGCCTTTCTCCGCTGCTCGTGCCTTGTGCTTTACATCCAACTTCAGAAGTTATCTTCATTGCTATTCCCAGATTGATATTCAGCTATAATCCGAAAACCAATCAGTTCAATGTATTTTACATACTGCAAGAAAACAGGAATTTGATTGATGATGGATGTTTCTTCTTTCCTTACTCACGCTGCATGGTTGTTTTGAATGATTTTACGCAGGTAAAAATTTTGGACCTATCCATTTTGTAACCAGTTTACTTCATGCGTATCTTTAATATTTGCTAATAATTCATTGGGTTGCTTACTCTGTACAGCTGAGGACCTTTTTAGTATTTATTGTTTTGATGTCCCCTTTGTTTAACGTGCATTCATTAGGATATTAGCATTTTCTAATAACACTTTTAAAGGCTGGAAGGTTCCGATAAGACTTGAATTTGCGAGGTTAGTTTTCTTGAATGCCTCTTTCTTTTGTATTTGTAGACCTGAAGTGGTGTAGCTGGTTTTGAATGCCAGGGAGGAGAGAAAAGGGGTTTGGGTGAGATTATTTACCTACTTCAGTATCATTATGGGCCTTTCTTTAAGATTTTGCTTGTCAATTTCTTTCATCTTCGCTGTTCTGGCTCAAATGATAAAATGATTCTAGCATTTATCTGTTGCATCTTCAATCTTTGCAATGAGAGAAGTACACGAATTTATTGTTTTTGCAGGTAAAAATAGATTGCTAATTATCATAAGTTCTTGTGTATTTATGACTTATTTGAAGAAACATTGGACTACAAATTGGTGAATAGTTTCGATCTACTAGGTTTGATTTAACTGTTTGTAGAACTTTGTTTCTAGACTTGGATGTTTATTTCAGTTCTATCTGTCACTTCCCTCACAGGTATGGTGTCCCAAAATTTGAAAAATAAAAGATAGAATTTCAATGGTTACTTGTTCTCTGTTCAATGATGATGATTTTATTTATTGTGTAGATCTAACATTTGGTCCTACTTCATGATCCCAAAAACAAAACAAAAACAAAGAGCGAGAGGAAAGACATTTTTGAATTTTCCAAATGCTATCTACTTGTATGGATTTTGCATTATGCTTTTTGTTTTCTACCACTGGAAGTCTCTACTTGTTTAGGTTTTTGTAATGCCTTCTCTCTCTTATCTATTTATTTTTTTAATAATAATTATTGTTCTTCTTATTTACAGATGAATGATATCCCAAGGAACAAGGGTTTAGAGGTTGGGGTTACCATCTGATGGTCCAGATCAGATCCCTATTCATACTGGATTTGCCAAAACTAGTTTCATGGTGGTGCTACTTGGATATAACTGCATATATTATCTGGCAGGCTCCAATATTTATATGCGCGCTCAAATGTACGATTTTGTCCTTGGTGTTATTTAACAATATATATTGTGACCTTAATTTTAATTCCTGCTTTTTTCTTTTAAGGAGAATATTATGGTATCTCTCATTAGAGGTGTAGAACATTCAATTGCGGTCCCTGTGATTCAGTAGTCCTCTTCTTTGATAGCTCTTAGGCGAGTGAATTTCACTCCTTCAGTTCCTACTTTCATTTCTATTTTTTTCGTAGAGTAATGCTATAAACATTAAGACATCTTACAATTTTTTTCTCCCACTATTTTGGCTTCACGTGTCATAGTATTAAAGTGGTGGGTTAAAGATTTATTGGTTTGTGTAACACTTTTTTTCATGAATTTTGTGAAAACTGTAGTGTAACATGTATCCAGTCAAATCTCCTCCCAATCTTCTTCTTTATCTGTTAACTTTGATAATTCATTGCCATGCTTTGAATGTTGTTTTTTCAAGGAGAATAGAGGCTAAGAAGGATGATTTCATCTATGAAAGTAACTTTCTCATCTATGAAGCAACTCTCGCTGAGCTTGATCACAGGAAGAATTATATTACGAGAAAAGCTACCATGTGGATTAAAAAAATATGTATAAAATATAGTTTTTTATCCTCACAAAAAATATAAATCCAACTTGAGCATCCTCAACTCGAGCAAGAATTAAACAAAGCGCACGGTATATTTAAACTTTTTAAAATTGTTAAGTTTGTTTTTGTTTTTTGAACAACAATAAATAAATAAATAAATAAAACAAAGAAAAAAAAAAGAAAATTATTGATAAAATGATAATGTTGATAATTCTAAAAAGGCAATGAGTAGCAAATGTGTTCAAATAATAGGTTTGAGAAAACTTCACCACAATCTGAACATATTTTTTTATGTATCTCAATCATAATTATTTTTATGTATTAAAAAATATATATAAATATATATTCAAAGAAAGATCTTCAAACAAATATGTTTTGAAAAGTTAGTTAAAAGTTGATTTTTTAATTTTTTTTGTCTTTTAGTGGGTAAAAAATGCGAGAGTGATGTGACTCAAAATTGGTTAAAAGTCAAAAGCTAACTTTTAACCAGCTTCCCAAATGAAAGTTATGCTTGGTTTATAGATTTGTGTAGTGATTTAAAAAAGAAAAGAAAAAAGATGAGTAAAATATAATGGGTGTGTTTGGTTTGGTTTTGGGAGATAAATTTTCAAAAAAAAATTTGGGGAAAGAGTTTAGAAATTTTTTTGATTTGTTTGATTGTATATTTTGATAGGGGTGAGCATGGTCTGGATTGGTCTAGATTGAGGTAAAACTAGTACCAATTCGTTATATACAGTTTCTGAAAAATTGAAACAAATCTAATCCGTTTAAATCGTAGAACCAATCTGAACCAATCCGTTTAAACACGGATTGGATCGGTTTAGAACCACGAATTCACATAATTAAATAACAAAAAAAAAATATAGAATATTATAATTTCATGAAAACATAAACATAATTGAACCCAAATCACTTTTTTTTTTTTTTTTTTTTCTACCAACCAACACTATTCTTTTCCACCAAATGCTACAGCACTTTACTCTAAAAATAAAATAATTGAAACCCACAAAACAATCCACACTAACCAAAACAAATTCCCAAGTGCTGCACTCCTAAAACAACTTCACCCAATGCTGCACTCTTCATTTCCGAGACAACACCAACACACCTCCCGTGGTCGAAAGCTCCACAACTGGAAAACTTCCTTTATGCAAAACTATGGGGATTCAAGTTCGGGAAACAACCTAATGAACAACCTGATACATGGCCAAGCATCATAGTTCGGAAGAAGAAGAAGAAGAAGAAGAAAAAAAACCTCAGCAAAACTAAAAATCTAAAAGACAAAAGGTGGGAAATTGTCACGACTCAAACCCGCCCCTACAGGTTTAGTATCATAACCGTTTAGTAATCCTTGGATTACCGAAAGCCTCTGAACTTAATAGCAAAATATAAGGGGCTAGCAGAAGCAAATATAGAATATACATAGTCCATTAAGCTATGTAGACATACATGAGGCAGTTAATTTAGAACTTTATATATATAGTATACACATATATGATGTCATATCTACATAAGTTATACAATACCGTACAAGTACTATCATAAGGAACTTAGTCTAGTGTACGGATAAACAAAAACAAAACGAAACATAAACATTCTTAACATAATTCACAAAACTTGACTTTCTTTAAACGGGAACCTCCCCAGAAGGCACGGTGGCTGGTTGACCTAAAACTCCCCAGGCAGCAGCTTAGACCCGGTTACACGCCTTCACCTACATACACAATATAAATAGTGAGCGGAAGCCCAGTGAATTATAACAGAGTAACGGGTTTTATGAATGACGTGCCATATCAGATTCAAAAAGCAGAAATAGATTCATATTCTTATTCAGAGTTCAGAAACATGTAATTTACTTGTGTGGCACATTACAACTGCATCCATGAAAAATTGAGAAAACGTAGTAACTAATGTTTTATGAGGAATTTTAGTGAGGTAACTGATAATGTCATAGGAATTTTGGGTGTGTTTGTCTGGACAGACTGGGTAAGAGGGGATTGGAATACACCGGACTGTTAATCCTAGGATACATTGTCCCCTTACTATTTGATTAGATTGGATTTGTATCCTATGTTTGTTTAGTAATGAATTAGATGTCAGAAAATGACTATTTGCTTGGATAGGATATGAATCCTATGTTTGTTTGGGATATTATGGGGAAGGATAAATGTTCAAATGACTATTTTACCCTTTTCAATTATTTACTAAGTAATAGCAATATTAAACATATCTTTATTATTTTTAACTAGATTAAAAAAAAATTATTTTATTTTATTTTTTACACAATTAAATAAATTTATTTTTTAAAAATTAAATAAATAAAATATCAATAAAAATATATGTTATTTTTTTAATTAAAAATTTAAATAAATTTATTTTAAATAATAATAATAAAATAATAAAATTAAATAAAACATCTATTAAAATTTAAATAATGAAATTAAATATAATATAAACAAAATTTTAAAATAAAACATCAATAAAATATCTATAAAAAATTATTTAAAAATTAAATAAATAAAACATCAATAAAAATTAAATAAAATTATTTTATTTTTAAATTGAGACATTTAAATTTTATTGAATTTTACTAAACATAATTTTTACTAAATATAATACATAATTAAATAGTAGAGCGTCAAAATGGTCATTTCACCACCTAATCCCATATCCCCCTTATCTCTCCATTTGTGTCCCACCCCCTATGGGACACATAGTCCAATGGATTTGGGACTAATAATCCGGAGGGACTAAGGGGTGGTTTGGGATGATCTAAATAACTGTACTTTTTGACTTTTTATGAAATATGGGTTGGGTATGGGTTGGGTTTGAAGTGATGTGGTAGAGAGGTGATGTGACTTAAAGATGATGTGAAAATAGGATAGTGACTTTTTGGCTTTTTGACTTTTTGACTTTTTGACTTTTTTAGGTTATGACAAACAAGGCCTAATAATCAAAAATTTTGAACCAAAATCCCACCCCTCAATCCCTCAAAACAAACACCACCTTACTTCCAAGATATACGTCGAAACTATGAACTGTAGGAAAAGCATTTGTGAGAAAGTAGCTTTGTAAGAAAGCCAATACCTTGCGGTGTATATTAGTGGTTATGCTCTGCAGTTGTCAAGCAGGATATTGTAAAACAATACAAATTCCTTAATTGTTAATAAACCTTGACGTTGTGTGATTATCTAATAGTTGCGGTCATCAATCTATCTCTAGCCTCCAAGCTACATGACCTAGAGTCACACTGAGTGCGCCAGAGACTTTGGTATGCCTAAGTTTCACAGGGCAACTCTTTTTCACAAGGGCAGTTTCTTGTGAGGTACTTGAACTCCACCAAGTCCTCATAAACCTTTCGACCATCTGACTGTTGAATGTTTACTTGTCTTGGCAACTGTAGGCCATGACTAATTTGGCAAGAACTACTCCCTTGAAATTGCATAGTATATAGGTGATTGTTATGGAAGTTTATAATCTTAAATGATAAAATGCTTCTAGCATTTATCTATTGCATCTAGGGGTTCTATGGTATGTGCTTATGTTTGTCCAGCATGTGATATTGTGATTAGTGATATGATATTGTATGTCGACCTAGTGTCTTCGAGTCTTGATCATTGTGACTGTATATTGCGAATGGATTGGTTGACCAAGTATTATGCCACTATAAATTGTGTGAATAAATCTGTTGTGTTTTGGCCACCTAGATTGCCTGAGTTTGTGTTTGGTGGGAATGGTGTAATTCCTTCCTTGTATTTAATTTCTGCTATGAAAGCCGTCAAATTGCTTAGAAAAGGGATGTGGGGGTTATTTGTGTTGTGTGTTAAATGTGACTTTTGATACCCTAATGTGGAAACTATTCCTGTAGTTTGTGAATTCCCTGATGTCTTCCCAAATGAACTGCCTGGGGATCTAATTGATAGAAAAATTGAGTTTACTATTGATGTAGTACCTGGGATACAACCAATTTCTCAAACCCCGTACAGAATGTCAACTTCTAAACTGAAAGAATTGAAGGTCTAACTTCAAGAACTGTTAGACAAAAAGGTTCATCCGACCGAGCACTTCGCCTTGGGGTGCTCTAGTGTTATTTGTTAAGAAGAAAGATGGGTCTTTGACGTTATGTATTGATTATCGGGAATTGAACAAAGTAACCATCAAGAATAAATACCCATTGCCCCCGAAAAGATGATTTGTTTGATTAACTTTAGAGAGCCCAACTATTTTAAAAAATTGACCTTAGATCTGGGTATCTCCAATTGAAGGTTAAAGCAGTAGACATAGAGAAAACTGTCTTTCGAACTAGATACAGGGCATTATGAGTTTTTGGTAATGCCTTTTGGAGTGACTAATGCTCTTGCAGCATTCATGGACCTAATGAGTAGGGTGTTCACACAATTCTTTGATGAATTTGTTGTTGTGTTTATTGATGACATTTTGATTTACTCTAAAAGTAGGGAAGAGCATGAAAATCATCTGAGAATTGTATTATAGACTTTGAGAGAAAAGAAGTTATACACAAAACTCTCCAAAAGTGAATTTTGGTTGGATAATGTGGCATTTCTAAGGCATGTGATCAACAAGGATGGCATATCAGTTGACCCATAGAAAATTGAAGCTATTGTGAGCTAGCAAAGACCGACCACTATGAGAGAAGTTAGAAGTTTTCTGGGGCTTGCTGGTTATTACAGAAAATTTGTAAAAGACTTTTCCAAACTTGCCATGCCATTGACAGAGAAAAATGTACCGTATGATTGAAATGATCAAAGGGAATCCGTTTTTCAGGAATTGAAGACTAGACTGGTGACTGCACAAAATTTGACTTTACCTAATGGTATAAATGGGTTCCAAATCTACAGTGATGCTACGTACAAGGGCTTAGGATGTGTACTAATGCAAAATAGTAAGGTAATTGCATATGCTTCACAACAACTCCGATCACAGGAGAAGAATTATCCAACTTATGACCTTGAACTTGCAGCCATGGTCTTCGCTCTGAAAATCTGGCGCCATTATCTGTATGGAATAACTTGTGAGGTATACACTGACCACAAAAGCCTAAAATACTTCTTCACTAAGAAAGAACTGACACATGCGACAAAAAAGACGGCTCTAATTGATTAAAGATTATAACTTACAGATTCTGTATCATCCAGGAAAGGCAAATACAGTTGCAGATGCTTTAAGCAGAAAATTCATTGAGAATTTGGCATGTTTGCTTACCGGTCAGAAAAAATTATTGTATGAGCTAGAAATAAATGAAATTGAGATTGTTTTGCATGAATAGGTTGGAATTCTAGCTGTTATTTTTGCCCAGCTAGCCATAATTGAGGAATTTAAAGAAAAACAACTAGAAGATGAATTCCTTAAAAAGATTGTTGATGATTGTTCAGAATTAAGGAAGCATATTATGACCGAAGCCCACAATTCTAAATTTGCTATGCATCCGGGAAACACAAAAATGTATAAAGATTTGCAACAGAATTTCTGGTGGCCTAGAATAAAGAAGTGTATTGCCGATTTTGTAGCCAAATGTCTACATTGCCAACAAGTTAAAGCTGAACATCAATGACCCACTAGACTGCTTCAGTCGCTTCCAATACCAAAATGGAAATTAGAGCATATTACGATGGACTTCATTGTTGGATTGCCTCGTTCCTCTCAAGGTATGGATTCTATTGGGGTCATTGTTGATCACTTGACTAAATCTGCTCATTTTCTGCTTGTGAAAACTTTTTATAATGCGAAAAAATTTGCTAATATATATGTGAATGAGATTGTGAGATTGCACGGAGTGCTAGCATTTATTGTGTTTGACAGAGATTCGAAATTCACATCAAGACTCTAGCAAAGTTTGCAACAAGCTCTGCGGACTAAATTGAGATTAAGTAGTGCTTATCACCCACAGACAGATGGTCAACCAAAAAGAACAATACAGACTTTGGAAGATACACTGAGAATGTGTGTACTAGATTTCCAAGGAAATTGGGAAGCTTATTTGCCACTGGCCAAGTTTGTATACAATAACAGCTATCATTTGAGTATTGGGATGGCTACTTATAAAGCTTTGTACAAAAGAAAATGTCAATCCACAATTTGTTGGGCCAAAGTAGGGATTGAAACTTGTGCAAGAAATGATTGAGAAAGTGAAACTGATTCAACAATGTTTGAAAACTATCCAAAGTTGCCAAAAAAGTTATGCAGATGTTCGGAGGAGAGATAGAGAATATGAAGTAGGTGACCATGTGTTCATCAAAGTAACTCCTATGAAAAGCCAAACACGATTTGGGGTTAAAGACGAATTGACACCACGATATATTGGACCATATGAAATTATTGAGAAAATCAATCTTGTGACGTACCCAAGTGGCTTTATCTTCGATTATGGAGAACATGCATAATGTTTTTCATGTTTCGATGCTTCGAGAATATCTGTAAGATCCGTTACATGCGATTGAATCGACACACATACTACTAAAAGATAATTATACGTATGAAGAATGACTAATCCAGATTGTAAACTACTGAATCAAGAGATTGAGAAATAAAGAAATTTCGTTTGGCAAAATCATGGAGAGACGTATGCAACTTGGGAGACCGAAGAGGACATGATGAAGAGATACCCTGATTTGTTCCCTCTAGATCCGATATTCTTTCAAAGTGAAGATAATTCGAGTTTGGAGGACCAAACTGTATAAGGGGGAAGACTGTAATAACCTCGACATGTGATTAGCTTATTATCCATAATTAAGAATGCCTAATGAGTAATTAAGAAGAAATTTTGAGTTAATTGCATGTGCTATGTGCTAATTGTGTTTATATCTGTCCATGGTAAGAATATATGTCTATATTTCTATTTCGGTATGCGAATTGAAGGCCTTATTGGCACCCGATCACGAAATTAACTCGGTTTATGTGTTATTTAGAATTTTTAGAACATTATAGTTAGTTTAATTGAAATCTGATTCGAAATCAAATAATTAGAACAAAATAATTGTAATTGGTTAGTTTAATCAAGGGTTAATTAATTTAGCTTAACCAAGCCTATATAAGGCTTACATAATTCTAGAACTCATTTATATTATACACTCCCTCATCTTCCTTGAGCTCAACAAACATGAGAGAGAGAGAGAGAGAGAGAGAGAGATATTGAGATCAAAGAGAGAGAATTGAAGGAGACTTGGTGAGATTAGAAAGATTTTGGAAGAATTAAGCTTCTACACTTGAGAATTAAAGGCTTAAGGTAGGAATTCACCCTTTTAATTGTGTAATAGAGTTTTTTCATGCACGAATTCAAGGAAATAAGATATTAAAGACAAGAAATAAGCTAAAGAGTAGACTTAAGAATTAATTCATACATGCATGTGCATTTCATTGCATTTTGAGCATGTTTTCTAAGAAATTCTCTCATGCATGTAACAATTCGAACTTAGTTTTGGGAATTCATCATGTTTTCCATCATTTTACTTTATTTGACCATGATTTGGAGGGTTTACATTCAAAGGATTACATGCACGGTATATATATATATACATTTCAAGTTTGATTTTGAACAATTCGCATGGTTTTGGACCTTGATTTAGTGAAATGATTTTTAATTCATGATGTTTTATAAGTTTACAAGTGTTTTCTTAAGTTTTGGCCCAAAATGATGAGTTTTGATGCATTGGAATTTAGGTTCGTAGCTGAGAGAGTAATCTGAAAATTCTAGAATTCACACTCTTCACTCAAGCGGTGAAAGTTGCGCTCAAGCGAAGAATGCAAGCTCTCAGTAGTTTTGTAGAAGTTTGGGGGTTGGCTTGAGCAAAGAAAATTGCGCTTGAGCGTAAAATAAGAGCTCCCAGTACTTTTGCAAACATGAGCCTTCACTCAAGCGACCACTCTTATTTTTGAATCTTGGCTCGAGTGAAGGAAATTGCACTCGAGCGTAAAATGAGAGCTCCCAAAAGTTTTGCAGACCAAGGGGTCCGCTCGAGCAAAGGAAGTTGCGCTCAAGCGAACCGCCCTATTTTTGAAAATTTAAGTAAGTGTTTTAAGTTACATTTTGGCATCTTCATTGCATCCTAGGCATTCCTAAGCCTTAATTAAGACATAATAATGAGAATAAAGATTAGAAACACACCAATATAGAAAAGAAAATGAGTTAAGTGTTTTCCAAACGTGTATTTCAATGTGTATCCACTATGTGTTTGTGTAGGACACATGCCATAGAGTGTCTAATCTGTCTGCTCTGTCTGTTCTGCTACTGGAGCTATCTGTGAGTAATAATTCTGTTAAGCTATGTTCAACTTTAAGTATTTTTTGAATGATATTATATGATCTATTTTCTGAAATGCTAGTTTATGATTAAAAGACTAATTGTTCGACTTTCTGAAATATATTCTTGGCATCCATAGTACCATGCGATATTTGTTATCTATTACCTGGTACCACAGGTTCTATCATGGAACTGGTTAAGAATAACCATTATATGCTCGGTATCTGACCGTCCATGTGATTATGGGTCATCTGTACGTCTCATATAATTATGGGTCATTTGTTCTATTAGTGCTAATAGATGTACCACATATGACTATATGTGAATTCTGAATATGAATCTATTTCTGAATCTGAGCTCTGATTTCTGAATCTGTCATGGATATCATTCATTAAAGCATTTACTCTGTTATCATTCACTAGGCTCTAGCTCACTATATTATTTATAGATGTAGGTGATCAGGTGCGTAATTAGGCTTAGTGATGATTGCCTAGAGATCTGTTCTGTCGGCTAACCACTACACCTCCTGAGGAGGTTCCCATTTTGAGACGTGGTCAAGTTTTGTGAACTATGTTTAAAACCTTTATTTTATTTTGTTTAAGTTTGAACAAGTTTTTGTATGTTCTATATATATAAGTAACGTATGACTAATGTAAACATAACGTCACATGTATGTATATAAGTTAGAAATTTTCTATCTCATGTACGTCTACACAGCTCTTTGGACATTATATTCTAATATTTGCTTCCGATGGCCCCTTAATTTTGTTTAATCTCTTTAGAGGTTGTAACGCCCCGAAATTATTTGACATGAACTACCCACAAATGATCAACATTTACTCAACAATAACAATAATCTGCCCATCTTTAAGTAATTAAATTAGAGTCCTTACAAAGGTTTTACATGCGGGTATATATTCATCGATACAAAACATATGAATCTATAGCATGTAAAGCATACATTCTCAAAACAATACAATGCCCTTAAGGGCTTACATCTTCCAAGGCATAAGCCTGGTTACACAAAAAAATGGTTTCTACAACCCATACACATTAGCCCTTGGCTCAAAAGAATTACACAAAATAAAAGAGCTATGTACTCTCCTCAAAATATCCACTTCCTCAGTGTGGCGGGATTACCACATCTTTACCTGCACCAAAATTCCATAGGGTTGAGCACAAAGCCCAGTAGAGTATTCTTACAAAGTATATACAATTATGCTTTATCCTCAGCATAAAATAAACATGAGTGCAATGCCATGCCAAAGTCGATAAATGAGGAAAATATTCATTTCAATGCACTTTCTCAAAATCACCATGTTCTCAATATTAGCTTGTAGTCTCATCAATTTCAAACTTCCAATATTAATTCAATGGGGGGCGGTAAATACGACACTGGTAATCCCTAGGCTGGTGTCTGCAAGTAGGCTCAACACGCACTACCAAACTGTCATTTTTACCGGTGCTAACCGGAAGGCTCGACACCTATCCGCGCGGCTTTCGGGTCTTTTACCATGGACACTCAGGCCAACTTATCAAATTCATCTTCACCCCCTATCCGGACTTACCAACGTATTTACCCTATACACATTTACATTAGTTCTCATGGTAATATAATCTTTCTCAAGTAAACATGATGAGAATGCAACAATGGTAATAATCCACTTCATGCGCATTGATGATATAGACTCAAATGGAAATAAGATGCAATAATTAATATCTCATAACATTTCTCTATTTCCAAAATGTCTTAACAACAATAATAAACAAATACCTTTCCACTTTTACAAATACGTTTCCCATTGCACAAATAATCATGTGTCTTCAACACATCATCACAAGTTCTCAACACCAACCCATCATGACCAAACCTTTTAACATGGCCAACATATCATCTTTCATTTCATTTCCCCATTACATTATAATTAAGCATTTCACATCATCCATGGCACTCAACAACTCACCATCTTACAACATCACAAGATTATATGAAATTTTCAAACATCATCTTCAAGATTTCAATTTCACTACCATGGTGCTCAACAATTATCATCTTACCTCATTAACATCTCATATCCCATGTGTCAAGTATGTTGTTATTATGATAACATTTGGTGGAACTTACTCTCATACATCCTCTTAACACAAGAAAGTAAATAATTTCAAGGACATTTTCATTATTTTGTAAAATCCCCAATTTTTAGGGTTTTTGTCAAAAACTCAACACTTCTTCACTTTATGATGAAAGTATCATCAAAATCATCCCTTTTTAAATAATAAATAAGAAGTCACAAGGATCAACATTTAACTTGCAAAACATGAATATATAACTCAAGAATATCCCTACCTCAAAGTTTTGATGAAGAGTGCAAGAAGAAACCCTAGCCCCAAGATGGAAACTCTTCACTTTCTGCTACACCAAGCAAGTCCTAGCTCTAAATCTTCAAGCTTGAGGAAGATGGTGATGAAAATCAAACCCAAGGAAACAAGAATCACAGGTTCTAGGTGCTTTGGTTAGGGTTTTTAGAGAGAAGGAGGAAAGAAAATGGATTTTAGAGTGAGAGAGAAGGGTTAGAAAGTGAGGGAACTTCGGCTCCAAAATGAATAAAAAACAGAGTTTTCGGATCTGCCCAGTCTCGCACATGCGGCACTTACCCCCACACGTGCGGCTGCCCTGTCCCGTACGTACGGCACTGATCCCCGCATGTGCGGCTGGTCCCGCACCTGCTTTTTAAGCATAATGCAACACACTCCAGCTCCTCCCTTCCTGCACGTGCGGCCCCCTGCTTTCCAGCCCGGATTTTCACAACTCGGCTCCCAGACCCTTCGAACTTGCTCTAGCACACTCCGGAATAAGCGAGATTCAACACTCACAAACAAAACACGAATAAGGGCTTAAATTTGAAATAACTTTCGGACGTTTCAAACCTAATAGAAGTAAGAGAGGACGAAGCCAAAGAAAAAGAAAAGAAATAAAGGGAACCCGGCCATTACAACCTCCTCACCATAGAAAATTTCATCCCCGAAATTTAAACAAACCCCCAAACTATAGTTATAGCAATAACAATCAACTTTAACAATATTCTCAAGTCATCTCATCTACGTTCAACTAACTTTTATCATTTCTCTCATCATCATTTCATCAAAACCACGTTTGTTACCAAGATACATGGTACAAGGCATCCATAGCAAAACATCATACTTTCACAACTTCGCACTCAATTAAACACATATACAACCACATTGGATCATCAATTTAACACATTTATCGTCAACATTAGTAAACATTACAAATTTAGATCATTTCAACTAAACATGCTCAAACAAATCCGGATACTTGGAGTGGACTTCCGCCTCCCTTTCCCAAGTTGCTTCCTCGACCCCATGGTGTCTCCACAGCACCTTTACTAATGATATGGTCTTACCCCGTAACACTTGCTCCCGGGTATCTAGGATTTGAGCTGGTCGCTCCTCGTAAGAGGCGTCCTCATCTACCTCCAAATCAACCCAATCTAACACATAAGAAGGGTCGGGCTCGTATTTCCTAAGCATTGACACATGAAACACATTGTGAACCCCCGAAAGTTGTGGCGGTAAAGCTAACCGGCACGCTACTCCCCCGATCCTCTCCAATAACTCGAAGGCCCAAAGAACTTCGGAGGCCACTAACCACTCTTACCGAACCTCATCAAACCTCGCGTAGGTGAGATCTTAAGGAACCTATGATTGCCCACTTCAAAGAACAAAGGTTGTCTCCTCCTATCGGCATAACTTTCTATCGGCTTTGGGCCATAACTACCCTTTCTCGGATGAAAGTAACTTTCTCGGTTGCCTCCCTAGCAAACTCCGGACCCTACAATGGTGTATCCCCTACCTTGGCCTAACAGATTGGTGACCCACAAGGTTGGCCATACAAGGCCTCAGACGGTGCCAAGGAAAACTTCCCAACCAACCAAGGAAACACAATACTAATTTCCGGCCACAGCCAATCTTGGAATACTACCCCGACTCTAGGAACACCAAGTATACCGAATTAGTCAAGAACACTAGGAAAGGGTCATTGACTTTCCCTCGATTCACACCTACTCACTAGCTCTATGAGACAAGACCAACGAACAACCACGACAACCATTTGCCCAAACACTCTCCATGCTTAACACTCTAACGAGATGGAAACTAGATCTTTACCACAAGATCCTTGATTACCTTATTTAAGGAAAAGGTCGCAACAAAACTCAGCTCGAAATGACACTCCGCTCTAACAAGTTCTTACAACACCCAACCATCCACATAACCGAACGCACAAGGCTCAAGATTTAGAAATACAATTAAAGTGGCTACACCAACGCACTAAAAAGGTACAATAATCAACAATTCCATTCCAAAAGAAGGCTTTCATCTTTTTCTCAATTATGGGTAAAAATCATCTCTTTATATACAAAACATTTTCTTCCTTTCAAGCAAAAACCCAAAATTAGTTCATTATAATTTCCGCTCCACCGTAACAACCGATAGAGCCCCGCCGTTAACCAACAACACCCATTACCCACATGGTGATGCCACGACCACAACAACAATACATAGCTTTTCCACGATATTAATTAACATAATACAACAATTATGCCATTCCGTTCCGTTAATAACGTTATTCTTACCACACAAGTTATTATTTACACAAGATAACGACATAATCACATAACTAGTTAAAGTAAGAATTGTTCTTGCCATTTTAAAAGAAAGAATATCTTCTTCCCTTTTTTTTTTCTTTCAAAATTTTATTTGAATTCGCTGTTTTCCAATGAAGGATTCGTGTTATAAACATCCAAGTAAAAACGATTCATTTTGTAATTATTCTTCCCAAAACAAGCTTTAAAATTTTACCCCGAGGGTTTTAGTTAAAATAGAAATGCCAAGAAAGTTTTCAAAAACCAACAATCACATATCAATTTATCTTCTCAACAACACCCAGTGACTCCCCACCATTACCCAATCACCTCCATCACACTCTCAGTGTTGTCACAATGAGACAACCACATCCTTCAATACAACAACTAATAGAAATAATCACAATGTTAAAAGAAATAATACAACACTCATAACTTTCCAAACTTCGAAAGTTCCATAGCTACACAAACATTAGCCAAAAGAACTTCGGCACCCCAGAGCCTATGAGTATTCCCAACCCAGAAGCTAACACTCTACCTTGATTCACGGCTTCAATAACTATTCCCAACCCAGAAGCTAACACTCTACCTTGATTCACGGCTTCAATAACTTACACAGAGATGCGTGCACCAATAACCACACACAACGCAAGGCCCATGGTCATAGGCACAACCCACGGCACCACGCCGCCTACTAGCCAATTTGTACTAATTTAAATTTTTTTTTTCCAAAGGCTCCACTTTACAACCCACATCTAAACCGTTCTAAGGTGACTGTTTGTCACCCACCTTGATACCATTCAACTTACCTAATCACCCGAGAATTTTCCGCTCTCGGTCTCCAAACACCTACATACCGCTCCCAAAGGAATTCCATTCACACGCCTAGATGGCCAACACACTCTTATACCCAACACAAGGCCAAGTAGGTCAACGGTGATCAGGCAATCTGGGCTACTCAAGACAACCCCTATCAACAGTACGTCCATTACCTAAAAACACCAACCATTCATTACTCTAGTAATACATCAAGTATCTACCCACGAAATTCTTTTCCCCACTCAAATCTAGCAACACTACAAGCTCATTCCAAACACCTTTATTAACTCACAATCAACCTTGACACAGCACTAACCCTATTCATGGTCAATAGGACCCCAATGAACTCACAGATCAAAAATTTTAAAACACTAAGCAGCACACACAAACACCATTCTCACTACCCGAGGTGTAAACCTCTTACCCTCTTAGACATTCCTACATCACTTCCACCAATCTTCACAAAGCTCTGAGGTCTCATACTTCCTCAAACTCTATACTACGTTTGTCAAAAATTTCTCGTAGACTTCTCAATCCCCATCAACAATTTTGAAATTGAACAAAAATCAAAGGCCATCGCAAGACCATCACAAAATTCAACAGTTGATATACAATAGTACTAGGATCACCAATTCCATTTACACATTTCACCACACATACATAACAAGGAAATTTAAGTTTTATTAACAAGCCCCACACGAGAGGGTAACAAATAACAATACATAACTACGGCGCCTTAGCACCCTACGACACATCGGTCAATCCCAAAAGTTGCACAACTTATAACATAGATTTCTAAAACAAAAGTCCCTCTCATGGGTGATACTACCGCGTTGTTTTAGAAGTCGACCTTCGCGAAGCTTCCGAAACCTGGCCTCTTCGGGTCTGATACCGATAACGTCCCCGACTGGACTGATGGAACAAGGTTCGACTAGATTCTGAAACATTGGAAGGATCCACACGTGAAGGGAAAAAATGTCTAGCATGGCCCCGCTGACCACAATCAAAAACAAACAACGGCCTCCTAATATTGAACCTGATTTGGAGCCTGAACTCATTGGATCCCCTAACGGACGAGCTCGAAACCCCCGAAGAAAACAAGGACCGAGTCTGGGAGTGAGCATGCGCTCATCTCCACCTCTTGCTAAGTCTAGTGTGCTTATGAACTGTAGGAGTTACCGATGTGGCCTCCTCTCTAACTCAACCAACACTGTTGACCACGACCTCTCCGTGGGTCGCTGCCTCGACTAGATCAAAATAATCCTTCCACCTAGATTCAACCACTTTCTCCCGGATATCATCACGCAACCGTCTCTCAAACTCATAACAACGACGCTCCTCTATAGACACCAATTCTGGAATGAATCTCGACAAACTAGCAAACCTCATCTCAAACTGAGCCAAAGGAGTAGCACTCTGGCATAACTTGACAAACCGTTCTCTCAACCTTTCTCGAGTAGAAGGAGGGAACACTTGGCCAAGAAGGCCTCGGTAAACGCAACCCAAGTGGTACCCATAGTACCCTTCACATACTTCCACTAATAATTCGTAGCCTCCTTCAATTGGAAGGTCGCCCAAGAAACCCTCAACCCCTCGTCCTCGACTCTAAGCATGTCAACAGTCTTGGTAATCTGCCTTAGCATCCTACATTGCTCTCATAACCTCACGTGCAACTTTCTTGCTGACAGCCGATGCTATAACGACAGGCGCTAGGGGAACCGCCATGCCCCTACCGACACTCCAAATACACATCCATCCTCTAGTTCCCTTTGTGGACATCCTACAAAATTCAAAAACAAAACCAACCAAGTGTACGACGCAACAGCCTCCCCGAGGCACAAACTCTCACCACTACGACTTTGAACCCTTTCCGACATCTTAATTAAGGAACAAAATAGGCAACTTAGCACATGATTCCAAATGTGCTCGCAACTTGCCTCACACGTTGAGCTACTACAATTATGTACATTCTAACACAAAAACAATTCAATTCATTCCATATAAGCACGTAGTCACATAAGCACATACGAATTATCCTTTAGTGATGAGATTCGTCCCACGAGAAACCAAGAATTCTTAGTAGAATGAGTATTGATCAGGTACCCTTCTAATACGACCTCAAGGAATCTAATAGCCTCAAATAACATCCCAAAAGTCTAATCCCATACCCACATAGTCACATAAGCATGCCATCACACAATCACACAGACAAAGCATTTCCTAATCATACGAAATGAACCCATTGTGGTATAACAACCACTTCCCGCGAGCCCTATGTATTCAAACCCGGTAGCTCTGATACCAAGTTGTAACGCCCCGAAATTATTTGACATGAACTACCCACAAATGATCACCATTCACTCAACAATAACAATAATCTGCCCATCTTTAAGTAATTAAATTAGAGTCCTTACAAAGGTTTTACATGCGGGTATATATTCATCGATACAAAACATATGAATCTATAGCATGTAAAGCATACATTCTCAAAACAATACAATGCCCTTAAGGGCTTACATCTTCCAAGGCATAAGCCTGGTTACACAAAAAAATGGTTTCTATAACCCATACACATTAGCCCTTGGCTCAAAAGAATTACACAAAATAAAAAAGCTATGTACTCTCCTCAAAATATCCACTTCCTCAGTGTGGCGGGATCACCACATCTTTACCCGCACCAAAATCCCATAGGGGTGAGCACAAAGCCCAGTAGAGTATTCTCACAAAGTATATACAGTTATGCTTTATCCTCAACATAAAATAAACATGAGTGCAATGCCATGCCAAAGTCGATAAATAAGGAAAATATTCATTTCAATGCACTTTCTCAAAATCACCATGTTCTCAATATTAGCTTGTAGTCTCATCAATTTCAAACTTCCAATATTAATTCAATGGGGGGCGGTAAATATGACACTGGTAATCCCTAGGCTGGTGTCTGCAAGTTGGCTCAACACGCACTACCAAACTGTCATTTTTACCGGTGCTAACCGGAAGGCTCGACACCAATCCGCGCGGCTTTCGGGTCTTTTACCCTGGACACTCAGGCCAACTTATCAAATTCATCTTCACCCCCTATTCGGACTTACCAACGTATTTACCCCATACACATTTACATTAGTTCTTATGGTAATATAATCTTTCTCAAGTAAACATGATGAGAATGCAACAATGGTAATAATCCACTTCATGTGCATTGATGATATAGACTCAAATGGAAATGAGATATCTCATAACATTTCTCTATTTCCAAAATGTCTTAACAACAATAATAAACAAATACCTTTCCACTTTTACAAATACGTTTCTCATTGCACAAATAATCATGTGTCTTCAACACATCATCACAAGTTCTCAACACCAACCCATCATGACCAAACCTTTTAACATGGCCAACATATCATCTTTCATTTCATTTCCCCATTACATTATAATTAAGCATTTCACAGAGGCCTTCAGTAATCCCATGATTACTGGCCGGTTACGATACTAAACCTATAGGGGCAGGTTTGGGTCGTGACACCTACTATCACCCTCTATCGCTGTGTCACCATTGCTGTCGACTCAGTAACGAAAATGCCTTAGCCGTCACCCCATCTCTCATCCTCTCTCACTCTCTTCTCTATATCTTATTCACTGCCGACACCATCGAGCTTATTCTTCTTTCAAATTGAAGCTTTCTCCAACGATGACCGATGTCCGCCATAGCAGCCCTGGTTTACTCACACACTCTCTGTCTCTCTGCTTATCCTCCACTTTCTCTCTTATCTTCTCTCTTACAACTAAGATCGAGAACGATGATGGAGAACGATTGATTGCGATTCTTCAAGTCATCAATCGAGAGTGATGGAGATCTAGGATTTTAGAAAGGAAACACACAGATCTGCCCTTGAACCGTTGTCCCACCACTACTACTAATGGTAGATGTAGAAGTACTCTTTCAATTACCAACTCAAGATTTAGAAGCTCAAGAACACGATTTTTTGTCATAAACGAGCGATTAACAAAGCGAAGAAGCATGGCGCGTTCTCGAGCTTGATTGCCATGAAATCTGTGAACTTGCAATGGTTTTATTTTGAGAATAAGCTTGAGAATGCAACGAAAGACACAACCAACCTAAAATTTAGAAACCCTAATTATTTGTCAATGTTGAATCATCTAAGGTTTTATTTGCTCTCAAATTGCACATGATATTGTTTTTGGATGATGATATGGTTGTTGCTATTGACATTTTTTTTTTTGGTTTTGAAGTAGATAGATCTGTGGGGTGTTTGTGGTGATGGTTTGTTGTTCACTCTTTATTCTTTGTTTTTTTCTTCATTCATATGGATAGAGTGAGAAAGATTTATTGTTATTGTTGTTGTTGATGATTATTACAACAAATAACAAAAAAAAGTTATATGAAATATTTTCAACAAATAAGAACAGAGAGAAACCATAGAATTTGAACAGATAAATAGAAGTTAGGAAAAAAAATTAAGCAAATAGCTATAATTTAGGGGGGAAAATTGAACAGATAGAAAAAATTAAACAAATAAATTGAATTTAGGGGAAAAAAAATTAAACAAATAGATTTAATTTAGGGGAAAAATTGAATAGATGGACAAAAAATTTGAACAGATAGATATAAATTTGAACAGATAGTCAACAAAAAGTCGAATAGATAAAATAAGGTCAAAGGGTAAAATGAGAAACAAAATATTTTCCAAAACTTCTCACCAAACACAAAGTGTGGACCTCTCATCAACAAAAAAATATCCTTTGGACTTAATGCCTTATACCATTATTAGATTGGATATATCACCAATTAACCCTTTTATTTTGAAATAAAGTAAATCATATTAAATTGTCTAATCTTATTTCTTCATAATCATAGTCACTACCAAGACTACCATTACTCTACCCTTATTATCACCATCACTACCACTCTACCACCACCACTATCACTACTATTGTCACTCTACTACCTTCACCACCGCTGTCGCCACTCCACTACCTTCACCACCGCTGTCGCCACTCCACCACCATCTTATTCTCTACTATTACCATCAGTGGTGCCACTATACAGCCTTCACCCCATCTACCATATCACCACTCCACTACTTCTACTACATTTACCAATACCACTCCACTACCTCTACCACCTCCAAATCATCGTTACTTCATCACCACTTCCACACCATTGCCGTCATATTTGAGAGAAAATGAAATTGATGAAATACATGGGTTCATTGAGTTTATTGTCCAGTTTGTATATGTGGAGGGGAAAAATGTTGGCCCAAATCCAAAAGCAATTAGGCAGAGCAACCTAAAGGAAATGAAAGGCCTAGATAGATTTCTAAGGAGCCCATTAGAGACACTTGGAAAAATAAAGGCACATGACTGGACACGTGAGGAGCAAGGAAAAAGTGAGATCTCTTTCTAGAAGAAGATTAGCAGAATGCCAGGAGATCGTTGGATTCATTTTCATTCAACAGTGGAGACACCAAGCAGCAAATATAGGGACATAGGTCAAGCCTACTAAACGACATGACTGTCTAATTAGCTTAATCAGATGAACATAGCACTAGGCAAGTTAGCACGGGCACTGATGCAATCTAAGCTGTCCAAGAGAGGACAACAATCGAAGGCAAGGGTAACGTGGCCACTTGCCTGACCAAACTCAGAAGCGGACCCTTAGATCGAACATTGATCCAACAAATGAAGCCTAAGTCAGAAAATCTATACAAAGGCGAAGCAGGTAAAGCAAATGATGGAGATAAGCTAGAAAGCCTTCTTTTAGAAAAAATACAATTCACTTATGGCCAAACAACATTCTGACTTGATTGTCAGAGGGTCCTCCCGGCCAACCAAGGTTAGGTGTGATAACTAACAATTTGGTTTTTCTTTGCAGAGTAAAGGAAGGGATATGTCATCTCGGTTTTCTTGTGAAGAAGAAATCTACCTTCCACAGTATAATTCAACTCAGCTTGTTTAAACTCATTTATTAAATAAGAAGATTTAGGTTCTGTTATTTTAAATGCATAACTCATTTTGACTAGTCAAAACCTATAGATTTGTCATCTTTAGTATTTTCAAATGAAAAAAGGTTTGAGTATGACTTATTGTGTTAAATTTTACTTATTTATTTTTTACAGAGAATCTAGTCAACTTGCTAGTAAATACCCTTAAAATTGGAAATTCTATGGTATACCTCCCTTCTAGGCTGACAGGCTATGTACTATATACACCTTTGGTTACAACCTTTTGAGTCAATGGTTATGCCCTATTATATTGTTAATTATGACACATTATAATGTTAGTTGACAAAATTTATGATTCAAAAATTGTTTAGTCTCAATTTTTTTTTAAGTTATGACTCCCATAGTATTAAGTTATGTCATTTGTAAAAGTCAAACTTACTAATGGCATAACTCACATATGGTACAATGGCATTTCCCTCTCAAAATATATTAACTGTTGATTATTTTTGTATTGGCATAAAATCCGAGCTATGCATGGGAGTGTCAAAATTTTATTTATAATTAAAAAATAATAGAACCTTTTAAAATAAGTGTATATTGCACAATCTTAATTTATATTTCTCATTTTTTTAACGTTTCATTAAAAATATTTAAATTTTTTATAAAACTAAAATTTGAAAGAGAGAGAGAGAGAGATGTGATTTTAGCTGTGTGAATATAATATGGTGGTGTTAGTAGATTTTGATTGTAATAGAGATTTGACGTGGTAATTTATAGTAGTGTAAGGTAGATTTAGATATGGGAGAAAATCATATTTTTAGTATCGTTTTGGGCTTTCAGTGTCTCTCCATTTAGGGAGATTTCACTTTTCTTGATTTTTTTTTTTATTATAAAATTTTTGAGGACTTCTTTGTACTCATTTGTACATCTTTTTTTTTTTTTTCCTCATTTTTTAGTGAAAATTTTGTTTTATTATTGATACAAAAAAGAAAAAGAAAAAAAGGAAGGTAGATTAAGATTAGTAGTTATAGCGATCCTGGTTTTCCTCTCTTTATTTATCGTATTCCGGAGTCGGTTCCATGGATGTATTGTTGTCTCATTCTCATTTCCGTCCCTTACTCTTTGTATGTGAGTCTTGGGTTGTGTTGGGCAGGTTTGAAACAGGTTGATTGTGCTTTGAAACCAAAAGTTGATGCCCAGAATTTGGCCTTCATGCTCGAGCGACGATTTTGATGCTCGAGCGGGCCCTTTGATTTTGCTTCTTCGCTCGAGCGGGATTTTTGACGCTCGAGCGTAATTTTTCATCTCCTAGTATTTTTCTCTGCAGGTCTTCGGACGCTCGAGCGGGGAGTTTGACCCTCGAGCGGGGACCATCGCCTACAAAACTGCTGGGAGTGTGCAATCGACGCTCGAGTGGCGCTTTTGACGCTCAAGCGTGAGTCTGTGTCTGACGCTCGAGCGGGGGTTTCCACGCTCGAGCGGGGCGATTTTTATAACACTCCGAGATTTCACTTTTTGGATCACTTTTTAATTTCCTTTCTCTCTCTTACTTTTTCAAAACCTCCATTGGAGAGCACCTCACTCTAAAACCTTACCTTCTCTCTAGGGATTGATCTAGTAGGAGTGATTTCCTCACCTTGGGCCTTTGTAAAAATTGTGTGGATCGTTGAGGGCTATCTTTTGATCCGAAAATCTTGGGATTTGGTGCACTTTGAGTTTCTTCATCTTCTTCCTTTGAGCTCCGAATTTGAGGTAGGGATTCCTACTCATTCTTATGTTTTTTAACCTAAATGTTGAGCTATTTGTATAGATGGTTTGATTTGGGAAGTTAGGGTTTGAAATGTGTTATATTGAAAAGAGGGGTTTTGTCCTTTGACTCATATATGTATATTTTGGGTCTTAAAAAGAGATTATTAATGTTGTTGGTAATATTTGAGCCTTTGGGTCAATATTGGGAAAAAATGGAGAAAATGCCTTGTTTGGTTATATTTGGGTCATTAGTGTAATTAATGACCAATGTTATGGAAATATGAAATTGAGCTAGAAATAATGAAACTAGTTCAATATGAGGTAGAACGGTGGAGTTGGATTTATTAATCACTCACCTTTGAAATTGTTGGTAATTTATCTATTGAGGCATTTATTATCTATTTAGAAATAATTGCTTGGGCTATCGGTGGAGGATAGTTTTGATTGTTGTAGACAATGCATGATGATTAGGTGAACTAAAACTAATCAATAGGAAATGTCATCGAATATGACGGTTGGAATAATACATCAAATTTATGTATTGATTGATTATGCATATGATATGTGTTTATATACATTGTATTGTGTGGGAGGAGATAGGGGATGTACTCCACGGTTTAGAGGAAGATAGGGGACGAACCCCTAAACTGGACATTGTTTGGGAGGAGATAAGGGATGTACTCCATCGATATAGCAAATTATGTGTATCTATTGAAGTATTGATATAACAAATCTGTATATCTTATACGAAGTGTGGAAGTGTTTTAATTGAGAATGATACATCAATTATGTGTATCTAATGTGAAGCATGAAGTGTTTAATTTGAGTTGTTATCTCAATTGAAATGAAAGAATTATTGATATGAGTTGTGATCTCATTTAAAGTATATGGCCAGGTTCTGAGCCAGGATTATGAATTGAGAAAATGGGATAAGAAATGGAATATGAAACGAAACATGGACACATTCGTCATGTAATTGAAATGGATTATGAATTGATTTATGTGAGTTAAACATTTATCAAATGCTAATGTTTTAGTTATTGCTCATATCTGTTTAGCATATCTCTACTGGGCGTTGGCTCACTCTATATGGGACATCATTTTCAGGTACAAGTAGTATGCCACCTCCAAGGACATAGCTTGGAAGGCTTGAGGCTATTGGACTCTTTTGTTGTTTCATATTGTATTACATGTACATCAAGCCAAGGGCTTATTTTGTATAGAGTTAGTACTCTCTTTTTGTAACCAAGTGTTGACTTGGAAAGTTGTAAGCCTATAGGGCATTTACTTTTGTTGTCAACATGTAATACCTTTTGTAAGAATACTCTGATGATTTTAATATGAGATCTCTTTTCTCTATCGTGAATGTATAATATTATGGGTTTATTTTGAGGGTATTACAGTAGTGATTCAAGATTTTTGATATATCAAAATTAGGCCTTATCTTGTTAGGTCCTTATAAAATAAGAATTTTGTGAAATTTTTCTAATGAACCTTAGGCAACGGATAAATACCCTAGTGGTTATGAAATATTTATATTTTTTTTGTATTTTGTATTTTTTTTATTTTTATAATCAAATAGTTATGATTGAGATATAGTCAAATATCTAACCCAATTGATCATGATCACATATACCAATTAATTTAGCTAATATTCAATTAGGTGTTTTCACCATCTAAAAAAACATTAGATGTTTTTATTTTTTTGTAGTAGAATAAGATACGTATTTTTAATTTTGAGGACTTTTTTTGTCCTCCTTTGTACATCTTTTTTTTTTGTTCTTTCTTTCTTTCTCTCTTCTCATTTTTTAATGAAAATTCTGTTTTGTTACTGATATTAAAAAAACAAAACGAAAAAAAAAAAAGAAGGTAGATTTAGATTGTTAGTGTTTCAAGAGTTTTGATATATCAAAATTAGGCCTTATCTTGTTGGGTCCTTATGCAATAAAAAGAAAAATTAAATTTTTTTTTAATGAACCTTAGGCAACGGATAAATGCCCTAATGGTTATGAAAAATTTAAATTTCTTGTATTTATTATTATGTTTTAATAGTCAAATAGTTATAATTGAGATATAGTCAAATTTCTGACACAATTGATCATGACCACATATATCAATTAATTTAGTTAATATTCAACTAGGTGTTTTCACCATCTAAAAAAAAAAGTTAGATGTTTTTATTTTATTTTTTGTAGTAGAATAAGATAAGTATTTTTAATGTTCAATTTTTTTTTAATTTAATAAATAGTTATGATTAAGGCCTTGTTTGGTAGGGCTTATTTCCAACTTATTTCAACTTTTAGCCTAATTTAAGCTATTTTGATGTATTTGGTTCAGCTTAACAATACAACTTATAGCTTTTTATAAGTCAAAAATCAACTTATTCTTTGAGTGGGGGAGGAGAAGCTTAATTTATAAGTCAAAAAGCAGCTTATGTTCACAGTTATAAGCCATAAGCTGTTAGGCTATAAGTTATAATCACTTTCCGATAGCTCTACCAAACGGGGCCTAAGTCACTGTCGAATATTTGACTTAATTGGATTTTGCCCCATGTAATAAATGTTTATTTTTAATTTTCAAAATTTTGAATTTACTAAACATGATTAAATGATGATTCAATAGGAACCAGATTAATACTAATAGTTGATCAGTTTTTCCCTATAAGGAGTCTCAAGTTTTTTTTTTTTTAAATGATTAATAAGAAAAATATCTTAATATAAAACTAATCATTTAATAAAAAGAACCATAATATCTCATAGTTAAGCTAAATAATATGAATAATTATTCAAACTAAATATTGATAATTTTTATGCCACACAATTTATTAATAAAGTTCTCACATAAACAATACAGTAGACAAAAGTTAGAATAAAAATAATACAAAGAAAAAAAAAAGAATAGAAAAAAAATCATCTATCAATTAAATAATTGCTATCAATCATTAAAATAAAACTTTAAAATATCATATAGAACTAATAATTAGACCAATAGAGACTAAAAATGTAAAGTAGTTTGTTATACCAAATATTATAGGACAAATGATAGATTTAAGAAACATGCGTTATACATATTTATTATAATGAATTAAAATGAAATGGTTAATAATTGTAATATGCATGAATTATTTAATAAAAATTCAAGTATTGTCACAAATAACATGCAAAGGTCTATAAATCTAGAGCAATTGCATGAAAAAATTTATAGACCTACGTAGATTGTATGTAAAACTCTATAGGCCTTTTGTAAAATTATATGAATTTGAACAGATTGCTTAAAAAGATCTATCATTAAATATACAACAGAATAAAGATGAAAAAAAATTGCATGGAAGTTTTATGGCTCCAAATAGATTTCAAGTCAAAAAATGGACCTTGAGAGATTACTTGTAAAACTCTATGTATATTACAATCTTCCCTAGAGAGGAAAAACAAATAAATTGTTGGAGTTAGGAGATATAAAATACTAATACCTTAAAGAAATTTTTATGGTCACGACTGCATTAAGGGGGGAAAAAAAAGAAAAAAAGAAGAAGTTGTTAGGGTTTGTTTCCAATGTTGGGTTTTGTTGGTGGATGTTCAAATTTATATGGAAACTTAATTTAAGTATAATGTATTTTTGAGGTTTAATATTTAAATTCAAATTTGGGGTAGAGATAAGGAGCTAAAGGTATTTAACATCACATTTTGTTAAATACAAATCAAATTATTTTATTTTTTTAAAAGCAAACCTGAATCAGATAAATGCTACCACTTTTCTTTCTTTCTTTCTTCTTCTTTTTTTTTTTTAAATTTTTTATTATTATTATATAATAGGTGGGAATAAGAGTTGTGAGAGTTGTGAGTTCTTTTATTATTATTATTTAAATTTACATGATACAATGATAGACATGTGGGGTTCTTTATACATATCTATATCCACAATTTCATAAAAGATATTATCTAATTTTTTAAAATATTTTTTTAGATAACAATTAAGAAAGGGAGTGAGAAGACTTGAATAGTAAGAAGAGAGGTAAAGAAAAGTGCCATGTGTTTATTTTATTTTTCAAAAAACTATGAGAATTCACGATTCAAGTTTTGAAACCTTTTGACCTAACAATTACATTTAGTTATATATATAGTATAGATAGATAGATAGATTTGCACACCATCTAAATTAATTTTATTTATTTTAACGTTATTAATAGGGATTATGCAATTTTTTTTTAAAATTTTAAAAAAGAATAATATAATTTATCCAAATAAAAATATGCATAACTTATCTAAACAATAAAAAAAAAAAAGAAAAGAAGAAGATGAAATTGCTTCCGAAGGGATTTTTTTAATAATATATTTCCTAAAATAATTAGACTTGCTCATTAATCCCAATTGTAAGGCATGTTTGTTTGCTTCTATGAGCAGCAATATTGGACTAGTAGAGGTGTGCTCACTCGTAATATGCTTCGGAATTTTTTTGGCTAAAATAATCACAAAAAAAATAATGATAATAATAATTTTTTAGCCTAATAAGATAAATGTCACATTTAAATCATAATCATTTCATTTTTTTCTCTCAAAAAGTCAAAAAGTCTATCCAAAATGAAATTTTTTAGCCTCAAGCCAAAACAGCCAAAAGTCAAAAAGTTAAAAAGTCAATCCACATTCCAAACAAACCCTTAATTAGAAAAGTTGTAAAGGGATGAACACTTCACTGGGAGTAGTAGTCCACTATTATGTGTGGATGAATAAAGATGGCCGAGAGATGGGATTGATGCTAAAACGAAGGATAATTATAAAATTTCACATATTTGATTCTAATTAATTAATATCACCACACTGTAGTCTTGTTTGGAAAGTTGGCTATTTTAGTAGTTTATTTTAGTTTTTGAATATTTTAATAGGCTAAAATAGTTGTATTTGAGAAGAGAGTTGATTTTTTGTAATTGGATGTGATATTTGTGAAAGAAAAAGTGAAATAATTATGAATTTGAAGTGACATTTTATCTTATTGACTATTTTAACCTATTTTATCTTTTTTGTCAATTTTAATCATAAAAAAAAAAAAAAAAAACCAAACCCAACTTACCAAACACCACTACTATACAAACAAATGGGTTTGTTTGGGATGTGAGTTGATGTTTTGACTTTTTGGTCATTTTAGTATGGCCTAAAAAGTCTCGTTTGGAATAGACTTTTTTGATTTTTTTAATTTTTATGAAAAAAAATTATTATCTTATTTGAATAAAATAATTTATTTTGTACTATATAAGTATTTCAGTCGAACCCTCATTCCAAACGAGTCCAGATCCTCTGCCATGGTTTCCTGCCATAATCCTGCTGTAGTGCCAAAACGACGTCGTTTTGGAGTTAAATTAAAAAAAAAAAAAATCTGTCTCTTTTTTCCTTTTCTCCCTCAATCGTTGAGACAGCCCTAGCCCTCTTGTCGCTCGAGCAAGCGAGCTCTATGTTTTGTGTTCCTTCGCTTGAGCGAGCACTCTTGCGCTCAAGCATGCGTCTGGTTGCAGACCTGAAGCTTTGAATTGTGTGCTCGAGCAAGGCTTCTTACGCTCGAGCGAGGTGTTTGTTGTGTCTAGTCGCTCGAGCGACCACTTCTTTGCTCGAGCAAGCATCGCTTATATCAGATCACAGCAGCAGTTCCCTCATTTACTTTTTGATCTCTATTCATCTTCAAACCCTAATTTCGGCAGCCTCTCTCTTTACATACGCTCTGTCTCTAAAAATACTCCTTGATCTAGAGGTTTTCTACCCTAGTTCCTTTGTAAGAAAGTTAGAGTTTCGCGTGGGCTTCTCTTTGATCCGAAAAATCTTGGATTTGGAGCATCTTGGGTTTCACTTCTTGTCTCCTTTGAGTTCTCCATTTAAGGTAGGGATAAATTACTCACTTCTATGAGTTTTAACATAAATTTTAGTCATTTTGTATAAATGGTGAACTTTGAAAATTTTGAAAAGTTAGGGTTGAGATTTGAAATGTTTAAAGGAGGGGTTTTCAATATTTAACTCCATATGATCATGTGGGCATTAAAAAAAGGGATTATTGAGGTAAAATTGTTGAATTAGTGAGGTTTGGACCTTTGGGTCAATGTTGTGGAATTTGGGGAAAATACCCTAGTTTGGGATTAAATAACTATTTTGTATAAATGGTGAATTCATTGTGGAATTTATGGAATTGGGAATAATTATGATTAGATGGTGTGGTTGGATTGAATAATCACCCACCTATGGAAAAGTTGATTTATTATCTGTTTAGAAATAACTGTTTTGGGCTATCGGTGGAAGATAGTCTTGATTGTTGTAGACACTGCATGATGATTAGGGAAATTGAAACTAATCAACTTGATTATGTCATTGAATGTGATGGTGAAATAAACACATTGAACATGTGAATTGTTGGGTTATTGTATATGCCTATGTGTTTAATACATTATATATGTATGTTGTTTGGGAGGAGATAGGGGATGGACTCCATTGTTTGGGAAGAGATAGGGGATGGACTCCATTGTTTGGGAGGAGATAGGGGATGGACTCCATGGATAATTAGTGTCCAGGGTGCAAGTCCTGAAATCTTTTATATATTTGGGTGCCGGTTCCCTCGGACGTAGTTCCGTAAAATGGCGTGTGAATAGAAGTATTGAATGATGTTGCTATTGAAGTGTTGATAGATGAGTTGTAGTCTCATTTTGTTTAAACTGTTTGGATAACATTGGACTATGTAGATGAATGGATTTGGATACATAATAAAAAGAGAATTGTATATAGTGTAACGTTGAGTTGTTACAAAGATGATATATATATGGTTTACTAAGTGTTAAACATTTATCAGATGCTAATATTTTAGTTAATTCTCATATTGTGTTTAGCATATCTCTACTAGGCGTTGGCTCACCCTATATGGGACATCATTTACAGATACAGGTGATATACCGCCTTCAAGGACATAGCTTGGGAGGTTTTGAGGCTGAAGTCTCTTTTTGTGGTTTTATTTATGTTTATATGTTTTATTTTCCAAGCCGAGGGCTCTATTTATAAAGGGCTTCTGACCCTCTTTTGTTATAACCAAGTGTTGACTTGAAAAGTTGTAAGCTCGTAGGCCATTTACTTTTGTTGTCAACATGTAACATTTTTGTAAAAAACACGCTGATAAATGCATATATTTTATTCTCCTATGTCTATGAATACTATGAATGACTGAATTATGCATTTATTTTGAGGGCGTTACAGCGGCGAACTCGAATGGTTCCTCTGACACAGAGGAGGGTGGGCAACAGCGACTCCGGAGACGACAGCAGCTACGGCTAGGTAAGGTAAGGCGGCTGTGAGGTCTCCTCTTCCATCTTCATTCTCATGTGGTGTTTAAATATGTATGTATATATATGATTTCTTGATTTGAATTTCTTCTTGATTTCTTAAATGGGTTTTGTTAAGTGGTTTGATTTCTAGGGTTTTATGGGGTTGATTTCTAAGGTTTGATTTCTTCTTGATTTCGTAAATGGGTTTGATTTCCAGAGGTTTTTTTTCCCCTCTTTTCCCTTCTCTCTCATCAATTTCAAAGCCCTAATCAATTTCCAAGAACAGAGGAATGGTCTGAACTGAACCCCCTCCATTGATTCTTTGTCTTCCCTTTCCATCCAATCTTCTATGGTGTCCATGTCTAGATTTGTTGCCAAAGATTGCATGTTGCAGCCTCACGATGCTCTTTACAGGCAAAACTACTTGCTTACCTGCAAGGAAGCTTCAAACCCATTTGTGTATGTGTTGATTTTTTTTATTTGTGCCACTCGTTAACTTGTGGGTATTGTTTAATTTCTTGTTTTGATTTGTTTTATTTTAAAGGGTTTGATCCTCTTGGATCACTGGTATTTTTTTTTTTTTTTTTTTTTTTTTTTTATGTATCTTCATTTGATTGAATTTGTTGAGATAAATATAGAAGATGTGGAATATGAATTGGAATTGGGTTTGTGTGGAAGCTTTGAGAAATGGAATCAATACATGGGGGATTCTGCTTTTAGAAATTAAAAGTTTTGGTTATAAAATATTTTAAACAGTCACAAGATTGAATCCACAAAAATAGTGGAAAATATGAGTGATTGGGGTGAGGTAATCCATCTTCCCAAGGTCAAGATATGGTTTGTGTTGTCAAAATTGCACATATGATGTGTATGTAGTTAGGCCTCAATGAATTCTTAGTTAACTGTTTGATTGAGCTGATTCACAATTGTTTTTATTGAATGAAATTGTTATATGTCTCAAAACAGAGCAGTTCAATTTTTTCCACTTCACATGAGTGTGTGTGTGTGTCATTGGAACTTAATTTTGTTAAATCTATAATTATGAACATTAGGGTTGAAGCCATAGACAGAATACTGATGAGTTTGCTATGATGTGTAAATTTGAGTTTTTTTTTTCCCCTCTTTTTGCAGGGTTGAAGCCAACAAAGTGTACTATTATCAATGTGGAGATCCTTGTATACTAGCAATGAGTAATGTGTCCTACAAATGCAACACAAAGAAGTGATGGAATTATAAGAGAAAGAGTTGTGCTACTGCAAGGTGAACTTGTAAGAAACAGAGAGTGTTAGTGAACAACTTTAATTTTTGACCACGAAGATGCAACAAGCAAGTTCTTTCCCAAAGGAATAGGTGGTTGGGTTTGAATCTATGGTGTTCAACTGTTATTGGGATTGGTCGTCTAAGTTGCCTGATGAGTTGACGGTGGAGATACTATGTTGATTACCAGAAAAGCCTCTAATTCAATTCAAGTCCGTGTCGAAAGCTTGCTACTTATTGATTTCTAATGTTTGCGTTCCCAGAATCTCTTCATCCGCACCTCTCTCTAGATTTCCCTTCAGGTTGATTCCCCTTCCTCCATTCTCCGATTACCGTATGGAATATGCTCCGTCAGATTGTCGGAGAACCCCGCGGGACAGAGCACAATTTGTGGAGTCATATTCGAAGCTATTACCCTTTCAACCTACTGGTAGGGACATTCTCGACTGCTGCAACTGTTCGCTCTTAATTCTTCACCGCTCCTCTATTCCTTCCTCCTCTGTTCCTTCATAGTACTATGTATGTCACCCCGCCACAAAACAAAATGTGTGGCTATTCCCGTGAACCCTAATCATCTAGATCCCATATATGTTGTACTTGCTTTTAATCCTGTTGAGTCCCCATCGAATAATACAAATAATAATTATAAAATAGTTCGGTAGCACGGCCTCTGTAACTCATCCACCGGAGCTGGATGTTTTCTTCTCAGTTACCGGCAAGTGGGTCAACCATCCGGTTCCACTCCAGCATGCACCTGAGCTTTATGGTTTCAAGTGGCTTTGCAAGTCTGTTTATTTGGATGGGGTGTTGTACATGTTATCTTATACTAAGTACCTCTTGTGTTTTGATCTCAATGCCGATAATTTGAATCCCCGAGTTGTGAAGCTCCCGAACAAGGGCAAGGCTCTTGGTGTTGGATTCATTGGGATGTCCAAAGATTGCTTCTATTACTCTAATCATGTTGAAAATGCAATCCTTGTTTGGTCACTTGACCATGACCATCAGTGGATTTTGAAGCATAGCATCTGCATTGATGACTTGGTTTGGTTTCATCATGGCAGGATTTTAGACCGCTATCGCCTTTCTCCGCTGCTCGTGCCTTGTGCTTTACATCCATCTTCAGAAGTTATCTTCATTGCTATTCCCAGATTGATATTCAGCTATAATCTGAAAACCAATCAGTTCAATGTATTTTACATACTGTAAGAAAACATGAATTTGATTGATGATGGATGTTTCTTCTTTCCATACTCACGCTGCCTGGTTGTTTTGAATGATTTTACGCAGGTAAAAATTATGGACCTATCCATTTTGTAACCACTTTACTTCATATATATATATATATATATTTGTGTACATATTCAACCATGTATATCTTTAATATTTACTAATAATTCATTGAGTTGCTTACTCTGTACAGCTGAGGACTTTTTAAGTATTTCTTGTTTTGATGTCCCCTTTGTTTAACGTGCATTCATTAGGATATTAGCATTTTCTAATTAACACTTTTAAAGGCCGGAATGTTCCGATATTACTTGAATTTGGGAGGTTAGTTTTCTTGAATGCTTCTTTCTTTTGTATTTGTAGACCTGAAGTGGTGTAGCTGGTTTTGAAGGCCAGGGAGGAGAGAAAAGGGGTTTGGGCGAGATTATTTACCTACTTCAGTATCATTGTGGGCCTTTCTTTAAGATTTTTCTTGTCGATTTCTTTCATCTTCCCTGTTCTTGCTTGGTTTTGGATGATGTCTTGGCCTTCATATTTCAATTTTTGTTTCCAGTGGAGTGTATTCTTGTTGGAAAAGGGTGAACTAAGGAATACAATACAACAAAACATCAACTTTGGTGAATTGCCTTACCAATCCTTCATTGCTGCTGATATATGTGGTTTACTTGAAAATGTAAATATACTGTTAGGTTTTATTCTTGGCAATCCCGTTTGACAAAACTCCTTTCAGTTGTACTTATTTTCGCACTTTTTATTTTAGTAAGGCTATGAGCTTTTAGATGCAAATCCAACGCGAATTATGCCTTACAGAGAAGTTTGTGATGTTAATACTTTCAAGATTGCCACTTCGTTGATTATGACGGGGATCGAGCCTCGATCAACAAGGCGTTCGAGAGGGCAGCTTCCTTGGCGGGTCCGGCAATACCAAGGGTCAAGAGGTAGCGCCCCCGAAGCAAAATGGAAAATTGCCTTCGAAGTTGCTTGTCCGCTTGAGCGGACATTCCCCCGCTCGAGCGGAGAATCCTTGGTTCCAGAAGTTTGATTGCCTGCAAAAATATTGCGAGATGTTTTTTTCCGCTCGAGCGGAACTTTTCGCGCTCGAGCACAGGTCTGCTCGAGCGGCCATTTTTACGCTCAAGCGGAGATAGCGGGACAGATTTCTATAAATACATGTTTCAGTCCAATTCTAGGGTTACTCCTCCAGATCTTCTTCTTGGATATTAAGGTTTATATCTGGGGATATTTTGCTAGTTTTCTTTGATGTTTTGATTGAGTATTCAACCCATGGTTTAAAGAGTATATATCAAAGGATTATTTGTTTGTTCTACACAAAAGAGAGAGTTGTTCTTCGGTGGATTCTGAAGAATTCGAGCCTGAAGCTTTGGTGGATTCTGGAGTGGCTCATCGTCAAGACAATTCCGAGGTGAAGACGGGGTTGGAAGATGCACATAGGGGTTGGTTCAATTCAGGCGTGGATTCGCTAGGTAATTGAGAGTATACCTGTGTAATTCCTTTATGTCTTCTTAGTAGATTGTTTTGTGGCTGTTGCCCATGATTTTTTTATCACAATTGGAGGTGCTCTAATTGTGGTTTTTTCACGTTAAAATCGTTGTGTTGATTTGTCTTGATTGTTTAATTGGGATTGTTATATACTGCTTAAAATTGATACATAATCACAAATCAGTATCTAGGGGATTTCTAGATTTTTCAATTGGTATCAGAGTGGGTCGCTCTATTGTTTTTAATTCTATTAGAGCGAGATCTTGTTTGATTTGTGATAATGGATTCAATTCATGAGTGAAATTCTATGGTTCGACCACCCCTACTTGATGGATCCAATTATTCTTTTTGGAAAGCTTGGATGAGATCGTTTTTAAAATCTATAGATGAAAAAGTTTGGCAATCTGTCATGTATGGGTGGACCGAACCAACGATTACCGTTAATGGAGTAACTTTCCCCAAACCAATGGATAAGTGGGACACAATTGATTACCAAAATAGTAGCTGGAATAGTAAAGCTATCAATTCTCTCTTTTGCTCTATCAGACCTGAAGAGTTTAGTCGTATTTGCAATTGTGAAGTCATAAAAGAGGCTTGGGATATCTTACAAACTATTCATGAGGGCACTCCTTCTGTTAAACGCTCAAAACTTCAAAGGCTCACATCTAGTTTCGAAAACCTTTCAATGAAAGATAATGAGACCTTTGATGAATTTTATGCGAAGTTGAGTGACATTGTAAATTCCAGCTTCAATTTAGGTGAAAAAAATACCATAATTCAAAGTTGTGGGAAAAATTTTGAGATCCTTGCAGGATCAGTTCCAACCAAAAGTTACGGCTATTGAGGAGGCTCAAGATGTTGACAACCTCAAGCTGGATCACTTGATTGGAAATCTCCAAACTTATGAGGCACATAGGAATTTCAAAAAGAAACAAAAAGATGCTATTGCTTTTAGTAGTGCTCATAGAGTTGGAGAGGATTCTGATGAGGATTGTGAGATAGATTCCAAGATTACGGCTGCTTTTGTTAAACAATTTAAAAAATCCTTTTTGAAAAAGAATCCTAATCTTATGGAATCTACTCATACTCATAAATCTAAAGGCAAAGATAAACTCAAAATTAATTCTATAGCCAAGAAGGAGAAATGAAAGACATAAGGGAACTCTGAAAGAGTCCAATGCTATGAATGCCAAGGATTTGGCCACTTTGCTTCAGAATGCCCCACTCGTTTGAAGAAGAAGAAAGCCCTCGCCATCACTTGGGATGATGAATTAGAATCTGATGAAGATGAAAGTGACAACGAAGATCAAGGCGAAGAGGGACATAAACAATTCCTTGCTTTCATGGTAACTTTTGAAATTAAAGGACGAACAGAGTATCCGAAGAGGTCAGTTGAGAATGCCACTGATGATGAATCCTCGGAGAGTGATGAAGAGCTTGAGCAAGCTTATGAAAAGTTGTATAAGGAGTCTCTTAACTTATCCAAATTGAATGACAAACTCTCAACGAAACTCAAAGCATGTGAAAGTGAGAATGTCAAACTTAAGGAGGAGATTTCTGAGGTTAGGATTGACGTCATCAAGATAGCTAATGATCGACAAGCTCTTTGTGCAAAACTCTTGACTTGTGAGATAGAGAGGAATAAGCTATAACAAATCTATGCAACATATGAAGAAAAGATTTGTCACGACCCGAACCCGCCCCTAAGGGTTAAGGACATAACTGGCCAGTAATCCTGAGACTACCTACGGCCTCAATACAAAACAGACATAACTCATCAGAGTAAAGGGGCCAAACGGAAGTAAAAATTTAAAACTTTGTCCATAGAGCTATGCTTACATGCACACCAAAACAAACCATACTCATATACGTTAATAACCCACATCAAAAGTGCAATAGCATAAACTTATTTACAGACAGGATCATCTAGGCTGAGTCAACCCATAGCAACCTATATACAAACATACACAAGATCCTTGCCAATAAGACAGAATATAAATACGTAACAAAATGGCAAGGTTGGGTCTCGTGCGTGAGACAAACGGCTGACTCTCCCAAAACTCCTGCTGTTCCTGGCTGACTTCACTGGGGCTGGGGTTGGACCTCATTTGGCTCACCTACAATTACATGAATGAGCGTGAGCGAATGCCCAGTGAATAATATCAAATAAACAAGTTACATAAGCAATTATTGGGACAGTACAACAAACGGCCTTCGGCCCAATCATTTATATTAATTAGCCTTCGGCCCAATCATTTATGTCAATCAACCTTCGGCCCAGTCATTCATGTCAATCGGCCTTTGGCTCAATCATTCATTTCAATCGGCCTTTGGCCCAATTATTCATTTCAATCGGCCTTTGGCCCAATCATTCATTTTAATCGGCCTTTGGCCCAATTATTCATTTCAATCAACCTTTGGCCCAATTATTCATTTCCATCGGCATTTAACCCAATTATTCATTTCAATTGGCCTTTGGCCCAATTATTTATTTCCATCGGCCTTTGGCCCATTTATTCATTTCCATCGGCCTTTAGCCTAATTATTCATTTCAATCGGCCTTTGGCCCAATTATTCATTTCCATCGGCCTTTCGCCCATTTATTCATTTCCATCATTGTCCTCCATTCAATTTAATGAACTTGCAAAACTCACGCAGAAGTAACAATTGGACAATAACATACTACAAATATCTTGTTAAGATATTACTCACAGTGGTCGGTTGATTGGTTCGCACTGGAACTCGACCCTACACATGTCATGAACATAAAAGGGTCACTAATGTGGTGAATGTGGTTTGGAAATACTCTTCAGATCCTGGAAGACGCCAACGATCCTCTGCTAGTCACCTGCAAAAATACAAACTCCGGTCGGGGGTGCCGGAATTAGCACTCCGACGGACAAGTCAGTTCTCCTCCAGAAAGCTTGCTTACTAAGTTTATAGAAGTGTTTCTTACATACCTTTATAAATCTGAAGCTCTTGTATTTATAGTCATTTTTCAGCCTCGGGGCCAGAGTCTACTTTTTCTTTTGTTTATGTATTCTTTCATTTATCCTGACACGCTTTTTCGGTATATTCGCCCAAAGATCCTACTCGGCGTCTTGGCGGAAGCGAAGAGCCGTTCAACACCGGCTCCTGTGCGTGTCGGACTTCGTCCTTTAATTACTCGGCTCCCCACAATTGCCCCCAAGCATCTTGTCAGCGGTTGGGCGAGGTGCTTAGCTCTGATTTTCAAATACTACAAACCGAAGTTCTTGGGGCTTGACTTATTCTGTGATTGTTTAATTACTCCCTTGAATCGTCGCCTCGGACTCCGTCCTTCGTGCCGCCTATTCATTATGACTTGGAGCACTGATGTCCTTGAATTCATGTTCTATGACTGGCCGCTAGGCGCTCTTGAATCATTCTTGCACCCCTTCCATCTGCGATACTCTTCACTTTTGTAAGTTTTCCCCTTCTCAACTCTGAAGCTTTTCCTAATTTGTTTACTCCGTCGCGTATTCTTATAAGCAATAGATTATGGCAAAGTATTTAAGAGACCTTCTTTCTCCGGGTCGAGTTGTTGATTTTAGACGTCATTTCTCCATTCCTGACGATGTCCACCTATCGTTAGTGGCGGACCGCCTCTCGACATGGAGAGGAGGAAGAAACCTCGATTGTCTTTCCTTTTGTCGATCGCGAGAGGGAGTTAAACTTTCCCCTTCACCCGCTTCGAGGGTGTTCTTCGCCATTGGGATTTGATCCTTCCCAATGTAAATTTCTTTAGAATTATAATGGGGTCGTAGCGTTGAGCCGTCGCCTTGGTATTAATCTCGGCATCCTGCCATTCGGCCTTTGTTATGCTCTGGCGGATCCTCTGGCGACGCAGACGTTACTTCCTCGAGCTAAGGACCGAGATCATCGGTTGATCACTATGCTTTCGGCTCTGGAAAAGCGAGTCGATGGCGTCATGGTGGTTGTCCGTGGCAACCAGGAATTGGCGAGGGAGGATCGCGTCGATCCTATTCCTAGGCGTGAGGCGAACAGTCGCCGAATGCCCTTTGGCGATATTGAACATTTGTATCTGCCATACCCTATTTTCTTGAATCTCACGGCTTATCTTATGCGAGGAGCGAGTTGAAAAAAGTCCTAGCTTCAATCGCGGCGTCGTTCTTTCGGACATCGAGTTGCTCTTAATTATTTGGCCGTCGCGGTCTTTATAAGCGAGGAAGGCGGCTCACGTTACGCTTTGCTCTGAGCCTCGTATCGACCTTTTTAATTTGCGGAAAATATACCGATTCGAAAGGGAAGATTTTCTCGTCGCTCGTATTTTGTCGACTTCAAAAATTTGAGGCGGATAGGATTTGAAGGGTCGATTCGGAGAATCTGGAAGTACAGCTACGCATCGAGATCACTCGGAGGCGAATCGAGGAGGTATTGGATTGACGATCGTCCTACGCTTTGGTCGCGGAGCGTTCTGTTGGCAGCTCTTCAGCGTCTGAATAACCCTCCGTCTCGAGCTCTGCTGGCATTTGGGTTAAGCGACAAAGCTTGCTAAGAAGGCGAATCACGGAGAGGTTGGCGCAAGGAGAAAGCGGAGGGCCTTTCAACCGAACCGCCTTCTTTGAATCTCGGCGTTCCTCCCGATTCTTGAATCGAAATCCTTGCAAATTGTTGAGGAGGCAGCGAGTAAGGGTGCGAATCCACGCTAGTTGGGGAAGCCGTTCGGGAAGTTGAGGAACGTCGGACGCTCTAGAGATCATGAGGTCGGTTTAGAAGATCGGTCGACAAGCGTCCTCGAGCGGTGGGATCGGGTGGTCGTGCCCTTTGTGATTCGGCCGATGGTGAAAATATGCGGTTCCATCGGATGCCTCGGCATAATGACCCGAAGGTCGCGTTCGGTGTAACGCGTCTTTTCCATTACCGTCGTCGGAGGCTTTTCCGTTGGGCCGGATTTGAATCGACAATGTTAGCAGCGATCGGCCCTTTTGGTGTGTATTACGATTTTCCTTCATTCAAGCGTTGTTCGCGTTATGCTTGTTTTGAGTTGTTCTTTTGCGGGCCATTGGTAGGATAGCGATGTGGGCGCCGCCATCTCGGCGCCATCAAGGAGATTAGTAAACTGCGAGAAACAAGCGGGCGGAGAAAAGGGCGAGGGCGAGTTTTAAAGCGGCAGGAAGCTTCTCGGGCGGAGGCTGCGGTGGAAAGCTCGTGATGCGGATAAGTTGAGGCGGGCGAGAAGAAGGCCGGCGACTTGAAGCGCACTGCTTATCCAAAAAGCCGTTCTTGGCTGGAGGCGAGTTAGCGAAGGTAAGCGGCGAAAAGTCTTAGAGTCAAAAGTTTTGGCCGGGAAGAAATTTGGGCTCGCCGAGTATGTGGACCAGTCTCGGTTTGAGAATCGAGGATTCAAACATGGTTGTACAGGGCCCTTCTTTGCGGTGGCGTTTATTTGAATGTGCCAATACCGTATGAGCAAGTAGACATCGATCCATTGGAGGCGATTCGGAGGATTGATGTTTATGATACACAAAGTACTTTTACGTCGGGTGGTTTTGGTATTTTGTGTTTATGATCTGACAATGGGCGTTGATAACTTTTGTAATTATAAAATGTTAGCAATTTATGCGAAATGTGATGACGTTTAGTAGTTTTATGGTGACGTTTTATTTTTGTAATTATACAATGTTAAATCAATTCAAACCAAATATGCGGTTCCTTGGATGGCTCGGCTCGGCGTGAAAGGTCTAGTTCACGGGCTAGATACGCCCTTGCGTTGGCGGTAGCGGCGTTAAAAGCCGAATAGTTCACACTCGAGGGCTGGCCGAGGCATTGTTGAATATTTCGCCGAATAGATTAATAAATCTGCCCTTGCGTTGGACAGTGCTCGAGCGTTAAAAGCCGAATAGTTCACACTCGAGGCCTGGCCGAGGCGTCGTCGAATATTTCGCCGAATAGATTAATAAATCTGCCCTTGCGTTGGACAGTGCTCGAGCGTTAAAAGCCGAATAGTTCACACTCGAGGGCTGGCCGAGGCATTGTCGAATATTTCGCCGATTAGATTAATAAATCTGCCCTTGCGTTGGACAGTGCTCGAGCGTTAAAAGCCGAATAGTTCACACTCGAGGGCTGGCCGAGGCATTGTTGAATATTTCGCCGAATAGATTAATAAATCTGACCTTGCGTTGCCAGGGCTCGAGCGTGTCGATACATTTTATTGTAATATTTAGGCACTTATTAGAATATTTTGCACCACGTGGTATAAGCGTTGAAATGCCCCAAAGCGCGATCTTAGTCAAAAGGTGTCATGCACCAAAGGGGCTCGAATCCGGAGACTTATTCGCCCTAAGGTGTCATGCACCAAAGGGGCTCCGAATCGGGAGACTTATTCTGGCCAATCGTGACATCCAGGAAGGGCGCTCCGAATCCGGAGACTTGTTCGGCCCTAAGGTGTCATGCACCAAAGGGGCTCCGAATCCGGAGACTTATTCGGCCCTAAGGTGTCATGCACCAAAGGGGCTCCGAATCCGGAGACTTATTCCACAATCGTGATATCCGAAGGCGCTCGAATCCGGAGACTTGTTCGGCCCTAAGGTGTCATGCACCAAAGGGGCTCGAATCCGGAGACTTATTACAATCGTGATATCCACGAAGGCGCTCCGAATCCGGCGACTTGTTCGGCCCTAAGGTGTCATGCACCAAAGGGGCTCCGAATCCGGAGACGTGTTGGGCCCTAAGGTGTCATGCACCAAAGGGGCGCCGAATCCCGAGACTTATTCGGCCCTAAGGTATCATGCACCAAAGGGGCTCCGAATCCGGAGACTTATTCGGCCCTAAGGTGTCATGCACCAAAGGGCTCGAATCAGGAGACTTATTACGTGTCGTGATATCCACGAAGGCGCTCGAATCCGGAGACTTGTTCGGCCCTAAGGTGTCATGCAAAGGGCTCGAATCCGGAGACTTATTACCAATCGTGATATCCACGAAGGCGCTCGAATCCGGAGACTTGTTCGGCCCTAAGGTGTCATGCACCAAAGGGCTCGAATCCGGAGACTTAATTCGCCAATCGTGATATCCACGAAGGCGCTCGAATCCGGAGACTTATTCGCCAACATGTCGTGATATCCACGAAGGCGCTCGAATCGGAGACTTGTTCGGCCCTAAGGTGTCATGAACCAAAGGGGCTGCGAATCCGGAGACTTATTGGCCCGTGAGGTGTCATGCACCAAACAGCGCTCCGAATCCGGAGACTTATTCGCCCTAAGGTGTCATGCACCAAAGGGCTCGAATCCGGAGACTTATTACGTGTCGTGATATCCACGAAGGCGCTCGAATCCGGAGACTTGTTCGGCCCTAAGGTGTCATGCACCAAAGGGGCTCGAATCAGGAGACTTATTACGTGTCGTGACATCCACGAAGGCCGCTCCGAACCCGGAGACTTATTCGGCCCTAAGGTGTCATGCACCAAAGGGGGCTCCGAATCCGGAGACTTATTCAGCCAATCGTGACATCCACGAAGGGCGCTCCGAATCCGGAGACTTGTTCGGCCCTAAGGTGTCATGGACCAAAGGGGCTCGAATCGAAGACTTAATGCCAATCGTGACATCACGAAGGCGCTCGAATCCGGAGACTTATTCGGCCCTAAGGTGTCATGCACCAAAGGGGCTCGAATCAGGAGACTTATTACGGCCAATCGTGACATCCACGAAGGCGCTCGAATCCGGAGACTTGTTCGGCCCTAAGGTGTCATGCACCAAAGGGGCTCGAATCCGGAGACTTATTGACCCTAAGGTGTCATGCACCAAAGGGCTCGAATCCGGAGACTTATTCGGCCAATCGTGATATCCACGAAGGGCGCTCCGAATCCGGAGATTTGTTCGGCCCTAAGTTGTCATGCACCAAAGGGGCTCCGAATCCGGAGACTTATTGGACTTTGAAGTGTTGAGCTTAAACATGTGAAAACGCGAGATCTTGGATTCTGAGGATATTGTGTACAAATATCAAGCCCTGGTCGGGTCATTGATAAAATTTTCGTAGATGTGTTGAATTCCACGGCGTGGCGGGTTTCTCCACGACATGTCGACAACCGATATGCCCTGTTCTGCAGCGGAATCTATTTGATAGGGGCCGTCGATTCGGACCAAGCTTTCCATCGGTCGGCCTCCGATCGGCGGTGCACCTTCTTGAGACCGGTTCTCTGGATTATGGCGGCCTTGTTGGACTCGCCGATTGTATGACTTGGCGGCTGCTGGCGATAGCGAGCCATGGGCGCCAAGGCACGATCTCTTCGTTCTTCAATCGAACGGGTCCAAAGCAAGCATCATGTCATTTCGACCCGTGTCGAAGGCTTGCGATCTGAGGGTTGGTAGGCGATCTCTGGGGTAAGATTGCACGGGTTAAAGCACAAGGCAAGCGGTGTTTCTCCGGTGGATCGTCTTGGTGTTGTTCGATGGGCCCATAGTACACTTGGCAACTCTTGACCCACGCCCTTGGCACTTTCGACCTCTTTTGATGCCGTCCAAGATGGATTTATTGAAGCTTCCGCTGGACCGTTACTTTGGGGGTAGCCGGCGTGAAAAAGTAAGGTACAATCTGGTATTTGCCGCCTGACTCTCGGTACCGCCCACAGTCAAAGCGAGTGCCATTATCTGAGATCAATGCTCTTGGAATGCGAATCGTGTAATGATGTTCCTTCACACAAAGCGCAATATGGGTCTCTCGTATATGGGTTAGAGCCTCTGCTTCGACCCACTTTGTGAAATAATCTGTTGCTACGATTAGAAATCGCTTGTTCCACAGGGCCTGGGCGATGGTCCTACAATATCAAGTCCCCAGCGAGCAAATGGCCGAGGCTAGTGATTAATTCAAAGCTTCTGTGGTGATGGGTTAGTGGGGAAAACTTTTGGCATTGTTAGCATTTCTTGACATAATTTTGTCGTCGGCTCTCATAGTCGGCCAGTAATATCCCTGTGTTATCACCCGATGGGCAAGGGAGCGCCCCCCTGAGTGTGCACCACAGCTGCCTTCATGTATCTCAGTGAGCAGCTCCTCTACTCTGTCCGGTGCCGCACTCGGTATGGGCGAGAGGATTTTTGTAAAGTCCCCTTGTGGATCAAGGTAGTATCGCGAGCCTTGTTTACGACTTGTGTGCTTCTTTTTATCCTCTGGGAGTTGCTCGGAAGAAAGGAATGCGACAATGGGGTCCTTCCAACTTGGGCGGATTCTATGATATTGATGTGGGTCTCCTCGGAGGCCGATGCTTGGTTGGGGCGAAGCCCGCTTCGATGGTGCGCTTAAGCTCGGAGTTGATGGCGGAGGCCAAGCAAGCGGGGCATCCGTGTGTATTTTGATCGCGTGTTATTTGGTTTAGTTAAGTGATGGTCGAATTTACTTGACAACGAGTTAGCCGTTTTCATATAGGCCGCCATCGCTCATCTCTGCGCATACTCCCCCTTGGTGGTTGATTACCAATTTTGAGTCACAAAACACCAACGATCGCCGTCTTGCAGAACATGTGCGTTCATGATCCGGCTAAAGGGCTTCATATTGGCCTCGTTATTTGATGCTTGGCCGAGCTTGACGGCTGTTCAATGATGCGCCGTCTGGGGACATAATTACGACGCTGCGCATTGCCCGTTGGTTAGGCGATCCATCGCGATATAATTGCGGATGTCTAGCGTAGACTCTCAACCGGCTTTGACCTAACCGGCCTTTGGTGGAGGTCCCCGAGCTTGAGGTCGGCAAGCCCTCTGTGAATTCGGCCACAAAAGTCGGCAAGCACACCTTGATTGCGGTTTTGGGTGGCAGAATGTCATATTGGCGAGTTAGAGCCCATTTGAAACCATACGATGCTACGCATTAGAATCTTGATCGAAGGGAAATCTATTAGCACCTTGATCTTGTGTGCTTGGAAGTAGTGCATCGATTTTCTTCTTTGCCATGACGAGGCTAGGGCGAGTTTTTCTAGCGGTAGGTAGCGTGTTTGGCGTCCACCATCGCCTTGCTCACATAGTACCTTGGTATTCTTGCCCTTCCTCCTCTTTTAACAATCTGGCGGCAACTGTCGAGACGACGGATATAAAATGAGGTCACCGTGGCGGGTGTTGTTAGAAGAAGTCTTGTCCGGAGGTAGGTCTTGAGCAGATTAAAAGCGCCTCGCATTCGACGGACCATTCGAAGCTACGCCTGGCGTAATGTCTGAAAGAATTATGCGCAGCGATCTGTAGATCGGTGATGAACTGTTGAGTCGTGACCATTCCCATCGACTTTTGGACTTCTTTGGTGAGCAGGGCGAGTTCCAAAATTGCGTGACTTGCCTCGGGTTGGCTTCGATTCCTCGATGGTTGTGATGTAGCCGAGGAATTTGCGGGCCGATCCGAATGCACATTTGGAAGCATTGACTTCGTGCATACTTGCGTGGGGTGTTGAATGTCTTTTCGGATCGGCTATATGGTTTTGTTCTTCTTTAGATTTGACCACCATGTCGTCGATGTATACTTCCATAGTCGCCCGAGTTGTTCTTTGAACATCGTGGTGACCGATCTTTAGTAAGTCGCCCTGCATTCTTTAGTCCAAAAGGCATAACCACATGCGATAGGTTCCTCTTGGAGTGAGCAATGCGGTTTTGTCTGATCATCTGGATTCATGGCGATCGATGGTAGCCTCTATAGGCGTCGAGAAACTCATCTTGGCGGTGGCGTCTTGTCGCATCGGCAGTTGGTCAATTCTAGGCAAGGAAGCGATCTTTGGGGCAAGCTTTGTCCAGACCCGTGAAATCGACACACACTCGCCAGGTGCCATTCTTCTTTTTCACCACCACTGTGTTGGAGAGCCACGTGGGATAGGTGACTTCTCTGATTGCCCCGGCGTCAAGCAATTTGTCAACTTCCTCGACAACGGCGGCAGGGGGGTCTGCCGGGGATCGCCGGCCTTTCTGGATGACCGGCTTGCGAGGTCGACATTGAGGTGATCTTTGCGAGACCGTGGGTCTATTCGGCATTTCATCACGGTCCTGCGAAGACGTCGAGGTTGCGAGTAAGAAAGTGATCAATTCTTTGCTTGTCGACTGGCTCGAGAGGCGCCGATCATAAAAACTTTAGGGCTTCCATCGATGTCAACCGGTCTAAACCTTCCGTGGCCTTTTCGTTTGGTTGGCGTAGCGTCTTCGAGATTTCTCATGGGCACCTCGGCGGAGTTTACTTGCAGTTCCTTGGCGTCTGGCGGCGAAGGTAACATGCTTGGGCCATGACGGCGGAAGCCACTCAACGCCATGCTCTGTTGGGAAGCGTAGCGGTGGTGGTAGGTGCTTGGGGCGGCTGCGGTATGTAACCACGATCGCCCATGATGAGATTGTATGGCGATGGTAGCTGACGACCAAGAATTCGCGACCACCGTTCTCGAGCAGTAGCGAGCGGGTGGTGATTTTCCCAATGGGTACTCGGGTTGGCGTTGAAGCGAATAGGGATAGGGGCGGAGTTAGATCCGAATCGTTGAACCGAGTTTGATGAAGGTTCGATAGTACATAATCTCTGAAGTACTTCCACGATCGATAAGGGCGCGTTCTCTGATAAACCTATGTGCAGCGTGGCGTAACAACTAGAAGGATCTCGTGAGAGTGTGACCGCTCAAATCGAGTCGTCGAAGGTGATGCTTGCCGCTTCTCGGGCGGGTCGCTTTCTTTGGTGGTGGTGCTTTTGAGGGCTTGGAAGTGATTGGGTATATGTCTGATCGGGGCTATCGGCGGTATATCATATGGGCGGTGTCAGCGGGGCGCCTCTTGGGCGACATCGTCCTCTGTCACTTCCTCAACGTAATCCTTTGGTAGCGGCGATATTCTTATTTGTTAGTCGCGAGGTCGTCGAGACCGCCTTTGGGGATCGCTCGAGAACCTTGAGTCTTACTGGTGGGACTTTGCTTTCTCTAAGGCGGTCATGGCGAAGGCGTTAGTTCTCGGCGATGATCTTTGTCCAAACTCTGTTTGATGCATGCGCTTTGTTCCATGGTCGCTTGCATCGTCTCTGTGTTAGAATCGTTGGTGAGCTAGAGTCGGGCGTGTCGTTGCTTGACGGTTGCCTCTCCAGTGTAAATGCGAAGTGAAGTCGTCTCTCCGTCCGGTCTCGTCGGTGGCTATCGAGGATCTTTAGTCACGTCTTTCATGGATATATTTGAGTATTCCCTGAGCGGCGCCAATTGTGGTGAATGTGGTTTGGAAATACTCTTGAGATCTGGAAGGCATAGCGATCCTCTGCTAGTCACTGCAAAATACAAACTCGATCGGGGTGCTGGAATTAGCACTCCGACGGACAAGTCGATTCTCCTCGAAGCTTGCTTACTAAGTTTATAGAAGTGTTTCTTACATACCTTTATAAATCTGAAGCTCTTGTATTTATAGTCATTTTTCAGCCTCGGGGCCAGAGTCTACTTTTTCTTTTGTTTATGTATTCTTTCATTTATCCTGACACGCTTTTTCCAGTATATTCGGCCCAAAGATCCTACTCGGCGTCTTGGCAGAGCAGAAGGGAGCCGTTCAACACCCGGCTCCCTGTGCGTATCAGACTTCGTCCCTTTAATTACTCGGCTCCCACAACTAATAATTCAATCCGTTCAAAATTCACATTTTCTTTTTTAGGCTTCATTCTTATCTCTTAACTCATTCACAATGTGTAACATATGCCTAAGAGTGCTTGCAAGTGAAAGAGAATGGTAAACGAAACACGGAATGCAAAAACAGAATTTCAGAAAATAGGGTCCCCGCTCGAGCATCAACTTCCCCGCTCGAGCGGACCCTTAAGCCTGCAAAAGTACTGGTTACCTCGAATTCACGCTCGAGCGGACTGCCTGCCTACATAGCTCCCCGCTCGAGTGTCAACTTCCCTGCTCGAGCGGGAACCATGTCCGCAGAAAATGCTGGGAGCTCAATTTCTCCGCTCGAGCGGCACTTCCCCCACTCGAGTGGACGTCAAAATTCTGGATTTTCCAGAATGCTCCCCTGAGTTCAAACTCGACATTTAACCAATTTTTCTTGCATATTAAGGCCCCAATCTCACATATAATCACACCAACATGGAACCAATGCAAGATTATAACATTATGAGGCTCAATTTCTTGATTAATCTACATGCATGGCCTACAATGTGCCAAACTCAACACCCACATGTTTAAATTCAACATTCAAGACTTACACTTCCAAGATTTGTACATGCATGTGGAAGATGCTCATCATTCTCAACTTAGATGGCACAAACGATGATTATAACATGAGCTTCCATTGAATTTACACATGGATTATACATCTTCATGCTCAAACATGCAATTTCAAGATAATTTCTTACATGCATGCACATATGAGCTTCAATTCAACAAAATTAACTCAACTCATGTCCTTTCTCCTTGTTCAACTCTGAACTTACAATTAGCAAACAAAATCCATGATTCAAGGGACAATTACTCACCTAGAAGCCTTAAACACCCAAGTTCTAGCCAAAACTTGAGCGTAATCTTCAAATTCCCAAACTTTAAGCCAAATTGCACAATACTTCTCCCTCTTCTCTCTCTAAATCCGAATCTCTCTCTCTCTCAAGTGTATAGCATAAACTTCTTTATACAAACATCAAAAGTGCAATAGCATAAACTTCTTTACAGATAGGATCATCTAGGCTGAGTCAACCCATAGCAACCTATATACAAACATACACAAGATCCTTGCCAACAAGACAGAATATAAATACGTAACAAAATGGCAAGGTTGGGTCTCGTGCGTGAGACACACGGCTGACTCTCCCAAAACTCCTGCTGTTCCTGGCTGACTTCACTGGGGCTGGGGTTGGACCTCATTTGGCTCACCTACAATTACATGAATGAGCGTGAGCGAATGCCCAGTGAATAATATCAAATAAACAAGTTACATAAGCAATTATTGGGACAGTACAACAAACGGCCTTCGGCCCAATCATTTATGTCAATCAGCCTTCGGCCCAGTCATTCATGTCAATTAGCCTTTGGCCTAATCATTCATTTCAATCGGCCTTTGGCCCAATTATTCATTTCAATTGGCCTTTGGCCCAATCATTCATTTCAATCGGCCTTTGGCCCAATTATTCATTTCCATCGGCCTTTGGCCCAATTATTCATTTCAATCGACCTTTGGCCCAATTATTCATTTCCATCAGCCTTTGACCCATTTATTCATTTCCATCGGCCTTTGGCCCAATTATTCATTTCAATCGGCCTTTGGCCCAATCATTCATTTCCATCGGTCTTTGGCCCAATTATTCATTTCAATCGGCCTTTGGCCCAATTATTCATTTTCATCGGCCTTTGGCCTATTTATTCATTTCCATCGTTGTTCTCCATTCAATTTAATGAACTTGCAAAACTCACGCAGAAGTAACAATTGGACAATAACATACTACAAATATCTTGTTAAGATATTACTCACAGTGGTCGGTTGATTGGTTCGCCCTGGAACTCGACCCTACACATGCCATGAACATAAAAGGGTCACTAATAATTCAATCCGTTCAAAATTCACATTTTCCTCTTTAGGCTTCATTCTTATCTCTTAACTCATTCACAATGTTTAACATATGCCTAAGAGTTCTTGCAAGTGAAAGAGAATGGTAAACGAAACACGGAATGCAAAAACAGAATTTCAGAAAACAGGGTCCTCGCTCGAACGGACCCTTAAGCCTGCAAAAGTACTGGTTACCTCGAATTCACGCTCGAGCGGATTGCCTGCCTACATAGCTCCCCGCTCGAGTGGGAACCATGTCTGCAAAAAATGCTGGGAGCTCGATTTCTCCGCTCGAGCGGCACTTCCCCCGCTCGAGCGGACGTCAAAATTCTGGATTTTCCAGAATGCTCCCCTGAGTTCAAACTCGACATTCAACCAATTTTTCTTTCATATTAAGGCCCCAATCTCACATATAATCACACCAATATGGAACCAATGCAAGATTATAACATTATGAGGCTCAATTTCTTGATTAATCTACATTCATGGCCTGCAATGTGCCAAACTCAACACCCACATGTTTAAATTCAACATTCAAGACTTATACTTCCAAGATTTGTAATGCATGTGGAAGATGCTCATCATTCTCAACTTAGATGGCACAAACAATAATTATAACATGAGCTTCCATTGAATTTACACATGGATTATACATCTTCATGCTCAAACATGCAATTTCAAGATAATTTCTTACATGCATGCACATATAAGCTTCAATTCAACAAAATTAACTCAACTCATGTCCTTTCTCCTTGTTCAACTCTGAACTTACAATTAGCAAACAAAATCCATGATTCAAGGGACAATTACTCACCTAGAAGCCTTAAACACCTAAGTCCTAGCCAAAACTTGAGCTTAATCTTCAAATTCCCAAGCTTTAAGCCAAATTGCACAATACTTCTCCCTCTTCTCTCTCTAAAGCCGAATCTCTCTCTCTCTCTCTCTCAAGTGTATAACTCAGATGTTTGAGTTGAATAGAGCTAAGGGAGAGTATATGCTAACATCCAACAAGCCCCACTATCAACATTTTAATATAAAATAATAGGGCACTTAATTTATCAATTTTCAATTAAATTTCACCGTAGGCTCTAAAAATTATGCCAATTACAATGGCGTTATTAATTCCGGGTTCTGTGGCTGATAAGGCCCTCAATTTACTTCTCGAAGCGAATTGTTCAAACAGATATTCCTACGGTGAACAGGTAGAATTTCGAAAACACATATATCCACATAATGGCACACAAAATCATATCAAAACATATAATCACATACGTATTAGGGACCAATTAACATAATACAGAACAGGGGTATCACAAGATTGAATCTCTCAAGATGTCTCAAGTTACTTTGGAAGAACTAATGATCATGAAAGAAGAAGAGCTCAAGTGTGCTATGGCTACCATTGGTCTTTGGAACAAAGGATCAAAGACTTTAGACAATATCATTTGGTCTCAACAAATTTGTTCTGTCAAGAGTGGAATTGGCTTTGGCTTTGGTGGTAAGATAGTGCAAAAACAGAGTGCATCCACATCTCATGATACAAGAACTCAAGGAAAGGGAGAACAAAAAATTCAACATGAGGATGGACCTCTCAAACTTCCTAGAGTTGGTAAGGTCAAATTAAAAAAGGTACACTCTGTTTTTATTTGCCATCACTGTGGTATGCATGGTCATATTCGCCTTTATTGTTATGAGTTGCATGAGAGAGTGTCTCATATAGATGGAAGAAATTCCAACATCTTGTGGGAAAGGAGACACTTCATTGGTGTTAATGAGGTTAAGGGTCATATTAGACCTCATTATTTTGATTTGCTTGAGAACAAACATAAACAGAGGCTGTGTTTTCCTAGACCTAGAAATAGGAAATTGGAAACCAAGTCGAGGCGGGTTCCCATTGAAGAGGAAAGGAACCACAGCGTCAAGACACCACCCAAGAACCACAATGCTCACAACTTTGTTAATACTAAAGCGGTTTGGGTGAGAAAACTTGACCAGTGTTAATTTGTTTATTTGTTTTAGTTTTTGGGTTTCTGTGTGTTTTTTTTTAGTGAGAAAAAAATGTGTGCTTGTTCATTTTCTGGCATGTTTTGTTTAAAAAAAAATGTGTGCATGTTCGTTTTTTGTCTTGCTTTGGTTAAGGAAAAAAAAAATATAAATAAAAAATCCAAAAAGATTTTCTTAGTATAGTTTTGCAAGCTTGAAATTTTTGAGTGGTCCTTGGTGCATATTGGAATTGATGAGAATATCCATTACATGTTAATATGTGTGTGCTTTCTGTGGTCATTACTCATTTCGGAGTGTGTGTTCTTCGATTAGTATATCTCATTCTGTACACACTCTTGGATTAGCAAATATCGAAGTCTTCCGCCTTAGTGACCATTTTTTTTTCTATGGACTTCTGCCATTGTATCTTTTGTTTTTCTAGAGGAATTGACCTATAGTAGCATATCATGGGTGATGTTGAGTCTCTTAACCACCTTCCATCTTTTTGCATCTCCACGGCTTTCCCCTCCATTCTTTGTAGTCAAGCCATGAGAAAAAGGCTACCTTAGAGTCACCAACTAGGCTATCCTTATTATATCCATGCTCTGGTTCAGTTTCCGTACTCTTGAGCATGTCAGCCGCCAATGAGTGTGCAAAAGAAAGAAAAAATGTGCAAAAGAAAGAAACAAAAAAAAAAAGATGTGCAAAAGAAAGAAAAGAAAAAGATGTGAAAAAAAAGAAAAAAATAAATAAAGGATTCATTGATTAAGGGGGAGCCTCCACTTTTACTCACCAAATACCCCTTGATTCCTAGTGGTTTGACTTTCCTTAGTTGTGCTTAGATTTTCTTGTCAGAGGTCCAGCTTTCATATCACTACTAGGATTTGAATCTAGTGTTTGTCGAACTCCAAGAGTCACACACACACTTTTATCATGGGATCTATGCTTTTCACATAATGCATCACTTTCTTTTTGAGGAATCTTCTAGAGGCTGTGCACATTGTGTTTTCAAGTAATTGTGCTTCTTGAATAATCTTGTGTGTTTCAAGGTCCAAATTTGAAATTCCTTGCTTGCTCCACCATATTAGTGTTTGTCGTTTTTCTTCTTGTTCATTGTTTTTAGTAAGGGGGAGTTTGGTTTATCATTACCAGAGTTTGTTAGCATGAACACTTTGATTTGTTTGGTAAGGGAGATTGGCTATAGTTGTTTTGCATGTTGCTATGCACTGTTTGCTTATTATTTCCTTCTCGCATGCTCTTGATATTTATATCATCATATCATTGCTTGTGTGGTTTATGATCTTGCTTTAGTTGTTTAAGCTTCCTTTGTCAATTCGTGACAAAAATGGAGAGTTATGTTGTCGGGTGCATGTGTCTTAGGTTTTCATGTTTTTCATCTCATGCTTTAAGATAATCTAGTCATATGTTCATTGCTTATTCCTATACTCTTGTGGCACTAATAGTTGTTTTGGAGATTGTGGCACTAATAGCTGTTTTGCAGATCATGACCTTGAGAAAAAAGTTTGCGTTTGTTGGCTGTAACGGGTTAGGGTAATTAAGATTTTATGTGTTAGGTGTGTTTTGTCACGGCATTGCCAAAGGGGGAGATTGTTAGGTTTTATTCTTGGCAATCCCGTTTGACAAAACTCCTTTCAATTGTACTTATTTTTGCACTTTTTATTTCAATGAGGCTATGAGTTTTTAGATGCGAATCCAACCTGAATTATACCTTGCAGAGAAGTTTGTGATGTTAATACTTTCAAGATTGTCCTTATTTGATTATGAGGATCGAGCCGTCATTTCGCGAAGTCGAGGACAGACTTTGGCGGGTCCGGCATACCAAGTGGTCGAGGGCGGTGCTCAAAATGAAAAATTTCCTTCGTAGTTGCTTGTCCACTCAAGCGCACATTCCCCCGCTCGAGCAGAGAATCCTTGGTTCCAGAAGTTTGATCGCCTGCAAAAATACTGTGAGATGTTTTTTTCCGCTCGAGCGGAACTTTCAGCGCTCGAGCGTAGGTCCGCTCAAGCGGCCATTTTTACGCTCGAGCGGAGATCACGGGATAGATTTCTAAAATACGTGTTTCAGTCCAATTCTAGGGTTACTCCTCCAGATCTTCTTCTTGGATATTAAGGTTTATATCTGGGGATATTTTGCTAGTTTTCTAATGTTTTGATTGAGTATTCAACTCATGGTTTAAAGAGTATACATCAAAGGATTATTTGTTTGTTCTACACAAAAGAGAGAGTTGTTCTTCGGTGGATTCGGAAGAATTCGAGCCTGAAGCTTTGGTGGATTCTGGAGTGGCTCATCGTCAAGACAATTCCGAGGTAAAGACAGGGTTGGAAGAGGCACATAGGGGTTGGTTCAATTCGGGCGTGGATTCGCTAGGTAATTGAGAGTATGCCTGTGTAATTCCTTTATGTCTTCTTGGTGGATTATTTTGTGGCTGTTGTCCGTGATTTTTTATCACAATTGGAAGTGCTCTAATTGTGGTTTTTCCACATTAAAATCGTTGTGTTGATTTGTCTTGATTGTTTGATTGGGATTGCTATATACTACTTAGAATTGATACATAATCACAAATCAATATCTAGGGGATTTTTAGATTTTTCATATACGTTTCCTTCCTTTGACAGATATAGAGAATGTTTCGCTTGATGGAGAGGAGCAGTAGAAGAATCATCATTATGGAGGAAAAATAATAAATGACTAGTTGAGGTAATTTGAACTGAGTGATCTAGAATGTTGCAAGAAGAGGTATACCTCCCATCAAAAGTGAAAAAAATAAAGGCCGTTATTATTAAAAAGAATAAAAGAAGGAATAGAAGTGGGTCTTTGGACCATGTTTGGTGTGAGAGAGCTGATGCATGTGCTATAAGATTTACGAATTTATTATAGGTGAGGTGTAAATTTAATTTACTTGTGTGGCACATTACAATTGCATCCGTGAAGAATTAAGAAAATGCAATAACTAATGTTTTATGAGGAATTTTAGTGAGGTAAGTGATAATGTCATAGGAATTTAGTTACTTCCAAGATATATATTGAAACTATGAACTGTAGGAAAAGCATTTGTGAGAAAGTAGCTTTGTAAAAAAAGGTAATACTGTCTTGACTCAAACTCGCTCCTAAAAATTTGGATCATAATTGCCAGCAATCACTTGATTACCTACGGCCTCATACAATGTACAAAATATTTCTAATCATGGGGCCCAAGCGAAAGCAAGTAACATATGTATGATGCCCATTTAGCAAAATACGGGGTAGGGTTATCACAAATACCTTGTGTTGTGAAGCAGGATATTATAAAACAATACAAATTCCTCAATTGTTAACAAACCTTGACATTGTGTGATTGTCTGATATTTGCGGTCACCAATCTATCTCTAGCCTCCGAGCTATAGGACATAGAGTCACACTGAGTGTGCCAGAGACTTTGGTGTGCCTAAGTTTCACAGGGCAACTCTTTTTCACAAGGGCAGTTCCCTGTGAGGTGCTTGTACTCCACCAAATCCAAGTCCACCTAAACCTTTCGACCCTCTGACTGTTGAATGTTCACCTGTCTTGGCAATTGTAGGCCATGACTTATTTGGCAAGAACTACTCCCTTGAAATTGCATATCATATAGGTGATTGTTATGGAAGTTTATAATCTTCATTCATGCTTTGATTGTTGTTATTTCTGGCTCAAATGATAAAATGATTTTAGCATTTATCTGTTGCATCTTCAATACTGCAATGAGAGAAGTACACTCGAAAGTGCCTTGAATTTATTGTTTTTGCAGGTAAAAATAGATTGCTAATTATCAGAAGTTCTTGTGTATTTATGACTTATTTGAAGAAACATCGGACTACAAATCGGTGAATAGTTTCGATCTACTAGGTTTGATTTAACTGTTTGTAGAACTTTGTTTCTAGACTTGGATGTTTATTTCAATTCTATCTGTAACTTCCCTTACAGTTATGGTGTCCCAAAATTTGAAAAATAAAAGATAGAATTTCAAAGGTTACTTGTTCTCCGTTCAATGATGATGATTTTATTTATTGTACAGATCTAACATTTGGTCCTACTTCATGATCCCAAAAACAAAACAAAAACAAAGAGTGAGAGGAAAGACATTTTTGAATTTTCCAAATGCTATCTACTTGTATGGATTCCGCATTATGCTTTTTTGTTTTCTACCACTGGAAATCTCTACTTGTTTAGCTTTTCATAATGCCTTCTCTCTTTTATCTATCTATTTTTTTTATAATAATTATTCTTCTTATTATTTATAGATGAATGATATCCCAAGGAACAAGGGTTTAGAGGTTGGGGTTACCATCTGATGGTCCAGATCAGATCCCTGTTCATACTGGATTTGCCAAAACTAGTTTCATGGTGGTGCTACTTGGATATAACTGCATAAATTATCTAGCAGGCTCCAATATTTATATTCGCGCTCAAATGTACGATTTTGTCCTTGGTGTTATTTAACATTATATATTTTGACCTTTATTTTAATTCTTGCTTTTTTCTTTTAAGGAGAATATTATCATATCTCTCATTAGAGGTGTAGAACATTCAATTGCCTTCCCTGCGATTCGATAGTCCTCTTCTTTGATAGCTCTTAGACTAGTGAATTTCACTCATTCAGCTCCTACTTTCATTTCTATTTTTTTCATAGAGTAATGCTATAAACATTAAGACATCTTACAATTTTTTCTCTCACTGTTGTTGCTTCACATGTGTCATAGGCCCTGTTTAGTAGGGCTTATAAGCTACTTATTTTAGTTTTTAGCTTAATTTAAGTTAAAATATTCTGTTTGGTACAACTTAAGTGACCAACTTATAGCTTAAATGAAGCTATTTTTCAACTTATGTCAAAAGTTGGTGATGGGGTGCATAAAGATTTCGACTTTAGCATGCAGCTGGGGATGGGGGGAAATTCTATTTCCACCACCCTAATAAACTCAATGCAAATCTTTTCTCAATACACATCTCTATTAATTTAATTATTAAGTAATTATCTCAATCCACATCTTTAAAATTACAAATAAATCCTAGGACCACTCTCAGTCTTGTATTGAGACACTGAAATCTACTACTAATTTCCATTTAAGCCCCTCCCATCATCAACCTCTCACTTTCTCAGTTCAGATGGTTGATGCATTTGATTCGTTGATTCTTTGTTTCTTCCTGTTTACCTTCTTAAGAAGCGTATTCGGATCTTCCGCGATGAAATTCCATTCATTCTCAACAATTCACGTAAGCCTTTTTTTGTGGGTTTCATGTATAATTTGATTGGTTTCTGGGTTTTACATTTCAAATAAAGGTAATTTCAATTCGGTTCTACAGAGCCGAAGTAAGTAAAATAATTTGGCCGAAAAAATCGAAAATAATAACAAAATTCAGAATTCTAGAACCGAAAATATTAATGTTGTTCGGAACTCTAAGACCGAATGGTTCTACTGACGAACTATTCATATTATTTCGGTACTTGATAACCGAATTAATTTAACAAATTCGGCACTGCGTTGCCGACTAAAAAACGCAAAAAAAAATAAAATATTAGGAGTGTTGATCAAAATCAAATAAAAATTGTTAAACTAATAATTAAACGATGTTAATAATTGAGTATAAACTAAAAGATTAAAGCAATAGAGGAGATGTTTTGTTTGCAAATAACAAAGAGGAGTGCAGAATGTGTAAGACGCAAAGTGACTACAAAAAAAAAAAAAATTAGGGTTTAATTTTTTTGTTTCAAAAAGTGTATATTGAGATATTTTTATTTCTAAAAGATGTGTATAGAGAATTTGTATATATAATATTAGGAGTGTTGATCAATGGCTATTATAGTAATTTTTAATTAGGATATAATTGTCATTAATCTAATTTTTCATTAAGTGTGTTCACTGAGTTTATTAGGGTGGTGGAAATAGAATTTCCCGGGGATGGGGGGTTTAAATGACATAAATGCCCTTCCCAAACTTCATGATTTACAAAACTACCATTATATATACTCATTATCTCTGCTGCCCTAAACACTCGCTTCTCACACTCTTCTCTCCTCTCCTCTCCTCCTCTCCTCTCTGGTGACCAAGAAGAACAGTCGTCCGCTTCTTGATCGCAGCAGATCGGTGCTTGTAGAACAATCGTCTACCTCTCCAAGAATAGTCATCCCTTATTTTCCGTTTATCTGCGCTGAAAAGGTAACATTTCATGACTGTGATATATACAAATACATACATACATATATATATATATATATATATGTACATCGATTGGGGTTGATTTCATGACTAAGAAGTTATATACAATATATATATATATATATAAGATTTCTCTCTCTGATTACTGTGAAATGTCCCTCTTCTTCAGTCCGTGATTAGGGTTAAAAACGCCTCTCTCTCTTCACTCTCTGATTAGGTTGAAAACCCCCATTTTACTGCGATCTGTTATTTATTTATTCAATCCTTAGATGTTTTTCAATTTTAAATGCATAAATTTGGTTCCTTGTGACTGATTGAGCTATTGTAATTGTTTTGTTTTTGTATATATTGGGCAAAATCTACCTTACAAAATCAAATTTCAAAGAATAAAGACCCAAAAATGGCAATTTTTTATTTTATTTTTGTCTTTTTCATCCAAAGCCCTAATTGCAGCTGATTATACACATTATTATACCCATAATTAATATATATTTGGTAATCAGTATATTTTATTTAAGTAAAGATGTTGTTAGTATTTGACTTGGGTTTAAGTTTAATTGAGCTAATTTTGATTTGAGTTTGAAACTTGGTGAAAATTTAATAATGAAAGAACAACCAGCCTTGTTAGACTAATGACATAAGTAAGCCTGAAAAGTATCAAAAGAAATTTCACAATGACATGAATGGTTGATGTGAATTTTTGCAAATGCGGCTCAAAAGCCTGAATGGTTGATGTGAATCACATCTTAACTGTGAATAATGTTTAGGATAAGGGTAGAAAGTTCACCTGTGCATAACCATTTCCTTTGTCATATTCTTTGACCAATGAAATTAGATGTTATTTATAACATTCTCAGGTATGATCCATTGGATTGTGTTTTGTTAAGAAATTATATGTGACAAGGTTGGCTATAGATCATTGTTAGAAGGTCCATGGGATTATTGAATTATGCTTGGACACTCTAGTATATTTGTTTCTGGTAAGGTCAATTAAATTATAATGTTTCAGTTTTGGTTTGTACAATGATCACAATACAAGAATTTACACATTTGCTAACCACTTTTGTCGACTAAAAAAATTTTGGTCGCAAAAAAATGACATTTGCCGACCAAAATAAAATTTCGTAGCTAAGAATTGATACTATTGCTGACTAAATTTTTTTTGTTGCAAATAAGTAATTTTTTGCGACCAAATTAAAATTTTTGTCGCCAAAAATATATGCGAGAGAATGAAATCTGGGCGGGAGCTGTATTATCTTTTAGCGACTAATATAATTTGGTCGCAGATACCAAAACGACGTCGTTTTGATATCTAAATTCACATTCAGACATTAGCTGACCAACAGGTTTGTAGGGGATAAGTTTACTAATTCAAACACATACAAAAATAAATACACGCCTCTTTCACACCTCAGTCGAATTCGATCAAAGCTCAGTCGCGCCAATCACCTCACCTTACCATCAACCTTGCCGTTCGCCGTCGTCGCCTCTCTACCATCTGCGCCGCTGTCCGTCTTCGCCATTTTTTATTCGTCTTCACCATTTCTGATTCATCTAGGTATTTTTTTTCAACTTATAATAAGTTTCTCTCTGTTTATATCTATGTGTCTCACTTTTTCTCTTTGATTTCTCATACTCATCTTGTTCTACAATGTCTCACCCACCAGGGCCCTCATCATCGCGATTTTTTGGAGCATCTTCAACTCTCCCTAAAAACAATTTCAGGAATAAATCCTCTGTATCACTCTCACTCACTCAGTCTCTGCCTGTGTCTCCCTCTCACTGTTAATGTTTGTGTTGATGTTTGCTACTCGGATATGTCGATAATAGGATTTCGTTATGTTGTTTGTGAAGTCCCCCAATCTGTGATGTTCTTGTAGTATTTTATTTCTCCTCTTTCTTTAAGTATCCCTTTTTATATTGGGAAATATACTTAATGAGAATCAAAAAAAAAATTAAGCTTTTGTAAGTTATTTGTAATTTGATTTCCTAACTAGTTAGTTGGTTAATTGGATTTATTCCATTTTTTAAGTACCCTTAAATGAGCAACAAGCTCTACAAGGACTTACCCTATATACCATTCTTTACAAGTTGGAGTTGAATTTTTAAGAAGAGACTTAAAAATAAAAAAATAAACAAAAAAAGAGAGTGAATCTATGTACACAGAAAAATTATGGGTTATATACAGGGTAGCACATCTTCCATTAATCACAAATAGACATTTATGTTGCCTCTCAAATACCATAATAAATATGAAAGATGTCTATCAATCCCTAAACCAATTACAATATCCTAAACCAATTAAAATATTAAAAAAAAATTTAACACCGTGACAATATCCTCTTAGGTATGCAATTATTGTTCATCTCTATGCTATTTGCGTAAGGTAAATAAAAGATATATCAAATTTTTTTTCTATAAGAAGTGAACTTGCAAACTTCACATTACCAAGTAGTACTATACAACCACTAGACTAAAAGCCCTAATTATGTTATAGACCTTGCCTAAGTGGGATTTATGTGGGGTTAAGAAAAAAAAATAAAGTAGTAGAAATTTTAATTCGAGTTTATATGCTAAGGAAGCATCTCTCCTAATTTTATTTTATTTTTTGATCAGCAAAGAAAATTTTTATTGATGAAGAAAACATATATTACATATGAGTTTACATCAATAAGGATGAAAAAGAAAAGAAAAAAAAAAAAAAAAAAAAAGGGAGGGAGGGGGGGGGGGGGGGAACATAGCATAATGTTGGTGAGAAACCAACTCTAGCTTAAGCCAACACTTGATGCCACCCAAAGACTAGTTTTACAATTGCTTATAACCCACAAGAGCACTCTAACTTTAAATCCTCCACACTTACCACACTATTGCCAATAGAAGAGTTTTACACAATCTTGACCTATTCTCTTGTCTCAAATTCTATATCCTACCGCACGATAAATATTTTTAACATGATTGTGTAGTGGAGAGTTGATCTAGTATAAAGAGGAACAGATGATTTGGACATAGGATTGCCATTTGTTTATTCAGCAAATCAGATGGAAAAGATTATTAGGTGTTATTTTATTCATTTATCAATTGATGCTTTTATGTTATCTTATGAAACACCAACAAAAAAAATTAATAAATCTTACTATTTAAACAAATAAATATTTAATTGAACCACCACATATTATTGTGAACTGTTGTTTTATTTAATTATTTTTGACTTGTTCTTCTTTGAATTACATTTAAGTCCTTTCAGAAAACTAAACCATGAAATACCAAAATGGTAATGCTATAGACATAAGAATGTTGTTGTTTCATTTACAATTTGATGATAGTCATTTAATTTGCTAATGTGACCTTTACTTTTCATGGACATTTTTCATTATTTGTTAAATTTTACCTGACATTATTTCTCTTTTTCTTTGGTACAGATAGATGAATTCGTGCACAAAGCTAAATTGTACAGGACAAATTGGCACTTTGCATTTTTGAAAGGATTATATATTTTTGGATAGATGTGTATGGAAAATATTAGGGTAGACTAGTAGTTATATTTTTGGATGGGTGTGTATGGAAAATATTTGGTAGACTACTAGTTATATTTTTTGGTTAATGCACATGCATAAAAATTTAAAACATAATAACAAGTACTTGTTATGTTTTAAATTTTTATGCTAGATGAAATATGTAGTTTGGAATTACTTGTAGATGAAAACTTATAATAGTTGTGGACTTTAATTAAACAGGTTCAGATGGCTGATATATGTATTTTGTTGAATGTTCATGATTCAATTTATTTGTTGGTTTGAATGATTTTTGCAAATTACAGATTATATTGAATAAATTTGATGAATTATTATAAATTACAGGTTTATTTTGTTGGATGTTGGTGACCAAATCTTGGTATCGTTTTTCTAGTTTTGGCGACCAATTGATTAGTCAGGAAAGATAAGTTATACTTTTGCCGACTAAATAAAGTAGTCGGTGTATCAGCATGCACATTTGGCGACTAAATAATTAGTCGTTAAAATTATTAATTTTGGCAACCAAACAATTTGGTCGCGAATAGGTCTATCGCCGACTAAAGTTTTAGTTGCGCAAACATTTCTTTTGGCGACAAACATGTTTGGTCGTGGAATGTGACAATTGGCGACCAAACTAAGAGGTCGTAGAATGTCACAATTGGCAACCAAACTTTTTGGTCATTAAATATGATAATTGGCGACCAAATTTTTTGGTCGTGGAATGTGACAATTCGCAACTAACATGTTTGGTCGAGAATATGTCACTTTTCGCGACTAAAGTTTTTGAGTGACTAAATGAGTTAGTTGCGGTAATGATATATTTAGCGACCAATAATTTAGTTGGCAAATCCAACTTTTTCCCGACTAACAAAAGTTTTGGTTGTTAATTACTTTTGCTGACCCTCAATTGGCGACCAAAAAAATTGGTCACGAATAACTTTTGTAGACTAAAAATGGATTTTTGCTGATCAAATTTTTAGTCGGCAAAAGTGTGATTTCCTGTAGTGTCAAATGTTGAATGCTTTTTTATTTTCTTTCCGGAAGATCTTGCAGAAAGCCCACAATAGAATGTGGTACTAGTTATGTTGTGCTGGATGCTTTTTTATTTTCTTTATTTAATTTAGGCTACAGCTCTAAATTAAATACATTTTAAGGTGGATGTAATTGAAGTGGTTCGTTTATTTTGCCCCCCAAAACAAAATGGTTCTCTTTAGTAGTGCAAATTCAGTAGAATGATGATACAAAGAATGGTAAATTTCACTACTTATAGATTTCAAAATTAAAAGATTAAAAAAATTACAGCAAAGTGGAAAATACAGCAGCAGCTTAGGGAAGATTCAATTGTCCATGAAATGAAAACTATCATCAAAGGTTTAAAAAAATAAAAAATAAAAATGAGGAAACTGGGGGATGTAGAATAATTCACAACTCAAATAACTCATAATGTAAACTTGGTATTCAAAACATTCACCAAAGGCCTTTAATTCAAGTAAGATAAATATTCAGAACTTCAACCAATTTATATATATGAGATTTGTTTGTTTAGTAATCTGGAATGTTTTATTCTAGAAAATCATTCACTTCTTTACTTCCATTCATTCAAGAAAATCATTCACTGTGTGTGTGTGTGAGAGAGAGTGAGTGAGAGAGAGAGAGAGAGAGAGAGGGAGGGACAGAGTTGTGGAATGTAGGTCAAACACACATGTTGAAGCTGAGCTTGACCTGATCAATTTCAAAAGGAACAGGAACACAAACTTCTCATGTTGTTCCCTTATTTGCTAAAACTTTTTCTTTTAGTAAGGTGTATCAAATCTACCCTCCAATTGTTACACTTATTATTTTTGCCTATTATGAAACTTGCTATAACTAATTGGTTGAACAATTAGGAATAATATGCTGGATTTTTACTTTAATTGGATTGGCAAGCTGCTAAGATATGTCGATAATAGGATTTCAAGCTGTTCTTTGTGTGTATATATTTTGAATTCTAAAGAGTAAAATGTTCTTTTAAGTAAACATTTATAGGGTGACCTTGCTTTTATTGCTTTTATTGTATTCATAGTATATATCTCTCAAATAAGGAGAGGGACACTGTTACTGCTATGCTTTCTTCTAGTTTTATGAACAACCTTAGGGGCTGTATTATTGTATTCTCAAGTGAAATGCTCAGAATCTTAAAAGAAGGATTTATTTCTTCTAAATTGAGAAAGATATTTAATTTCTTCTTCAAATCTAAAAATTTAATTTTTTTGCTTATGTTAAATTGCATTACTGTTTATGATCCAAAGATCCAAAAATTTAATTTCTCTGCGTGAAGTTGGGGTTCTTTTTCTCATATTTTCTTGTGTTACATGAATTTACACCCAACACTCTATGTTTCAGAAATGACCAAAAGTCTCCAACTACGCCAGAAACAAAACAAGAACATTTCAAGGCCTTGGTTTCTCAAGCAGCAACGCCTTTCTTAATCGGAAGAACCAATCGGTTTGTAAATGAGGTTGAACTGTTCCTAGCTTTGGGTTTGAATATTGAAGCCTATGACAAAGTTTACATGCAGCATTTGGGTTGGAAAGTTTCTGGGATTACCACTGAGGAAAGAGAAGTTAGTGGAAATGCACCTTTAGTTCCATACTTGTTTTTATTTGGCGAGGACTGATGGAATTGAGTGATCATTTTGTCTTGCAAATGTAGATTAATACTTGCTTTTGTTTCATTTGTTTTGTAATCTTCATTTGGTACTCTTTTGGACGAACGTTGCAGTAAGTTCTGTTTTGTGTAAAAAGATGAGGTGTACCAATGGAGAGAGAAAAAGAAGTCTTTAATTTTTTGGGGGGTTCATTTTGTTTTGAGTTTCATTGCCCCAGAAGGAGATTTTTATGTTGAGAGGTGAAACTTTTTGGGAAGATGACTGCAGCCCTATTTCGAGCAGATTATTTGACAGAATTAAGGATAAACTATGTAATATTTGTTGGGTTGTGTTTGTCTTTTGTCTTTTGTTTTTTATTTTTATTTTTTAGAGCACTACTTTGTTTTGCAAGTTGTTCTTCAAAATAGTTTTTAATTTTTTTGAAAAATAACTCAATGCTTATGGAATATTTAAGAAGTTATCTTTTAAAAATTATTTTCTTCGTTTAGTATTTTTATTTAAAAATTATGAAAAATAAAGAAATAAAGAAACTAAAACCACAGGCCTTAATAATAATCGGTGAGATTAACACATACTTATTCATCATATGATAGATTCACGGATTATGTGCCTAACGAAGAGGAAGGTTCTTCGTCTCAACAAGCACGCCATGAAAATTATGTTACAGTGGATGACAAGGAGATGGAAGTGAGGAGACATAATATTTATATGTCAATTTGCAGACGAAATTAAGAGTTCTTTAAATATCTAAGAAGTTTTTTTTTTATTGTCTTAATAGTAATTTATTGTATTTTTATTGCAATGACATTTTCTTGTTCCCTTGTTAACTCAATATTAAAAAATCAAAATAAAAAATTGAGGTAATGGAAAAATGTAGCAAATTAGGTACTAATTATATCAACTTCCATTAATAAAATAACTTTTTCTAAATTTAAAGTGAAGAAAATGACAAAATTACAATTTTTATGTTCATAAGGGCAAAAATGACAATTACACCGCAACAAGCTAGTTTGCAGCTTATTTACCAAACACTACTCTGCTGTTTAAATCCATAATCTCATAGCTGCACCAACAGGTTACCAACTTATGTTCACAGCTAGAAGCTATAATTTGTTAAGTTATAATCTATAATCACTTTCCCACAGCTCTACCAAACCGGGCTATAGTATTAAAATGGTGGGTTGAAGATTTATTAGTTTGTATAACACTTTTTCATGAATTTTGTGAAAACTGCAGTGTAACCTGTATCCAGTCAAATCTCCTGTAACGCCCTCAAAATAAACCCATAAATCAAACAACATTGACATGCTTAGACACAAGAAAATAAAGCATAATTACATTCCATCAGAGTATTCATTACAAAATGTATTATATGTTGACAACAAAAGTAAGTGCCCTATAGGCTTACAACTTTCCAAGTCAACACTTGGTTACAAAAGGAGAGTACTAACTCTGCACAAAATAAGCCCTTGGCTTGATATACATGTAATACAACAAAATAAACAAAAGGAGTCTTCGACTCCCACTGTTATCCAAGCTAAGATCTCAGAGGCAGCATAACACCTGCACCTAAAAATGATGTCCCATATAGGGTGAGCCAACGTCCAGTAGAGATATGCTAAACACAGTATGAACAATAACTAAAATATTAGCATTTGGTAAATGTTTAATTCATCCACATCACTTATAACTCATTTCAGCTCCATGACTACGACGTTCATGAGTTATTCCATTTTTCATTTCTTATTCAATTCTCAATCCACATCCATGGCTCAGAACTTGGCCACACAATTTAAATGAGATCACGTCTCATATTAACAATATTTCCATTTCAAGTGAGATAATAGCTCGTATTAAACATTTCATACTTCATAATAGATATACATTTTGGTGCTGTATCAATCTCAAACACAAAAACACTTTCATACTTCACAATTGATACACATTTTAGTGCTGTATCTATGGAGTCCATCCCCTATCTCCTCCCAAACAATATCCGGTTTAGAGGTCCATCCCCTATCTTCCCCTAAACCGTGGAGTACATCCCCTATCTCATCCCACACAACACAATGTATATAAGCAATTATCATATACATGTTCAATCAATTAATACACAATTTAAATGTATTATACCAATCGCCATATTCAATGGCATACTCAATTGACTAGTTTTAGTTTGCCTAATCATCATGCATTGTCTACAACAATCAATACTACCCTCCACCGGTAGCCCAAAGCAATTATTTCTAAACAGATAATAAATGCATTAAAAGATAGATTGTCAATAATTCTCAAAGTGTGTGATTATTAAATCCAACACCACCATTCTAACTCACAATGAGCCAATTTCATTATCCTCATCTCAATTTCATATTTTCACAATAAATGTCATTAATTACACTAATAACCCAAATATACCCAAACATGGCATTTCCCCCCCCCCCCCCTTTTTTTTTTCTCAAATTGACCCAAAGGTCCATATATGATCAACAACATCAATAGTCTCTATTTAAGACCCAAATTACATGTTTATGGATCTAGATCACAAAACCCCTCTTTTTAAACATAGCAACTCTCAAAACCCTAACCTCCCCAAATCAAACCATTTAAACAAATGCTCAACATCTAGGTTAAAGCTCATAAAAGTGAGTAGGAATCCCTACCTCAAATTCGGAGCCCAAAGGTAGGAGATCAAGAAATCCGAAGTGCTCCAAATCAAGAAATTCTCGGATCAAAAGATAGCCCTCGACAAACTCAACACTTTTTGTAAAGGACCCAAGGTAGAAGATCAATAGATCTAGGTGATATTGAAGAGAGAAGTTGAAACCTAGAGAGAGTGGCTCTCAAATCTGGGTTTGGGAAAGTAAGAGAGAGAAAGAAAATCAAAAAGTGATCAAAAAAGTTGAAATCCCGAAGTGATATAAAAGTCGCCTCACTCGAGCGTGGAAACCCCCGCTCGAGCGTCAGACACAGACTCACGCTCAAGCGTGAAAAGTGCCGCTCGAGCATTGATTGCACACCTGCAGAAGTTTTGCAGACATGGTCCCCGCTCGAGCGTCAAACTCCCTGCTCGAGCGGAGGAACAAAATCAAAGGGTCACACTCGAGTGTCAAAACTCCCGCTCGAGCGTATGAAGACCTGCAGACAAAAAATACTGGGAAATGGGAATTCATGCTCGAGCGTCAAAACGCCTGCTCGAGCGGAGAAGCAACAACGAAGGGCCTGCTCAAGCGTCAAAAGCCCCGCTCGAGTGTGAAGGCCAAATTCTGGGCATCAACCAATGGTTTCAAAGCACAACCAACCTGTTCCAAACCTGCCCAACACAACCCAAGACTCAAATATAAAGAGTAAAGGATGGGAATGAGAATAAGACAACAACACAACCACGGAACCAAGTCTGGAATACAATAAACAAAGGAAAGGAAAACCGAGATCGCTATATCTCCTCCCAATCTTTTTCTTTATATGTTAACTTTGATAATTCATTGCCATGCTTTGAACGTTGTTTTTGCAAGGAAAATAGAGTCTGCGAAGGATGAATTCATCTATGAAGTAACTTTCTCATCTATGAAGCAACTCTGGCTAGGCTTTATCACAGGAAGAATTATATTATGAGAAAAGCTACCATGTGGATTAAAAAAAGATGCATAAAATATAGTTTTTTGTCAGCACAAAAAATATAAATGCAACTTGAGCATGCTCAACTCAGGGAGAATTAAAGAAAATGCACAGTATATTTAAACTTTTTAAAATTGTTAAGTTAGTTTTTGTTTTTTGAAAAAGAATAAATAAATAAAACAATTAAGAAAAAAAAGAAAATTATTGATAAAATGATAATGTCGATTATTCTAAAAAGTCACAATGTTCATAATTCTAAAAAAATCTATATATTATATAAGGAAAATAGTATTTTTAGTAAGGAGTTTTGTGAGAGTTTTAATATTTCATACTAATTTTCTTGATTTTTGTAATTTTAAACAATTAAGAAAATCTCCATTGGCTAGCTTTTATTTGGTAATCCCACATCGGGAAAAGAAGGAAAAAAATTAGTTGTTTTACTCATATAAAGAAAATCTTATACCCCCATCCCATTTAGTGAGTAGCCTTCTTGATTTTCTTAATTTTAAACAATTAAGAAAATTTCCATTGGTTAGTTTTTATTTGATAATCTCACCTCGAGAAAAGAAGGAAAAAAATGAGTTATTTTACTCATATAAAGTGAATCTTATATTTCCATTTAATATAATTTAAATTTTAAAAGTTTAAAAGTTTTAATTCAATTCAATTCAATATAGTTTCAATTCAATATAATTTAAATTTTAGAAGTTTTAATTAATTAATTTTATTATTTTTTTTTTGATCAGCAAAGAAAAATTTCATTTAACAACATAAAATTAAAAGTACAGGAAGATAACATACATCGAGAGAGGTTCGGAAGTATAAAAATACCCCTACTACTGCTACTCGCATTCATACAACCAACCCCTAAGCCTCTCGAAATTTTTTTTTTTTTTTTTTAATAAAGTTAAGCAGAACTTAACTAGAAAATTAAAATACATGAATCTCCACAAAATCAATCCACCAAAACACCCGAACCAAACTAGAAAAACTAAACCAACTCCCAAAGCAACCCGAACTGAAAACCCATCTAATCAGCAACCCAAAATTTTAAACACCTACAGCACTCCCAAAGCTACTGCACGACTATGCTGCGCACAGCCACTCCTATGCTGCACACAGCCACTCCTAACACCTATGCTGCTCCAACACCCACCTGCTGCACTCTACGCCCACCTGCTGCAACGCCCACCTGCTAGACGCTCCTCTTCTGTGCATGCTCCTCTGCTCCTATTGAGGACATCTCCATGGCTGGACATCTCCTCTGCATCCTCATTGCCGAAACTCCACTCCTGACAGAAACTCATTGCAAGCTCATTACAAGCTCACCCACAGCACTCATTGCAATCCCTGCTAAAGACTCCAATCTGCTGCAACTCCCCTGCACAACACCCACAGATCCACAGATCACAACACCCGCAAACACACCCACAGATCACAACATCCGCCAAAGCCTCTGCTGCATACCACGCCCATACTGCTGCCAAACTCCATAGCCAACATGACTTCTGCCAAACTCCACACCCACCAAACACTGACCACCCGCTGGGACACCTCCATACAAATGGTAGAATTTCACCCCTCAAACTCTCACTCGAGGAGAAGCGCTTGAGTGAAAACCGGAAAGAACTGAATCGCCTACGAACCAGAGTGCACCCCTCAAGCTCCTACTCTCCAAAAGCACTCGAATGAAATTCCTGGATTTCCCTGATGAATCAGCTATAACGGCAAGGTTGAAACACAAGAAGACAACCGATGACAAACCTGGACAGCCCCTCAAGAAAAACCTGAACCCACAGCAACAAAAAAACACACCTAGGTGGGAAAATGGGAGACTCAAGTTTATTGAAAGAAAAAACTAACAAGACAGCCACTGAAATGAGCTAGGCCAGCCGACCGCCATAGCCAAAGGCGGCGGCCGGCCAGCCCAAAAAGAGGCCGGGGAAGGAGGTTTTTAGAGAGAGAAGAGGGAGAGAATTTTTTCTAGGTAAGTAGTTTTTAATTAATTAATTATGACCTAATCAATTAGGCTAAATCGTTTTTAATTTGATTGATTTCTTGGTTTAACCGTGATTTTAGCGATTTTAGCAAAATATATTGATTAGATTTGTTTGATTCGAAATAAACTAAATATTGATCTGATTAAAGACTGAAAGATTGAGATTTGCTTAATTAGAAATAAAATTTTCATCCAAATAATTGTTTAACTTTTATTTTATAATCTCACATCGAAAAAGAAAAAAGAAAAAAAAAAGCGAATTGTTTCACTTATATGAAGTGAATCTTCCTAGTATAGTATTATGTATACTTCAATTCAAGGCAGTTTAAATTTTTCAAATTAAAATAACATTTAAAAATTTTAATTAATTAATTTTTGTATAAGTTGGTTGGTCATTTGACAAAATCAATTAGGCTGAACTATTTTGGGTTTTACTGATTCGCCGGTTTAATCGCAATTTTTCATACTGATTTTATTAATTTTAAACAATTAAAAAAATTACCATTGGCTAACTTCCATTTGACCATATAAAAATAAAACTCTAATTAGTTTATGATTTATTTTATAATCTCACATCGGGAGAAGAAGAAAAAGCAACGTTTGTTTCACTATCTATCTATATATTATATAAGGAAAATAGGGTTTTTAGAGAGAAACATTCTAGAAGCTCCAAACCCTTATTCTAAAATTATAAAATTTTCTTAATTTTAAACAATTAAGAAAATTCCCGTTGGTTAGCTTTCATTTACTTTTTATTTTATAATTCCACATCGGAAAAAGAAAGAAAAAGTGAATTGTTTCACTTACATAAAGTGAATATTATGCTTCCATTTATATAAGCAAAAAGATATTTTTAGTGAGAAGCCCTATGATCAATATCTCATACTTATTTCTTTGATTTCCCTAATTTTAAGCAATTAACAAAATCTCCATTGGTTAGCTTCCATTTAACTTTTATTTTATAATCTCACATAGATATTTTGATTTTAAAAATAATTTTGTATAAGATTTTGAAACTCTCATAATATTTAACTTTAAAATAATTACAATCTCACATCGAGAAAAAAAGAAAAGAAAAAGTGAGTTGTTTTACTTATATAAAGTGTTATAATCCCATATCAGGAAAATAAAGAAAAAGAAAGTTGATTCACATATATAAAGTGAGTCTTATGAAGGGGGTTTTAAGGGAGAAGTCTTCTAGAAGTTCTAAACCCTTATTCTAAAATTATTGAATATTCTTAATTTTAAACAATTAAGAAAATTCTCATTAGTTAGGTTCCATTTACTTTTTATTTTACAATCCCAAATCGAGAAAAAAGAAAAGAAAAAAGTGAATTGTTTAATTTACATAAAGTGAATCTTACTCTCCAATTTATATAAATTATTGAAATTTCTTAATTTTAAATAATTAAGAAAATCCTCATTGGTTAGCTTTCATTTAACTTTTATTTTATAATCTCACATCGGAAAAAGAAAGAAAAAGTGAATTGTTTCACTTATGTAAATATAATGTGAATCTTATGCTCCCATTTATATAAGCAAAAGAAAATTTTTTGTGAGAAGCCCTATAATTAATACCATTTTTTTTATTTTCTTAATGTTAAACAATTAAGAAAATCTCCATTGGTTAGCTTCCATTTAATTTTTATTTTACAATTCCACACAGACGTTTTCATTTTAAAAATAATTTTGTATGAGATTTTGAAACTCTCATAATATTTAACTTTAAAATAATTACTATAACGCCCTCAAAATCAACCCATTAATCATACATTCTTAAGATGCTCAGACATAAGAGAATAAAACATAATTACATTTCATCAGAGTTTTTTTTACAAATGTATTACATGTTAACAACAAAAACAAATGCCCTATGGGCTTACAGCTTTCTAATTCAACACTTGGTTACAAAAAGAAGAGTTCTAACTCTATACAAAATAAGCCCTTGGCTTGATATACATGTAATACAACAAAATAATCACAAAAAGGGGTTCTTAAACCACTAATCCTTCCAAGCTACGTCCTTGGAGGTGGCATGCTACCTGAACCTGAAAATGATGTCCCATATAAGGTGAGCCACAACCCAGTAGAAATATACTAAACCAACTATGAACAATGACTAAAAGATTAGCAGTTGATAGATGGTCAACACTTATAATCCAACTCATAACATATTACAGTTTTATGACAATCATGTCCATGCTACATTTCCTTTTCCATTTCTCATTCGACTTTAAGTTCGAAAACAAAGCTCAGATCCTAGCCAGCCGGTTTAATGAGATTATAATCCATCATTAAAACATTTTCAAAATCATAATGGATACATATTTTGGTGCTGTATCAGTAATACATAAAACCCCTTCCATACTTCACACATGATACACATTTTGGTGCTGTATCAAATAAACATAGAAACACTTCTATACTTCACAATTGATAATGATATACATTTTAGTGCTATATCAAATCAAACAAACACTTCCACACTTCACAAATGATACACATTGTAGTGCTGTAACAATGTCAAATAGTTTCCGGTTTAGAGGTCCATCCCCTATCTTTCCCTAAACCGTGGAGTGCATCCCCTATCTCCTCCCACACAACACCATGTATGTAAACAATTATCATATACAGATTCAATCAATCAATACACATTTTGGTGCTGTATTATACCAACCGCCATATACAATGGCTTACTCAATTGATTAGTTTTAGTTTGCCTAATCATCATGCATTGTCTACAACAATCAAGGCTATCCTCTACCGATAGCCCAAAGCAGTTATTTCTAAACAGAAAATAAATGCATCAAATGGATATAATATCGACATTTTGACTAGGTGAGTGATAAACAAATCCAACTACACCATTTAATCCCATATCTTTCCAATTCCATTATTCTCAATTCAATTTCTCATTTCTCAAAATTAATTATACAAATTAATTTATCAAACTAATTAGGGCATTCTCCCATAATTCACATAACAACCCTAAGGTTCCATTCTCATCAATAATCCAACATTTATTCCTTTTCTCAATGTATTACATACATATGGGTTTGTATACATGAAAACCCCATCTTTTGAAAATTACACAATGACCCCAAACTTTCTCAAAATTACCCAACAACTCCCAACATATCAAAATGCTAAAATTTAAAGACAAAGCTCATAAGATGGAGTAGGATATCCCTACCTCGAAGTTAGAGCTCAAATGGAAAAGAAGACCAAAACCAAAGTGCTCCAAATCCACAAATTTTCGGATCAAAAGGAAGCCATCGACGATCAACACACTTTTTACAAAGGCCAAAGGTTAGGAAAACACTCTAACTAGATCAAACCTTAGAGAGAAGGGAGATTCTAGAGAGAGGAGCTCTCAAAAACGATTTTGGGAAAGTAAGAGAGAGAGAGAGTGGAAGTGTAAAAATGATTCAAAAAGTGCCCAGCTGATATCTGTTATATGTATAACCCGCTCGAGCGGAGAATAGGACGCTCGAGCGTCAAAAACAAGAAACTGGACCCGTTCGAGCGCAATAAGACCCGCTCGAGCGCCAAGACACAGAAACAATACACACCCGCTCAAGCGTGAAAACCAGTCCACTCGAGCGTATATTTTCCCCTCCCAGAACTTTTACAGAAACAAAACTACCCGCTCGAGCGCGATCCGCTCGAGCGTAAGGAAACCCGCTCGAGCGCGAAAAACATACCTGCAGAAGTTTTGCAGAGGCTCGAAATACTGGGAGTGTGGAATATCCGCTCGAGCGCAAATAGACCCGCTCGAGAGCAGAATAACCCGCTCGAGCGTAACACCAAAAATCTGGGCAACAACACTTGAGACCAACACCCAACCCACCTGTTCGAAACACGCCCAACTCATCCTAAAAATCAAACATAGGGAATTAAAGGATGATAACAAGATATACAACCACCAACTCCACGGAACCAAAGTTCAGAATACAACAAATACAGAAAGGGAAAACCGGGATCGCTATAATCTTCCCCCTTAAAGAATTTCACCCCCGAAATTAAATACAAGTTTTTCAAAAACAAGTTTTTTTTTTTTTTTTTTTTTTTTTCAATTACTAACAATATTACAATACAGAATTTAACAACTTGACCCATTACCGGTCATTCCATCTCTATTCAAGAGGCATTTCATAATATAACGTCCAACATGCATTTCCTTGAAATTTATCAATTTCAACACATTTTCCACAATTCTATAACATATGCAACATTAATATCATGCTTGCATTTTCACAATATACTTAACATAAGCAATGTCAAAATAGACTTCCATTCCAAGGCAAGTTTCAAAAATACTCCCATAAACTAAAACATATACAGTGTTTTACAGTTTAAGACATATTTAATGCTCTTAAAGTTCAATAATATTGCAAAATCTCAATACATGATTACTCATCAACAAACATGTCCGGATATTTGTCACGAACTTCCAACTCACGTTCCCAAGTGGCTTCCTTCACCCCGTGATGCTTCTACAAAACCTTCACCAAAGGGATGGTCTTGCCTCGCAAGACTTGATCCCGCCTATCCAGGACCCAAACCGGTCTCTCCTCATACAAGGCATCCTCATCTACCTCTAAGTCGGTCCAATCCAATACATGCGATGGATCCGGCTCATATTTCCAAAGCATACTAACATGAAACACGTCATGTACTCCGGACAACTGCGGCAGTAAAGCTAAACAGTAAGCAACTTCGCCAATCCTCTCAAGGATCTCAAAAGGGCCGACAAACCGAGGGGACAACTTCCCACTGTTTCCAAACCGCATCAAATCTCGCCTAGGTGATATTTTCAGAAAAACATGATCACCGGTCTCAAATGCCAAAGGCCTCCTCCTGCGGTCGACATAACTCTTTTGGCGACTCTGGGCTATAACAAGCCTCCTACGGATAAGCTCAACTTTCTCCGTCATTTCCCTCACCAACTTCGGGCCCAACAAAGGTGCATCGCCCACCTCGGCCCAACAAACAGGAGACCTACACGGTCGGCCATACAAGGCCTCAAACGGTGCCATACCGATACTAGACTGGAAACTGTTGTTGTAGGCAAACTCCACCAAGGGCAAGTGCCTGTCACGCCCCGAATTTTAATTACACGAAAACATTACCAAAGCCTGTAAATTTAGGTCCATATTTTTTTTTTCTACATATACAAATATCTATTACACTTGAGTAACAGAAATACGATAATACATGTTCTCTCTCTCAATGAATACAACAACAATAATACATGCCAATGCTTCTGCCGCGAAGCTACAAATAAGTGAATACAAATACAAATCCATTTCTTTTACAACTACCATGAAGTTATACAAATGACTCAAGAACTCTGTACATCTTCAATCAAATAATCCAAACATTCTTCCTATAAAAAGATACAACAACAACGGGGTGAGCACTAATGCCCAGTAGGAATCTCACAGTTCTAAATCAATAACTAACACAGATAAAAATGATCATGCATGCTGGGTGATACCATATAGTAGGGTGACATTTCATAATCTCAAAATATCATAAGTAAGGTATCTTTTTCTCAAAAACAATTTAAACACTTGTAAGAAAAACTTTCAGCCATTAAAAATCATCCCTTAACTTTAGAAAAACCATAGATCCTTGTGAAACAACCGCATTTAAGGAACAACATCATTTAAAGGTTAATAACCCATTTCCCAAAATATTTCTCATTTAACTTCCATTTTTAATGTTCCTCTTTTCTTTCATTCTACTCTTTTACTCTTCATTTTTAACTTAAAACCCCATAACTTCAAGTTCAAGTTCCTTTTTGATTTGCCAACAATTCTCCTATACTCAATTCACCTGCTAATTACACCGCAAAGTTTCATTTCAAGATAACACAATGTTAATAAACCCTTCCAAGCCAATCCTTTATTTAATTAAGGAACAACCCTCACAATTTACTTTTATTAACACAACTACTTCGTTAAGTTTATCATCATAATCTATAATCCTCATATCTATTTTTTTGGTTCCCATTATTTACAAATAATGCCCATGCACGTTTCCTCTTTAAACCAAATTATACATCAATATGAAATTTCACAAATTCATCACAGGCAACAAAAAAACATCATCAACTCAACTTACCTCTCAACAAATAGCTCAACACAATCCACCTTTTGTCGGCTTACTACGGCGGGATGTGAACTCCCAAAAACCATTTCCGAAAACCAACCATTCTTTTAAAATAAATTTCCAAGTTCTATAGAGTATTCTCACAAAGTATGTACATAGTTATGCTTTTTCCTCAACACAAAAGTAAATGTAAATGCAATGCTATGCCAAGATAAATCAATGAGGAAAAACATCCGTTCCAATGCATTGTTTCAAAATCACCATGTTCTTAATGTCCTCATATGATCTCATCAATTTCAAACTTCCATCATTACTTTAAAAGGGGCGGTAAATACGACACTGGTAATCCCTAGGCTGGTGTCTGTAAGTAGGCTCAACAAGCACTACCAAACTGTCATTTTTACTGGTGCTAACCGGAAGGCTCGACACCTATCCGCGCGACTTTTGGGTCTTTCACCCTGGACACTCATGGACAACTTATCAAATCAACCACACCCCCTATCCGGACTTGCCACATATTTACCCCATTCACATTTCCATCATTCTCATACAAGTCATCTCTATGAAAACAATTTTCTTTCAAAAATCATTTTTCAACTTTTTAAAACTACCATGCACAATAATAAATGAAATGATATGCAAATTCAACAATTTTCATGGTTCACAATATTCCTTCTCAAGTCAACCATATATCATCAATTTTTTTCATTTCATAAGTCATAGCAACATGATCCCATCAAGGACTACACATGAAGTTTTCAAAACCATTTCTCTAACTCAATACATTTAAAAGATCACCATTCTTGCAAAACACATTTTGAGATTTACATCCATTCATTTTCTATTCAAAGAAAGAAAAGAGTTTTATGAACATTTCCATGTTCCCCAAAATCTCTAAATTTCTAGTGTTTTCACCAAAAACCAAGCATTTCCATCCCCATAAAGAACCCATTAAATCATCCTCTTGATTTTCAAAATAACTAAGCAAACCCACTAGGAATTTAATAAATTGATTTGAGATTAATTCCATTTTGGAAACTCTACATTTTAGATCACAAAACTAAAATCAACATGATTCAATTCAATACCATTAAATATAATTCAACATAATTTCGAGAGGAACTCTCAAATCCCATTTCGACATTCCATAACCGAGTTTAAGTCATTTATATCATTAACAAATCATTTCCCCCAATTTCCTTTCTCATTATAACATGATTTACAATGTTCATAGAAAAGTTCATTCGCAAATTTTAAACATAATTTTCAAGTATAACCAAATTCCAATTAAACTTGTATATATATAATTCAACCTACCAATTTCATGATTCAACTTTCAATTTGGGCCAAATCATTGACTATCATCATAAATCAACCTAGGGTTTCAAGAAAAATCTAGAAATTTCAAGAAAAATCCAAATTTCTTAACCCATTACTTTTTGTTCCAATCTTTTCATTTATTATACACCCTAGGTCCATAATCCATAAACCATAATCTAAACCCCATAATAGAACCCCAACATTTCAAGCCCTAACCCCAAAATTTCATGATTTACACTATATGCCCAAAATATAGATTTTGCATTTATATATTCCAAAATACCACAAATCTATCTATCAATGTAAGCATTGAAGGAGAACTGGGACCCCTACCTCAAGATTCAAGCAAGAAAATCAATCTTTGAGAAGAATCCTCCACAAATTCGAATTTCAATCGGTTGAAAAATATTGATCCTCTCTTGTTCTCCATCCTTGATGCAAGATCCATGGTGGATTTGTTGATAAAAGTGGAGGAAATCAAGGTTTTGGGAGCTAGAGTTTCGGACATGGAGGAGGGGAGAAGAAGAGAGGAAAAGAAAATGCAAGAAATGATAAAAAAATCACGTTTTTGAGCTGCTGTCCCGCACAGTCCTGCATGTGCGCCGCTATCCCCGCACGTGCGGACCTGCTTCTAGCACAGATATGAAAACTTCAAACGAGCATAACTCCCTCATCGGGACTCCGTTCTAGGTCGTTCTTGTATCCAAATTGAAGCCCCGGAAACAAGCTTTCCAATGGTTCCAACCTCACATTCAAATTCAAAGTATGTAAGGAGAAAAGGGCACAAGAGTGACGGCTAGTCAAAAACTCAAACTCAATTTTGGAGCTTTCTATCTAATCTTATCTATATATCTTGTTAAGGCTTCAATCAAAGTTTCAAACATCACCCAAGGGTCCTCAATTATAATATTTAAAGTTCACTTGCCAACCCATCAATATCAAGAGTTCGACAACTATACAAGTTTTAAGGTGACGGGCACCACTATACATCAATCCAATGTGAATTTAAAATCCGAGTCGTTATAGTGCCTCTCCCACTTCCCACTAAAATCAAGGACACAACCTCGAAGCATATCCTCAAGGATCTGAATAGTACGCTCGGACTGCCCGTTAGTCTGAGGATGATAAGCCGTACTAAAGGTCAACTTAGTGCCCAAGGCACTCTGCAAACTCTGCCACAACCTAGCAGTAAAACGAGGATCTCTATCTGAGATGGTCGTCACTGGGAACCCGTGCAACCTCACTATGTCTCGAATATACAAGTAAGCAAGATGATCTACCAAATCTCTCACGCGCATAGGAATGAAGTGCGCCGACTTAGTCAACCGGTCTATAACCACCCAAATAGCATCACTACCCCGCTGAGTCCTCGGAAGACCTACAACGAAGTCCATAGTGACATGCTCCCACTTTTACTCGGTAATAGGCAAGGGTTACAACAAACCCGCTAGCCTCTGATGCTCGACCTTCACTTGCTGACAAGTAAGGCATTTAGACACGAAAACCGCCACATCCTTCTTCATACCCCACCACCACAATTGACGACCCAAATCCCAATACATCTTAGTGCCTCCCGGATGCACCGTAAGGCGCGAATGGTGAAACTCTTGGAGTACCTCCTCTCGGCAGGACTCCGGCGCAAACAATCGGTCTCGGTGTCTCACACTCTGGTTGGGATACTCAGACAAATCCTTCTCAACCTTCCCACTGGAAATCTTCTCTCGGAGGGACTCTACCTCAAGGTCACCTCTCTGTGCTTCTAACACTCGAGTTACAAGTGTAGGTTGCGCAACGATAGAAAACAAGGCCGCAGCCTCAACGGATTCGCCCAAAAGCAAATCAAACTCCCCAAGGGCCCCCAACATCCCCCACTCCCGGATGGCTATACAAGCTACATCACTAATGGATTTCCTGCTAAGGGCATCGGCCACCACATTGGCCTTCCCCGAGTGATAGTGTAACTCGAAGTCGTAGTCCTCAATGAACTCCATCCACCTCCTCTGCCTCAAATTCAAGTCCCTCTGTGTAAACAGATACTTCAAACTCTTATGGTCCGAGAACACCTCGAACCTCTTCCCATAAAGGTAATACCTCTAGATCTTTAAGGCAAAAATGATAGCTGCTAACTCTAACTCATGTGTAGGGTAATTCCTCTCGTGAATTTTCAATTGAGGTGAGCCATAAGCTATCACTTTCCCCTCTTGCATCAACACACAACCCAAACCCTCTCGTGAGGCATCACAGTAAACTGCATAACCCAACCCTCTCTCCAGAATAATCAAAACTGGGGCGGTGGTCAATCTAACCTTCAACTCTTGGAACGACTTTTCACAAGTCTCACTCCATACAAATTTGACTCCCTTCCGAGTCAATCTAGTCAATGGCGAAGCTAGCCTGGAGAAATCTTTCACAAACCGGCAGTAATACCCAGCTAATCTCAGAAAACTGCAGATCTCAAAAACGCTCTTAGGCTGTGCCCAATCTTACACTGCCTCAATCTTGGATGTATCAATAGACACCCCTTCCCCGAAAACCACATGGCCTAAGAACTTGACTTCTCCTAGCCAGAACTCACACTTCCCAAACTTGGCATACAGCCTATGGGCTCTAAACAACTCTAGCACCACTCTCAGGTGTTCCTCGTGCTCCTCCTCAGAAGGTGAATAGATTAGAATGTCGTCCACGAAAATGACTACAAAACGATTTAAGAATTCCTGGAAGATTCGGTTTATCAAATCCATAAAGACTGTCGGTGCATTGGTGAGCCCAAAAGGCATCACCAGAAACTCATAGTGGCCATACCGTGTACGGAATGCCGTCTTCAGAATATCCTCCTTCCTGACCCTCAACTGGTGGTAACCCGATCTCAAGTCTATCTTAGAGAAACAACGGGAACCCTTCAACTGGTCAAACAAATCATCAATACAAGGCATAGGGTACTTATTCTTGACTGTAGCCTGATTCAACTTCCGGTAGTCGATACAAAGTCTCAAGGCACCATCTTTCTTCTTAGCAAAGAGGGCCGGTGCTCCCCACGGCGAAACACTAAAGCCCTTATCTAGCAATTCCTGGAGCTGAATCTTCAACTCACTCAACTCGGCTGGGGCAAAACAATAAGGTGCCATAGAAATCGGCGCCGTACCGGGCACTAGATCAATAGAGAACTCAATCTCTCGGTGAGGTGGCAAACTAACAAGATCCTCAGGAAAGACATCCGAATACTCACACACCACCCTCGGTAATATAATCTGGGTCTCATCACACTCACTACTCAAAAGGCTAGCAAGAAGACCACTAAGCTTACTCCGCCCTCGCGGATCATACACCGGTGGTAACACACTACCAACCCGATCCCCCAAGAAACGGAAACAATCCCCGCTCAAGGTACATACTGTGACCCTCTGGCGGTAGCAATCGATAACAGCCCGGTATGACGATAGCCAGTCCATACCCAAAATAACATCAAATCTCGACATGGGCATAACTACAAAAGGAAACGGAAGCCGACGATCGGCGACCACTATATCACAACCTCTACAGCCCTGTTTCAGAATCAACTCACCCCCAACAGGCGATACTGCACAAATCGGAGATATTAACTGTGCCAACTCCAAACCCAAAACAGAAGGAAATGCAGCTAATATAAAGGAATGGGATGCACTCGTATCAATCAATACATTGGCAACCGAGTTCCAAAACAAGAAAGTACCTCTCACAACAGATGGAGTCGGTACAAGATCCTACGCGGTAACAACATACACGGGCCCTGTAGGCCCCTGATCAACCTGCTCACCCCTAGGAGCAAAGGATTGCTGCACAGACTGGGATGATGAAGCCCCCTGATTGGCCCTCGAGGCCTGAACTGACTGAGCTGGCTGAAAGCTCTGCCTCTACCTAGATGCACCAGACGTGCCATTCAACTGCGAGCAAAACCTCTTCAGGTGCCCTGGCTGACCACACTGATAACAAGACAGTGGCTGGCCCCTACTCTGACTCTAGCTCTGCAGTCGAGCCGAAGAAGAAGTAGCTCGCTAACCTCCTCCCTTCTGCAGGCAAGCTAGAGATTTGTGGCCCAGCTGACCACACTTATAACAAGTCACGTCTCCCTGGCTGCCTCTCCCAGAACCTGCACTTGGTACTGGAAAGGTCAATCTAGCAAAACCTCCCTGAGACTGCTAAGGGTTAGAACCCCTCTGTCTCTTGCCATCACCTTGGCCATCCTGGCTCCTCTTGGAGCCCCTCTGCCCCTCCTCTTCCTGCATCATGATCTCCATATGGGCTGCAGCATCAACCAAGCACCCATAGTCCCGGGTCATAGAACCCCTAACTCTCATCTTGAGGCCGCGCCTCAACTTCTTCTCAAACTTGATACAACAGCGCTCCTCGAACGCCACGAGCTCAGGTGCAAACCTGGACAGACTAGTAAAAGCAGCCTCAAACTCGGCCACTGAAAAACTCAACTGTAAGAGCTGGGAGAACTGGTCTCTCAGCTTCTCCCTGACAGCTGGAGATAAGAACTTCTCCTGGAAAGCATTCACAAAAGCCTCCTAAGTGCCATAAATACGACCCTTCGTGTACTTCCACCACTGACCTATATCTCCCTTAAGTTGGAAAGATGCCAAGGTCACTTTCAATGCACCGTGTTCGATGCTAAGCATCTCAAACGTCTTAGTTATCTGCTCCAACCACTCATCAGCCTTAAGTGGCTCCTTCGGATCCCCAACAAATTCGTCCGGATTCAACCGGAAGAACTCCCTCTTCAAGAAGGAAGGCCCTGTCTCAGTAACGTGGGCTTGAACCTGATTCGCAGCTCTGAGAATGCCCATAGACTCTCTTAAAGCTCCTGTTATCTCTCGGGCTAAGACACCCATAGCCTACTGACCTGCTGGTTCGGCCACATTGGCCTGACCAACCCCCTCCTGCTGTTCCAGAATCTCCTCCGATATAGACATCTCCTGCCTCCTAGGCCTACCTCGCCTACCACTACGTCCTCGTCTTGACATCCTAATAAAGGTAACGAAGACATTAGCACACTCATAAATGTGCCGAAGCTATAACACTCGTGTCCTAATACATTGGACAACAGTAATTCACTCCACGTAAGCACAAAAACACATAAGCACATACGAATTTCATTTCCGAATAATGATAGTCCCGAGGCGTTACTACAGTTCCGATTAGAAACAACATTGATCAAGTGCTTTTCTAACCAGAATCACAGAAACCCAAGGATCCAATCAACATCCTAGAAACTAAATCCCATACCCAAGTAGTCACGTAAACATGTTATCACATAAGCACATAACATTGCACCTAAGTCTCTAACAAGCGAGACAAACCCATTGTGATACTAATCACTTCCCACGTACCCAAAGTATTCAAACCTGGTACGCTCTGAGACCAAGTTGTAACGCCCTCGAAATCAACCCATTAATCATACATTCTTAACATGCTCAGACATAAGAGAATAAAACATAATTACATTTCATCAGAGTTTTTCTTACAAATGTATTACATGTTAATAACAAAAGCAAATGTCCTATGGGCTTACAGCTTTCCAAGTCAACACTTGGTTACAAAAAGAAGAGTTCTAACTCTATACAAAATAAGCCCTTGGCTTGATATACATGTAATACAACAAAATAATCACAAAAAGGGGTTCTTAAACCACTAATCCTTCTAAGCTACGTCCTTGGAGGTGGCATGCTACCTGAACCTAAAAATGATGTCCCATATAGTGTGAGCCACAGCCCAGTAGAAATATACTAAACCAACTATGAACAATGACTAAAAGATTAGCAGCTGATAGATGGTCAACACTTATAATCCAACTCATAACATATTACAGTTTCATGACAATCATGTCCATGCTACATTTCCTTTTCCATTTCTCATTCGACTTTAAGTTCGAAAACAAAGCTCAGATCCTGGCCAACCGGTTTAATGAGATTATAATCCATCATTAAAATATTTTCAAAATCATAATGGATACATATTTTGGTGCTGTATCAGTAACACATAAAACCCCTTCCATATTTCACACATCATACACATTTTGGTGTTGTATCAAATAAACATAGAAACACTTCTATACTTCACAATTGATAATGATATACATTTTAGTGCTATATCAAATCAAACAAACACTTCCACACTTCACAAATGATACACATTGTAATGCTGTATCAATGTCAAACAGTTTCCGGTTTAGAGGTCCATCCCCTATCTTCCCCTAAACCGTGGAGTGCATCCCTATCTTCTCCCACACAACACCATGTATATAAACAATTATCATATACAGATTCAATCAATCAATACACATTTTGGTGCTGTATTATACCAACCGCCATATACAATGGCTTACTCAATTGATTAGTTTTAGTTTGCCTAATCATCATGCATTGTCTACAACAATCAAGGCTATCCTCTACCGATAGCCCAAAGCAGTTATTTCTAAACAGAAAATAAATGCATCAAATGGATATAATATCGACATTTTGACTAGGTGAGTGATAAACAAATCCAACTACACCATTTAATCCCATATCTTTCCAATTCCATTATTCTCAATTCAATTTCTCATTTCTCAAAATTAATTATACAAATTAATTTATCAAACTAATTAGGGCATTCTCCCATAATTCACATAACAACCCTAAGGTTCCATTCTCATCAATAATCCAACATTTATTCCTTTTCTCAATGTATTACATACATATGGGTTTGTATACATGAAAACCCCATCTTTTAAAAATTACACAATGACCCCAAACTTTCTCAAATTACCCAACAACTCCCAACATATCAAAATGCTAAAATTTAAAGACAAAGCTCATAAGATGGAGTAAGATATCCCTACCTCGAAGTTAGAGCTCAAATGGAGAAGAAGACCAAAACCAAAGTGCTCCAAATCCACAAATTTTCGGATCAAAAGGAAGCCATCGACGATCAACACACTTTTTACAAAGGCCAAAGGTTAGGAAAACACTCTAACTAGATCAAACCTTAGAGAGAAGGGAGATTCTAGAGAGAGGAGCTCTCAAAAACGATTTTGGGAAAGTAAGAGAGAGAGTGAAAGTGTAAAAATGATTTAAAAAGTGCCCAGCTGATATCTGTTATACGTATGACCCGCTCGAGCGTCAAAAACAAGAAACTGGACCCACTCGAGCGCAATAAGACCCGCTCGAGCGCCAAGACACAGAAACAAAACACACCCACTCGAGGGTGAAAAACCAGTCTGCTCGGCGTATATTTTCCCCTCCCAGAACTTTTACAGAAACAGAACTACCCGCTCGAGCGCCAAGGGACCCCCTCGAAAGCGACCCGCTCGAGCGTAAGGAAACCCGCTTGAGCATGAAAAACATACCTGCAGAAGTTTTGCAAAGGCTCGAAATACTGGGAGTGTGGAATATCTGCTCGAGCGCAAATAGACCCGCTCGAGCGGACCACCAAGAAACGAACTCCGCTCGAGCGCAGAATAACCCACTCGAGCATAACACCAAAAATCTGGGCAACAACACTTGAGACCAGCACTCAACCCACCTGTTTGAAACACGCCCAACTTATCCTAAAACTCAAACATAGGGAATTAAAGGATGATAACAAGATATACAACCACCAACTCCACGGAACCAAAGTCCGGAATACAGCAAATACAGAAAGGGAAAATCGGGATCGCTATAATTACAATCTCATATCGAGAAAAGAAAGAAAAAGTGAGTTGTTTTACTTATATAAAGTGAATCTTTTACTTTCATTTAATATTATAGTATTATGTATATTTCAGTTCAAGGTGGTTTAAATTTTAAAATAAAACTTAAAGCTTTTAATTAATTAATTTTGTTGTAAATTGGTTGGTCTATTGACTTAGCTAATTAGACCGAATCGTTTTCGATTTGACTGATTCATTGGTTTAACCACGATTTTAGCTGTTTTATCAAAATATGTTATTTAGATTTGTTTGATTTTAAATAAACTAAGATTGACCTTATTAAAAATTGAACGACTAAGATTGTTTGATTAAGAATGAACATCCCATCCAAACAACTATAAACTTTTATTTTACAATCCCATACCAGGGAAATGAGAAAAAAATGAGTTGTTTCACTATATAAACCTTATGCTTCCATTTAATATTGTAGTGTTGTGTATGTTTCAGTTCAAGACAGTTTAAATTTTAAAATGAGAATAAAATTTAAAAGTTTTAATTAATTAATTTTTGTATAAGTTGATTGGTCTTTTGACCTAGCCGATAATATGAATCGTTTTTGGTTTGACTGATTCGCTGGTTTAACAGTGATTTTAGCGGTTTTATCAAAATATATTGGTTAAATTTGTTTGATTCGAAATAAATTAAAGATTGACCTAATTAAAGATTAAACGGCTAAGATTGCTTGATTCGAAATAAATTTCCAGCCCAAATAATTATTAACTTTTAAATAATTAAGAAAATCCCCATTGGTTATCTTTCATTTAACTTTTATTTTATAATCCCACATCGAGAAAATAAGGAAAAAGTGAATTGTTTCACTTACATAAAGTGAATCTTATACTCCCATTTATATAAGCAAAATGAGATTTTTGGTGAAAAGTCTTATGATCAATATCTCATACTAATTTTTTTAATTTTCTTAATTTTAAACAATTAAGAAAATCCCGATTGACTAGTTTTCATTTAACTTGTATTTTACAATCCCACATAGATGTTTTGATTTTAAAAATAATTTTGTATGAGATTTTGAAATTCTCATAATATATCTCCTTAAAAGTATTCTTTTATAAAATATATAGATATATCGATAATCTCAATGTCACTCTTACTGCTCCTTAATACAAAAATTATGAGATAATTATGATAATTTTAAATTTATATTTAAAACTTATAAATTATGAGATAGATTATTGTAATTTTAAATTTATATTGTGTCGATTTTAAATTTAAATTAATATATTGCTTTCCATATTTAGTAGCAGTTTAAATTTTAATAAAATAAAATTAAAAAATTTTAATTAATTAATTTTTGTGTAAGCTGGTTGGTCTTTTGATCTAACTGATTAAGCTAAACCATTTTTGGTTTGAATGATTTGTCGGTTTATCCGTGATTTTGGCGGGTTTTACATTTTACGATGATTCTTTCTTACTCATTAAGTTTTTAAAATTTCTTTAATTATTTCACTTTCAAAAACTAATATGATAATTTTTTAAAATTCATATATATATATATATATATATTTTTTTTTTTTCTAAAATAGTGAAGTATTAGAATTATGTTATTTTTTTTTATAACAAAGCATAATTTTAATTATTAAGTGTCAATACAATAATTTTAATCTATCTATATTAGATATTATTGTAAAGTAACATTTGAAAGAAAATCCTTAAACTTATATATAAAATTTTATTTACGAGAGAAAAAATATATAAAAAAATTAAATATAATTATTATATTTTTAATAAATAATATATTATTTTATATCGTGTTTAGCACAGGTGATATATGCTAGCTAGTCAAAATAAAGTGAAAGTTGATAATGTTGATAATTCTAAAAAGGCAACGAGTAGCAAATGTATTCAAATAATAGGTTTGAGAAAACTTCACCACAATCTTAACATATTTTTATATTATGTATTTCAATCATAATTTTTTTTAGAGAAAATTAGGCTAGGGTCCCTCTTCCATTTTTAGTAATGGAAGAGATACACAATATTATTTTTTGATGTCTAAGGTCCCTAAACCCACACCATATATCATATCAGAGAAATTTGACTCTCTATCTCTCCTCTTCTATTGCAGAGCGATACTTCCAATCTCTATCTCTCTCTCTGAAACCCTAGACAGAAGAGATGGGCAAAGTCAAGGACAAGTATCGTTTGGACAAGACTACCACCTAGCAAAAGAACATGGCGCAAAAGAACACGGCTACAGATCTTGCGCAGTATGGAAGCTCATCCAGCTCGAGTCCAAGTTCAGCTTCCTCCGTTCCTTCTGTGCCATCCTCGACCTCTACGTTGCCCCCGGTGGCTGGATGCAAGTCTCTGTCGAGCGCGTCCCCGTCGGCAGCCTCGTCATTGACGTCGACCTCATTGATGAGTGATGATAATTCATGAGGGAGCTGAAGGAGTCTTTGGATTTTTCTTGGGATCGACGAGACAGTAGAGGACGATGATGCAGATGAGGGTTTGAGGCGCTTGTTTGGCTATTGAATTTCTGGGTACACGGCTTTGCCTGCAATTGCTTTGAGATCGTAATCATCGAAAGAAGAGTCTTGGAAAATTCTGTGACTTAGGGGATGGCGGTGGCTGTCGAAGGCCGACGGAAGAGGGAGGGAAGAGTCGAAATTAGGAAGATGGTGGAGCTCAGAAATCATGGATTCAAGCCAAGAAGAGAGTTTGAAAGGGTTATAGTGAACAGTCTCGGAAGCAAGGTGAGACAAGCCATCTTCCTGAGCATGACCCATCACTTCTTTGAGCTGTTTGAGCTTCTGAGCAACTTCGCTCATATCGGAAGCTTTCATTTTGTAACCCAATACATCCAATAGCTCATCCATTCCAGCATCCTATTCCTCCCACATCTTACTTTTTCCATCCATCTCCTCCATCGAGTAACCACAGCCACTGCAGAAAGTGTCCTTATAGGGAGGAGGAGAAGGAGGAGGAGGAGGATGAGGAGAAGAAAGACGATGAAGGTTATGGAGGTCGCGCTTCATCTCTCTCTCTCTCTCTCTCTCACACTATTTGTTTTGTCTAAGACGAGGGGAGCCCATAAAATGACATCATGTGGCCAAATGCAACAAATGGAACAACGGCGACGTGAGTCTCTGTCTCCTTTTTTTCCAGCAAAGAGAGTTTTTTTTTTTTATTTTTTGAAGTTGTGAAAGTTTTGACTAGTAAAATAGAAACAGAGTAGCAATACTAGTAAAAAATTGTTAGATATAAGCACAACATCTGGGAATGAAAAGTTGTGTTGCATGACCTACATTTAAATATTGGCACAGCAACTGGAAATGATTGTATTCATTTCATTATATTGCATGTTCACAACACTCAATTTGTTCATACAAGTTTAGATGCGCAGATTTTCCTTTCAGCTATTGAATTCCTCTCTCTTTTATCAAGAAAATTTCTCTAGTTTGGTTAAAACAATTTTCTCTGGTTTAAAATTGTGAACAAACACAGAGAAATTTAAAATTTCTATGGTTTGGTTAAAATTTCTCTGGTTTTGAACCCAGAGAAATTCTTTTATCACTCAATTTGTCTACATGTTCAAGCTTATGCAAGTGAGTTTTTCTATATACAAACATATATTCCTAATTTTTTGTCCTAACTTTGCATGTGTAGTTGTTATTGATAATAATTCTTTTTTTTTTCTTTTAGATTATTGTAATGGCATTGATTACAATGATAGTCTTCCTACGAACTGACATGCATCGAAATTCAATAAGTCAGATTAGAAATTTGAGGGTTTTTTCAAATTTATCTAGTTGTTCAAATTTCTATGGTTGTTGAAATTTCTCTGGTAGATCTTTGGTTTGTTCAAATTTCTCTGGTAGATCTCTAGATTGTTGAAATTTCTCTGGTTGTTGAAATTTCTTTGGTAGATCATTGGTTTGTTCAAATTTCTCTGGTTGTTCAAATTTCTCTGGAAGCTTTGTTATTGCCTCATGCTACCTCCAGTTAATCATTTATCTTGTTGTGCATTTGTGTTGATGCTATCAAAGTGCTCTTGCTTATATTGCTTTCATGGTACTACTACAGCTGATGTAGAAAGAAGATGATGATGATGATGATGATGATAATGATGATGAAGGCTATCAAAGAATTTCTCTGGAGAAAGAATTTGAATTTGAACTCAAAGAAATTTGTCTAAGGTCCCTCTCTTATTTTTGATAATGAAATAGATTCACAATATTTGAATTTGAATTTGAACACAGAGAAATTTGAATTTGAATTTGAATTTAAATTTGAACCCAGAGAAAATTGGTCAAAATGATTTCATAAAATAATATTGTGTCTTTATGATCCACAGAAAATTGGTTAAAATAAACCTAGAAAAATTCGAATTTGAATTTGAACCTAGAGAAAATTGGTCAAAATGAACCCAGAAAAATTTAAATTTTCTCTGGGTTGAACCCAGAAAAATTCTTTGGAAGTCCAGAATTTCTTTGAACAAAATTTCTCTGGATGAAATTTCAATAGATCAAATTGAGGGACCTTAGACATTATGAAAATATTAGATGTCTTTTATGCTGTAAAATCTTAATAGCAAGGACCTTAAAAAAAAAACCCTTTTTTTATATATATTAAAAAAATTATAAATATATATATTCAAAGAGAGATCTTCAAACAAATATAAAAAGTTATGCCTAGTTTATATATTTGTGTAAAGATTTTAAAAAGAAAAGAAAAAAATAAAAAATATATGAATAAAATATAATATATTTTTTTTTTCTTTCTCGTTCTAAATTCCTATCCAATTCCATAAATCAAAAGATAAATTGCAAATACATTTATTGAGATTTACTTAAATTATAAAATATTTATTAATTTTTTAAAATATTTTTTCACAAAATATTTTACTATTTAAATACATTTAAAAAAATTTAAAAATTATTTAAAAATTTAAATATTCATTAAAAATAAAAAAATACAAAAAAATAAAAAAAAAATTAATTTTCATCAAACTGAAACCAAAACCAATCAATAAGAAGCGTCAATTAAATCAATGAGATCTAAATCGAGTAATTGGAGCATCGATATACAGGGCTAATATCAAACTCAGAAAATTGAATATCTGTATCGATTCTAAAACTCTTGATCTCAGGCGAACAGAGTCGAATCGAACATGACTGTTGCTGAGTTACGCAATCTGCCACTGGTTCGTTCAATCTCTCTCTCTCTCTCTCTCTCTCTCTCTTGCCGTCTATAGATCTATGAAGAACACAGTGATCACTTCACGTTTCTCTTCAACACAATAACTCTATCACGTTTGTTCTTCGCTTTGTTTATAGAGTTTGTGGAATTGTGTTTAGTTCTCTGATCTGGCTCTCAATTTTCTCTGCCCTTGATTTGAAGTGCTGGCTGTTGAATTTTCCTAGTTTGAAGCTTGCTTTTTTATTTTTTGGATTAGTTCATTGATCTGTAGATGAACAAATAATATTTTGTGTATTAAATCTTTATGTATATATTCCTATATACATCCTCAGTGATATGTGCTTATATATTTGCTTGTATATGTAATTACATAATAGTATATTTTGGGGTAGGACTAGTTGATACTTATTTATCTGAAATAGGCTGTGGCTGTTTGTATTCTATTGGTCAAACAATAGATCTGTACTTTTCTAGTTGGAAATAGTGATTTTTCTTTTCTTACATGATGCCAATTTTACCTTCTCTCTGGGAAGGGATGGTTGGAGATCCTCTTAATTGCTATATCCATTAGGTGAGATCAATTTGAAAGACTGATACGAAAATTTCACTTCTGCAGATTTGATGTGGAATAAACCTGCGAGCGTAAGCTTAGATTAGGGATAGTTTTGAGGGATCTGCTTTGTGTTCCTTTTTCAAACTCAATGGCTTCTTTGTTGATCCCAAAAAGGGCATATTGGGTAGCTTTCATTTACGCCGTTCTTGTTTCACATGCCTGTAATGGTTTTTACGTCCCGGGAAGCCACATGCATACATATTCAACGAGTCATGAAATATTTGCCAAAGTTAATTCATTGACCTCTATTGAAACTGAGCTTCCCTCCAGTTATTACACTCCCGTACTGCAAACCCACTGGGGGAATAAAGAAAAGTGCTGAGAATCTTGGAGAACTCCTTATGGGAGATCAGATTGACAACTCTCCGTACCGTTTTCGAATGAACATCAATGAATCTGTATTCCTCTGCATTACAAGTCCATTAAGTGAGCATGAGGTAAAGCTATTGAAACAGAGAACTCGTGATCTGTATCAAGTAATTATGATTTTGGATAATTTGCCTGCCATGAGGTTTGCTCAACACAACGGAATTAAGATTCAATGGACTGGTTTCCTGTTGGGTATACACCGCCAGATGGTAATGAAGACTATGTGATCAATCACCTCAAGTTCAGGGTTTTGGTTCATGAGTATGAATGGGCAGGGGTGCAGATAATTGGTACTGGGGAAGAGGGTATGGGTGTAATTTCTCAAGCTGGTAAGAAGGCGGCTTCTGGATATGAGGTAGTCGGTTTTGAGGTTGTCCCTTGCAGTGTTAAACATGACCCCGATGTGATGTCAAAACTCCATATGTATGACAATATATCTGTAAACTGCCCGTTGGAACTTGACAAATCTCAGATAATAAGGGAGCAAGAGAGAGTATCATTCACTTATGAAGTTGAATTTGTTAGGAGTAATATTAGATGGCCATCTCGATAATGGAAGGTGCTCGAGTCCACTGGTTTTCGATCCTCAATTCACTAATGGTGATCCTTTTCTTAGCTGGTATTGTTTTTGTTATATTTTTACGAACAGTCAGAAGGGATTTGGCAAGGTACGAGGAATTGGACAAAGAAGCTCAAGCACAGATGAATGAGGAGCTTTCAGGCTGGAAGCTTGTCGTTGGCGATGTGTTCAGAGAACCAAATCACTCAAAGCTACTCTCTGTGATGATTGGAGATGGGGTTCAGATCAGCGGGATGGCTATTGTTACTATTGTATTTGCTGCCTTTGGTTTCATTTCACCAGCTTCTCGAGGAATGTTGTTGACAGGTATGATAATTCTTTATCTTTTCCTGGGGACTTTTGCTGGTTATGCTGGTGTACGTTTATGGAGAACGATCAAGGGGACTTCAGATGGTTGGAGGTCAGTTGCCTGGTTGGTTGCATGCTTCTTCCCAGGAATTTGTTTTTATCCTCACTGTGCTGAATTTTGTTCTGTGGGGTAACAAAAGCACCGGTGCTATTCCCATTTCCCTGTATTTTATTCTCCTATCTCTCTGGTTCTGCATTTCAGTGCCGCTAACCCTTTTGGGAGGTTTCTTAGGAACACGAGCTGAGCCTATTCAATACCCTGTACGAACTAACCAAATCCCAAGAGAGATCCCTGCACGCAAATATCCATCATGGCTTCTTGTTCTTGGGGCTGGGACCCTTCCATTTGGAACCCTATTCATTGAACTTCTCTTCATCCTTACTAGCATCTGGCTAGGAAGGTTCTATTATGTCTTTGGATTCCTGCTGCTTGTCTTCTTTTTGTTGGTTATCGTTTGTGCAGAAGTATCTGTGGTCCTTACCTACATGCATCTCTGTGTTGAGGATTGGCAGTGGTGGTGGAAAGCATTCTATGCTTCAGGTTCCGTTGCTCTTTATGTGTTCCTGTACTCGATCAATTACCTGGTTTTTGATCTCAAGAGCTTGAGTGGACCTGTGTCAGCTATACTTTATATTGGTTATTCACTGATCATGGCCATTGCGGTCATGATGTGTACGGGGACTATTGGCTTCCTCACATCGTTCTATTTTGTCCATTGCCTTTTTTCATCGGTGAAGATTGATTGAAAAGGTATATTTGCTAATCCTCATGGGCTGGTTGAAGTATCCTGGTGAGTGGGATCAATCCAACATTTTGCATTTGCCAAATATGTCTTGATACACATCATGTCGCACCACATTGAGAGGCTATTATATTTTCTCTGCTTCCTTAGGTTTACAGATTTTTATACTATTGAAGTTGTGTTTTAGCTGTCTCATTCTCATTGCGTTCTGTGATGCAGTGGAAACTAGATGTAATAAATTGAACTTTATATCCTTGTATACTCTTTCGCTTTTATGGTGAAAAGAAAGGTAGGTTATATTGCTAATTGTGACTACATGATGCAGCCCTGTCTCTCCCTTGACTGCTCCTGGCATGGATTCAGTAATGTGGTTTTTTATTTCAAAATAAAAATCCAACATTATAATTTATAATTTTAAAATCATCACGGTTATATTATTTTGGGTGAGATTTATATGAATTATAGATTGTATACGCCTCGATAATTTTTTTATTTATTTTATGTATCATTATTTTGTATCTTATACTTGTTTGAATCTTATATTTTCGCAAGGAAAATGAAAAGGAACTGAAATTACTTGAACTGATTTATTTTTGGGTTCATTACACTTTCTACTCCTAAACTATTATGAAATTGTCTATTTAGTCCCTGAACTATCAATTGAATCTATTTAGTCCCTAAAGTATATAAATCAAAGTCTATTTAGTCACCAAACTATCGATTGAATCTATTAAATTGCTAAAATATTTAATTCAAATATATTTAGTCCCTAAAAAGATTACAAAAATAAAATATATGCCCATACGTATTATAAATTAATAAAAAACCCTCTCTAATTAAGATTTTATTATAGAATTTTTTTTTAATTTTTTTTTTTTGTTTTTAAAAGATATTTTATTTCGTTGTGTGTTTAAATTAGATATATTTTTATCACATGACCTTAATGCCCTAAACTAACTCTCTGTCTCTCTAAAACCTCCACTCCAGGTCTCGCTTTTGGCCGGTTGGCCGACCGCCGCCAGCGGCTATGGTGGTTGGCTAGCCTAGCTTCCTCTTGTGTTTTTTTGCTTGGTTTTTCCTTTTTTAAAACTTGAAACCGTCATAGTTTTTCCTACTTAGTTTCGTTTGTTTTGTTGCTGTTGATTTTTTTTTTTTTTTGGATGTTTCGGTGAACGTTATGGATGTTCACTGGGTCAGCAAAGAAGACGATTCAGATTTGGTTAGGATTTTCATTTGGGCGCTCCTTTGTGAGTGGAAGTTTGAGGGGTGTTCTCCGTTCATATCCATGGAGGTGTTTCGGTGCTTTGCTCGGGGGGAAGCATTAGTGTCGAAGATGATCTAGATTTGTGTAGGATTTCATTCGAGCGCTCGTATGCATAAGGGAGTTTAAGGGGTGAACTCCGCCCAGATGTGTGGTGGTGTCTCAACGGTTGTTTTGACTAAGAGGAGGTCGACGTTGGGTCGACAATATAGGGGCGGTGGATTAGTTTTAGCAGTGGGTGTGTTTTCGGTGTTTGGGTTGAAAAAGAAGGTGTTTCGACCATGGAAGTGGAGGTGACAGTGGGTTTTGTTCAGCTGTGGTAGTGGGTCTTGTTTCCATGAGTGTGTTTGCTTTGGCCAAGGTAGCTTCGGCCATAGGTGTTTTCGGACTGAGTTATTACAGGCACAACTACCAGCACAAGGATTTGATGGATTTTACTTCAATAACTTTCATGACAAAGGCCAATGAAAGGAGGACCAACATTGAAGTCCGACAGAGGGTGAGTTTCCGCCTTGGGTGAGTCGATAGTGGGTGAAGTTCGGCGAAGGGGTCAAGTGTGGGTGAAGTCCGACAGAGGGGACGGGCGTGGGAGACATAGAGTTGTGCCTTGGGAGTAGTGGGGCTATGCCTTGGGAGTTGAGGAGTGTGCTTATGGGTGCTACAGTGCTTGATAGTGTCTGTGTGCTTTTGACTCTGAGGGTTCAAGTTTTTTGGTATTTTTAGTTAAGTCCTTCTTAACTTTTTATTTATTGTTTTGGTCTTTTTTTTTTTTTTTTTTTTTTTTTTTTTTTTTTTTGCTCCAAAAAAATAAATAAATAAAATAAAATAAAAATTCGTGAGGCAAAGGGGTTGGTTTTATGTTTGTGAGTAGCAATAGTAGTTTTGTACCGTCCAAATCTCTCTCGATGTATTGCACCTTCCTATACTTGTAATTTCATGTTTTTAATGAAATTTTTACTTTGCTAATAAAAAAAAGATATATTGGAGAAGTAGAATTGAATAATTTAAATAAGGGGGACTTACCAGCCGGTCCCATCCAAACAAATTAATTCCCACCAAGTCCTGCCCTATTTCAGTTTCCAATTTTACTCTTTAATATCACACCACATGCGTGAAACAAATAAACTACTCACGACTTCTCCCATGTGAGCCCTGATAAGAAACTGAAAATTTCAATGTTATTTGCAATCTGAATGAGTACAACTATATTTATAATACAAGAACTATCTATTAGCCACCGCCTCTACAATCTATACATTCATATATCTCTATATCTAATGCTGTTACACCGCCTCTACAATCTATATATATATCTCTCAGAACTAATTACATAGAGATAAGAAAGTTGTTATCCTCTGTTATCCTCTGTTTTGCCTTTGAGTATACTTCCTTGAGCTAAAGTTGATATATTCTTATCAAGCCCTTCCATATATGTTGTTTTCCTTTTATTCCTTATATATTGTTCTTTTTATTCTCTCATACTCACAAACATACACATTCACTCACTAATTCATAAAATCACATCCTCACACTTGCTAATTCACAAAAACAAATTTACAAAATATTCAACAAGGATAAATTTATCCTTTCACCGGTTCAAACAAATAGCTTACTTTTACCCCTACACTCAACACTATAACTCAAAAATTTCAGTGATAAATTCATAAAAACAAACTTATCACTGGTTTAAACAATGACAAATTTCAGTGATAAATTTACAAAATCAAACTTATCACTGGTTTAAACAATGACAAATTTTAGTGATAAATTCATAAAAACAAACTTATTATTGGTTTAAATAGTGATAAATTCACAAAAACAAACTTATCACCGGTTTAAACAATGACAAATTGATAAATTCACAAAAACAAACTTATTATTGGTTAAAACAGTGATAAATTCATAAAAACAAACTTATCACTGGTTTATCACTGATTTAAACAAATTTGTCACTGATTTATCACTAGTTTAAACAAATTTATCACTGGTTTAAACAGATTCCAATATACAAAGAGAGAGAGAGAGAGAGAGAGAGAGAGAGAGAGAGAGGAACAAAGAGCATAGATCTTAGATCTAGAGGTGGAGGCGACGACGACTATGGAGGTGGAGGCAGCAGTGGTCGGCAACGACAGTGGAGGAAGATGCCGGTTGAGGTCACCGACAATGATGACAGTGGAGGCGGCGGTGCTTGGCAATGGTAGAGATGGCAATATCGTTGATGAAGGAATGTATAGAGAGAGAGAGAGAGAGAGAGAGAGAGAGAGTGCTTCTTTTTTATTTTCGTTTTTCAGCTTTCTCTCACATATTTGGATATGAATATATAAGGACAAAAATGGAATAAATAAAAATATTCAGGACCTATAGGTAAAATAGTCTTCATCATGGACCTGTTGAGTAATAATTCTTCCAAACAGGACTGGCCCGTAAAAAACCCTTTAAATAATAACACTTCTATACAAATAGTAATAGAACCAAATAATACATTAATTAAGCAATAAAAATAACTTAGCGAAAAACTTTAAAATAATCAATTAGAAATTATAAAAGAAATCTAACATATAATACTAGATATTAAAGCAAGTATGTATCTATTGTAGAAGATAAGTAAAAAAATATTATAGATAATTATCCTTATTCTTATAAAAGAAATTCAATATATGGATTGGCGCCTACTTTTCAAAGACAGAATAAAAATTTTAATTTTTTTTTGAATATATATATATATTTTAATATTTTTTGATAATCAGTTGTTCAGATCAGTTTACGCACACCTTGATAATGACGGAAAAATCTCCAATGGCTCCAAAGTTTGGGATGTTTGGCTTTTGTGGGTTTTGAACCTGAACACCTTGATAATATGGTGTTTTACTAATTTATAATATTTATGGACTTATATTTTATTTTTATTATCCTTTTAGGGACTAAATAAATTTTAATTAAATATTTTAGAGACTTAATGGATTCAATCGATAGTTTAGAGACTAAATAGATTTTGATTTATAGATTTTAAGATCTAATAGACACAATCGATAATTTGATGATAGTTTAAGGTACAAAATGTAATAAACCATTTATTTTTTATGGATAGTTAAATAAAAAATGTTTATTAGAAAAATGTTTGCAAGTAACAAATAGTCTCGTCACATTGTATATATATAAAAATATTTTAATATATTTTTTTTTTTGATAATCGGGTGTTCATGTTAATTTATGCACACCTTGATCAGTACGGAAAAATCTCCATGGCTCCAAAGTTTGGAATGTTGGATTTTCATAGGTTTTGAACCTATAACCTCGTGCTAAGTCCTTTGATTACTTTTTTTCATCCACTAATCCAAACCTCATGGAGTTTGCTTTATATGAATATATATATATATATATATATATTCGAACAAGTCATCCTGAAAGCGCTTTTTTGAATATATTTGGTTTGTCTCTTAAAACATATGTTTTAGAGAAAAAATTTAAAAAACATGTTTGGTTGAACTTTTTTTTTTTTAAAAATTTAAATTATTTTTGTCTCTACTATATATCAATTAATCACTTTTTTTTTCTCCTTCTTAATTATTTTTTCTCTCACATCTACCTATCTATTCAACTATAAAAAAATATTAAATCATCCAAAATTCCAAAATTATTTTTAAAATATATAGCAAAACAAATTTTTTAATATTCTAAACTTTCTCTAAAAAATTATTTAAAATAATATCTCAAAACACAAATTAAGCAAAGATTTTTTTTTTGTTTGGCAATGCCACTGGACAAAATTGATTCTACAAGAATATATACTACTTTAGTTCAAATATATATGTATATATACTATGCTGATTGCAAGGGCAACAAACAGTCTTTCAATTTAGGGCAAATTACCAACACCTCTCGAGGTTTGACTAAAATACGGATTCTCTCCTGCGATTTAAAAAATTACATCCTTACCCCTAAGGTTTATATTTGCATAACAAATTGTGCCCTCATTTGTTATGCAAATATAACCCTCAGGGGGTAATTTGTAATTTCTCAAACCTCATGGGAGAATCAGTATTTTAGTCAAATCTCGAGGGGGTGTTGGTAATTTGCCCTTGAATTTATTACAAACCTCAACCTAAGGCTGTGAATGAATTGAAAGATCATACTATGTATCATCTTTAGGGTTCATTTAGGAAGTGGGTTAGTTTTTTGACTTTTTAGTTATTTTAGCCTGTGTCTAAAAATCTCATTTGAGAATGACTTTTTGTGAGAGAAATAAATATAATTATTATGGATCGAATGTGATGTTTTGTCTTATTAGACTAAAAAGTTTATTTTATTTTTATTTTTTTGTAACTAAAATAGCCTCAAACCCATCCCAACCCATCTTTCCAAACAGAGGCTAAAGGAATAACCTATCAATTAGGGAAAATCAACTATAGACACCCTTGTAAAAGGAGTATATTATATGCATTTTTAATTATATATATATATATATTAATTATGACAATATTTTAGTTATGAATTAGGAGATCTTTGATTATGTGATGTTTGGTTATAATTTTTTATTTATTTATTTATAGTTATGACTCAAAAAGTATAGAGTTTTGTCATTTTTTTCTTAAATTATAAGATGTATATGGTACCCTTGAAGAGTGTCTAATTATTTGCAAAATGAAATATTCTTCCATGATATTGATCAAAAGCTACAGCAGCCATTAGTCTAGGATAAAATCAAACAGAGGAGCAATGTAATGAAAATTTCAAAATATGAAAATTGAAGATATGATTATGTATTTGAGGGAGCATTAAATAAAGAATAAATATTAACTCCCAAGGGAGGTTTCAATTTAATCCAATCCGTTCAAATAACCTATACTCTCCCTAAACACAACGCACAATGCACTCGATACCATATGTATGAAGATAATAACAGTATTTGAAACAAGAAATGAAAAGCAAACAATCGATAAATGCATTTTGTGAGTGATTGCAAGTATTTGGGGTTTATTATACAAGTAGGTGGAAATACACCGTCTTCGTCTTCATCAAACGAAGACACAAAGTAACAGTAACAGACAAGAAGTTGATGCATATTTCATGGATGGAAAACAAGTTCATCAATGCCATCCATGATGAAAGGGGTAGTAAAACATGTTTAAATACAAAGGAAGCAGCTAGTCATGATCTTGCCTTTTACATGAAAACTCCCCAACAGTTCCATCGGGGTTGTCAACGACATCCAAATTCAGATAGGTCGATGCAGGGTCCTCCTCTGAATCCATCAACCTTGGGCTGAGTTCAGGTGCTGAATAACGATATTCATCCAAAACAAAACTCGGCACTTGCCCAAGTGAAACCAGGTAGTTGTCAATGGAAGAATAATCAGCAAACTTGTGTAGCTGAAAAGAACCTGGAATCACTCATAATCCTCCTCCATGTCCAGCATACTCTTTGATCGCCTCGTGGCTTATGGGGCCTGTAGTGCCGGCGGCTGATTTAATTTGGAACAACTTTGCTCCTCCCAAAGTGCAATTTTTTGGGTGGTTGGCTTGGCTTGGTAAGGTTAAAACTTCCAGCTTTCTCCATAGAATTGGAATCTTATCTGAGAGTGCTAATCTTGCTTGTGTATTCTGCCATGATGAGGTTGAAACAGTGGATCATCTATTTCTTTTCTGTCCTTTTGTTTGGTTGTTGTGGTCTAATAAAGTAAGATGGTGGGGCTTGCAATGGGTCTTACCAGGTTCTGTGTCTGGTCTGTTGCAATGGTGGTCTGGTTGTAGAATGAAGAAGCTGGAGAAGAAAATATGGATGGTTCTCCCTCTGGCTACTCTCTGGTCCACTTTGCAGCATAGAAATGCTTGTGTATTTTCTGGTTCTCAACCAAATTTGGCAGATTTGTGTGAACTAGTGAAAGTCAGATTAGCTATGTGGCTCAAAGCATCGCCAATTCAGGTGGAGTTTTCTATAAATGATTTGGTATTTAACCTGCAGCAAGTGAAGTATTGCATTGGAAATGGAGGTGGCTGAGACTGATATCAGGTATGCTCTGCTACTTTTGAGTCTGCTGTCAGGTATGCTGCTGTTTTGTGGTGTTGCTGTCTGGTGGTTTGTGGTGTTGTTGGGTGGTTGATAAATAGGAAGCTGTAGAGTGTGCATTAGCATCAGGTTGCTAAGGTTTATAAGGAGGTTTGGGTCTTTTATAAGGAGGTCTGGGTCTTTGTCTTACCTCAGATTGGTGGTTCTTTGTTTCCTATCTATCTGTGCTGATTTTGTTAATTCTGTGCTAACTCTGCTTCTGAGGTTGGGATCTGTTGGTCTGCTAAGCTCTGCTACTGTGACAAGCTTGGCCTTAGTCTCAAGTTGGATTCATGTGTGGCTGGAGTTATGGGTGTGGTTTGGTTTGGTTTTGGAAGATAAATTTTAAAAAAAAAAAAAAAAAATTGAAAAAAGAGTTTAGAAATTTTTTTGGTTTTTTCAGTTATATATTTTGAAAATAGTTTTGGAATATGAAAATTTGAGATGATTTGATATTTTGTTATAGTTGAATAGATGTGTGTAAGAGAAAAAGTGATTGAGGAGAGAGGAGAAAAAAAAAAGTTATTGATTGATGTGTAGGAGAGAGAATGTGATTTTGAATTTTTTTTTATAAAAAAATTTCAATCGAACAAAATTTTAGAAATTTTTTTTTCAAAAATTATATTTTAAGAGTCAAACCACCTGCTGAGATGGTTTCTGGCTGCTGGTCTGGTAGCTGAGCTAGGGCGTAGCTGCCTGCTGTGCTGGTCTCTACTGTGGAGCTTGCTGCTGTCTGTGCTGGTCTGATTTTGGATGCTCCAGTAGAGGTGTGCTGTTGCTAATGCTAATGCTAATGCTGAATTGCTGAATTGTTTAATACGGAGGTGTGCTATTGCTGAATTGTCTTCAACTTGGAGGTGTGCTAATGCTAAGATGCTATACTGATGTGGATGTGGGTGATGTTTTGTGGCTGCTAGTGTTTTACTTGTTTTTTTTCCTGCTCTGTACGTTGGTTACTCACCAACTCAACTTGGAACTTGGAGTTGGTGCTAGAAGATGATTTGGTGTGTGTCTAGGTGCCAATTTAGTTAGGATCTTGATGTTTCACTTTGATGCTCTTTGCACCCTCCTCTTTATTGATGTACGTTATTATACTTTGTATGTTTTCTCCATCAATAAAACTTTCTTTTTGCTGATAAAAAAAAATAAAAAATAGAGAAAATGAAATTAAAGAGTTGATAATCTTACTGATTCACATGAGGAGATGGTGGCACAAAGCTTGAAGAACCAGATGGTCCTTCCAAAATGGGTGCAGATGACTTTGATCTTTTACGATGACGGTCACTTGAGACAATAAAGTGTCTGACATTATAAGTAAGCGGTTCTACTATTAAATGTGGTGTTTGAATTTTGAATTTTTAATTTAAGAAGAAAAAAAATATTTAAAAAAAATGAATAACAATAGAAGTCAAAACTTCCTCTCTCTTTTTTTTTGTGTGGCAAACCTATTTTTTTTTTTTTTTTTCATTGATCCATTCACAAATTCAAAATACAAATACAATTGAAAGCTATAACCCAATATAGTTTTTTCACATGAATGTAACACTCACGAAAAGATGGGATCCACTTCATGTGATAATTATATTTTATTCTGTGATCGATTTTTTGTATTCCTACACCTTTTCCAACCTAACAATATAGAGATGAAAAGGAAATGTAGCTTCTCATGACATCATTTGGTGATGGATGTATTTATGTATTTATGACTGTAAGATTTCTGAACAGCTTTCTATATCTCGTATATTCAATGTATGAATGATTACAATCAGACCTTAGATTATATAGCCCTAAATCCTAAACCAAAAGGGAGAATACAATTATGCCTCTAATAGGACTCTAACACAACCATTCCTCTAATAGGACTCTAATTTGTACAACCACAATCATGCCTAACTTGGAAAATGATAGAAAATACACAATATATTCTCACAGCCTCGCTCAAACTCAAGGTGTTTTAGCAGAAAACACTGAGAGTTTGCTAAGAAGAAAGTGAAACCGAGCAGTAGTGTGAGTCTTGGTGAAGAAGTCCGCAAGTTGCAAAGTCGAAGGGATGAAAGGAAGTGAGATAGAGGCAGACTGCAGATATTGGCGGACATAGTGACAATCAATCTCAATATGTTTCGTCCGCTTATGAAAGACAGTATTGTGGGCAATCTGAACAGCACTGCGATTGTCACAAGAGAGAAAGGTCAGAGAAGACTGAGAGACACCCAAATCAGACAAGAGACAACGAAGCTAAACAATCTCAGCAGTTGCATGAGCCATAGCACGATACTCAGCTTCGGCAGTAGAGCGAGCGATGACTGATTGTTTCTTGCTTTTCCAAGAGATTAAGGAATCTCTAAGAAACATACAGAACCAGACGTAGACTTACGATCAGTAACATCACCAGGCCAATCAGAGTCAGCATAGGCTACCAAGTCCAAAGAGGAAGTAGAGGACAACAATAAGCCCTGAAAGATAGTACCCCTGAGATAGCGAAGAACGCAAACCAAAGCAGCCCAATGGGTAGAGCGAGGAGAAAAAACAAACTGACTAACCACATGAACAACATAAGCAAGGTCAGGATGAGTGACAGTCAGATAAACTAAACAACCCACAAGCTCGCGATATAAAGTGGGATTACCCAAAGGGACACCATTAGTAGAGTTAAGCTTCACATTAAGCTCAATAGGTGTATCAGAAACCTTAGTATCAGTAAGACCAGCACGATTAATGACTTCATTAGCATACTTAGCCTGAGACGGAAAATAGCCCTTGGGAGAAGAAGCAACCTCAATGCCAAGAAAATACCATGATGGACCCAGATCCTTCATTTCAAAGGTGCGGAAGAGATGCTGCTTGACTTCAGAGATAGCAGAAGAGTCCGAGCCAGTGATGATCATATCATCCACATAGAGCAAGAGAGCAACAAAACCAACCGAGGTATGTCGCAGAAATAAAGCAGAGTTGGAAGCAGAAGGATGAAACCCAAGCTCAGTAACAACAATCTAAAATCGATCATACCAAGCACGAGGAGACTGTTTTAGACCATACAGAGCATGCCGAAGACGACAAACCTGTCCAGAGGGATGGTGAAGGCCAGGGGGAGGACGCATGTAAACCTCTTCAGTGAGATGGCCATTAAGAAAAGTATTCTTAACATCCATCTGATAAAGAGGCCAAGAACGAACAGCAGCAACAGAGATCAAAGTACGGACAGTAGTCATTTTGGCAACAGGAGCAAATGTCTCTTCATAATCAATACCATACTCCTGAGAGAAACCTTTGGCAACCAGACGAGCTTTGTAACGCTTAAGAGAACCATCAGAATAAGTCTTGACTTTGTAAACCCATTTGCAACCAACTAGGTTCTTACCAGCAGGTAAAGGAACCAACTCCCAAGTACTAGTTTTCTGTAAAGCAGACAACTCATCCTCCATAACTTGAACCCAATGGGGATCTTGACAGGCCTCCTTGTAAGATTGAGGTTCTACAAAAGAGTGAATAACAGACAAAAAAGTACAATAGGAAGCAGAAAAACAAGTATTAGACCAACCTAACCTGTTTGGAGAATGACGTGCTCGAGGAGGATATCGGTGTGCAGTAGGATCAGAGTCGTCAGAAGCAGGAGGATCAGCAGTAGGGGTAGAGACAACTGGTAAAGGAGGAGCCTTACGACGAGAATAAACTAACAACGGAAGAAGAGAAGAAACTGAAGAAGGAGAAACAGCCAGAGGTGAAGTAGGAGAAGAAGATGAAACAAGCTCAAGAGGAACTACGGAGATGTACTCATCATACGGTACCTTAAAAGGAAATGTGTCAATATGAACCAAATTCTCTTTGGAAACTGGAGCAGTGACAGGAGGAAGCTAAAAGTAAGGCAGACGTTCGAGAAAAGAAACATGACGGGAGACATAAAGATGAAGAGAAACAGGGTCGTAACACCGATAGCCTTTCTGAGTAGGACTATAACCCAAAAAGACACAGAGGACAGACCGAACACTAAGTTTGGTCCTATCTTTGCGGGAAAAAAGGACAAAACAAGTAGACCCAAACACACGAAGGAGAGAGTAGTTAGGGACTTGGGAGAACAAAGCCTCATAAGGAGACCGACCAGAAAGAATAAGAGTAGGCATGCGGTTGAGAAGAAAAGCAGCAGTAAGAACTACCTCCCTCCAGAATGGAACCGGAACTGAGGCAGAGAGAAGAAAAGACCTAGCTGTCTTAAGGAGATGACGGTGTTTACGCTCGGCTCGACCATTTTGGGTAGGGGTATCAATACAAGAGGTTTGGTGAATGGTGCCCAATTTGGCCAAATACTCACAGAATTTAGTTTTAAAGTATTCCCTACTCAAGTCAGACCGGAGTATTTTAATTGTGGCCCCAAACTGTGCAGTAATCATAGACTGAAAGGTACAATATATCTGATAGAAGTCAGACTTATGAGTCATAAGATAAACCCAAGTGTAACGGGTGCAATCATCAACAAATGACACATAGTATGCAGAACCCCCCTTGGTGAGAACAGGAAAAGGGCCCTGGACATCGGTACGAACTAAAGAAAACGGTGTAGCAGATATAGAAGTACTATTATGAAAATGTAAGGTTGTCATTTTGGCAAGTTTACACCCCCGACACTTGGTAAGTTGACTAGGAGAAACTTTGCCCAATATACCTGACTGAGCTAAAGACCGTAAGTGGTCAGCAGACAAATGCCATAATCTGGAATGCCACAAATAGAAAGGACTGGACAGAGAATCTAACTAAAAAGAAGAAAAGGCAGTCGGAGAGGTAGTCATAGGCAGATGCAAGCTCTCCACCACATAGAGGTCTTCAACTCTACGACCAGTCCCAATCTGCTGCTTGGACATCCGATCCTGTACAGAAAAAATAGAAGAAGAAAAGATAACATCAAAACCAGAGACATCAAGTTGACTAATAAATAATAAACTGATAGATAATTGAGGAACATATAAAAAGATGGAATAGAGACTGCAGACATAGCAGACGGTAGGACAAACCCAACAGATATAACTGACATACCAGACCTATTAGCAGCATTAACAGTAATAGGAGAGGAAGGAGGAGTACAATTTTGAAGTAAAGAGAGATGAGGAGTCATATGATGAGAGGCACCAGAGTCAAAAAGCCAGACAGACGAAGAGATACCTGAAAGAGACCCAAGCAAACCTGAATGAAGAGATGAAACAACGGAGGCAGATTGAGATGGCTGGGAGGTAGACAATGTATGTTGAAGCTGACTAATCTGAGCAGTCAAGCAAGCCAAGTCAGGATCAAGAGCCGGAGCAGATGCAATAGAATTGGCGGGAGGCCGAATGGTACTCAGAGGAGGAGCGCAGAACTTAATTGGCAATTGCTGAGAAGACGAGGTAAACATAGACAAAGCAGACAAACATCCCTTCTTGGGACAATGATACTTTCAATGACCCATCTGATGGCAGAAGGCGCATCCATCTGAAGCAAGTGGCCCTTTCTTGGGATTTGTAAAAGATTGAAGCTTATGGGTATCCGACATTAAAGTGAACCAGGAGTGAACCAAAGTTATAGAATTTTGGGGTCAAATTATAATAACGAGAAATATACCACTATCTCGGTACTTAGAACACATAGGAGAGAACCAGTCCAAGTGTAATAGTTAATGAAATTTTAGGGTCAAAGTGTAAATACCAACAAATCAGTTATATGTACCAATACTAGGACTAATTGCGAACTAGAGAAGCTTTAAAAGACAGGACGGACGATCACGAGGTGAGTCGCGATGGCAGTGGATGATCGTGGAAGACGATCGCGACCTGAATCAGAAGCACAACGATGATGTTTGCGAACCAAAGAGACTGAGTTCGCGAACCAAAAGTACCAGAATTGAGTCGCGACGAAGCAGGGGGTTGAAGCTGATCGCGAGTTACTGATGATGACTGAAGATGATCGCGACCCACGAACCCTAAGTTGCGACTGTGAAGAAGACCAGAGAACAGAGACGACTTCGAACAACGGGCGACGACTTCGAACAACAGGCGTGGATGCCGGGCAGACTTAGGGTTTCGAACATGGCTCTGATACCATGTAAGATTTCTGAGCAGCTTTCTGTATCTCGTATATTCAATGTATGAATGATTACAATCAGACCTTAGATTATATAGCCCTAAATTCTAAACCAAAAGGGAGAATACAATTATGCCTCTAATAGGACTCTAACACAACCATACCTCTAATAGGACTCTAATTTGTACAACCACAATCATGCCTAATTTGGAAAATACTAGAAAATACAAAATATATTTTCACAATGACATCATTGTGTTTGGATCTTTGAATGAAACTATCATTTTTTTCTTATTATCTCCCCAGTCCTTCCTAAACAATTATTTTTTCATTGCATTTACCCAATCTCTCTCTCTCTCTCTCTCTCTCTCCACACATATATATACGCATATATTATAGCTGACCATACCAATACTTTTTTTTTTTTTTTCAGTTTAACTAATTGATTTTTCACTTAAAAAAAGAAAAATAAATATGTTGAGCAACTAAAACTATCATGAAGAAAAGAGGGTTTAAGCCAAAACCCTACCTTCTTTGTGTGGCTTTGAGTTACGAAGTCTGTATTTCTGTGACAGAGCCAATAAAAATCATGAAACAAATCATTAAAACTCATCTTCACTTATAACTTTGAACTCTTAATTAAATAAAATAAAAAATTGAATTTAAATAATGCAGCCAAACAGCTCACTAACAAACCTATAGGTGACTCTTCAACTGGTAAAGAGTCAATTCATCTATGTCCATCACATTCCTGATATTTTTTGGTGTTGTCTCTGCAATGCATTGTAAAATGTGAGATATATATGCCTTTTTTTTTCCCTTTTTTTTTTTTTTGGATCAGCAAAAAGTAATTTTATTAAGTTGAAATGTAGAAATACATGTAAGATTATAGGATCTATATACTAGAAATCAAAACACTATGAATATAATTAACTACTAAAATATAAACTTAGATACATACCGTTTGATTCCGTTATTGTCTTGAGTTTTGCTTCTTTGAAAGAATATGGCATTTACAATTGGAAAACCTTAGTACCAGCTCTTCCCCTCTTTCTCCTAATTTTTATGTTGTCTTTTCAATAGGGCTGACAACCCTTTGATCTACATATATATAAATATATGTAAACCCTAATAAGGATAGGAGAGGAGATTGGGCCTAAATAAAACAATTACTAGGCCCTCCCATTAAGGAACCCAAGTAACTTAAACAGGCCTTACACCTCCATATCACATATCCACATATAAAATAATATATACACTAAAATGGACCATGGCCCACAACTTTATGGATCATATTAATAATTTTGAGTTCATACCAGTCAATCTATTTAAATCACTTTCAACCAGTTTTTCACAAACCAAACAAAATATAGTCAATGACAGCCTAATTAAGAATAAATTCTTACATTCTCCCACTTAGGCAACATTGACTACTACTTTAAGAAAATATTTTATTTAAAAAAAAAAAAATGACTCTCGGGTTAAACAACTTTAGTGGCCACATAAACATAATTCAGAATAGAAACATCTCAGCACAGAATCCCGTTCAACGAGAAATGTTAATATCGAACTGTAGCGGTAATTATGCTATTGAACAACATAACACCTTCGACAATTACAAACACTAATATCTCACCAACATGGATTCCTATATGTGATAAAGTGTAGTGTGGAATTTCAGCATAATTGATCCAAAAATTATATAACATGCTAATTCCACATTTAGTCCTCTGTATAGTCTTGATAAGACCCTGCGAGGAATTTTATTCCATTTTACACTTCCAAAAGAAGCCTTTATTCCTCTAAACCGAGGTCTTTCATGCTTTAAACCAAGCATCATACTTTATGGATCCATGTACACTTCTAAACCGGAGCATTATACACTTCTAAATTAAAATGTCAATCTTTATATCTCAAAATTTAAATATAACCGTAAGAGTCCATATAAGACGAATACATACATAACAGTTACCATTTATGTGTACACACATAACTATAAACAAAATGTGAATAAACATATTAAACTTTATTAACTGAAATATATCATAGATAATATTCATGGGTAAAAAATTTCTTTAACCAAGCACATAAAAAACTGTAAAGTACCTATATGCTCAATATATTTAGCAAACTAAAATTGGCCTAAGCCATATATTTAGAGGATCAACTAGTATATATTCTATAACATGTGCTCATAAAGAATATCATCTTTAACAACTCTCTAATTCTGAAGTACTTTAAAATTATGTATTTAACACCATCAGAGTTTTTGTTATTCTTCATAGAAAAAATTAAAACCATATATCATAATACATCTTTATAGGTTTGGAGATGAAATTAACAATTCCAAGCTCTGAAATAAAATTCTTTAATTACATAACTTAAGTCGAAATCTAAAACATGTTTGTATAGTGAAAAATTATAAGAGATTTTATGAAACTCTTTAATGAAACAAGACCTCATGCAAACATAAAAAAATGTAACCAGTAATAGACACTATATATCATCTGAGCAACTTCCAAAGTCGACATTATACAACCAATAATATTAACATGATTAATTCTTCTACAGCCAATTGTATAATCTTTAATTCTCTATAAATATCATGACACTTTATGTCTTTCAACCCACTGGTCAAGGCTTAAATTAAAATAATAATTGTCTAACAAACTAATTGCATATGCATCAAGTTTAATTCAAACTTTATAATTCATTAAACTCTCACAACACTAGCATACAAGACATTCCTCATGAACTTTTTCTCAAAATCATTTTATGAATACTGAATGTTACTTAATTAATCTCGATCATTAAGAAGAGCAACATAAAGCTTTCAATTCTGCATATTAAATTCGGTAAAAATGTGATCTAGGTATGCTCTTTGAGATGAGACAAATAATCCTCTAAGTTATTTTTCAAGTATCTCAATGCCAAACACATAAAATACTTTATCAAGATATTTTATATCAAAAATTTATTAACAACAATATCTTCACATCAAGTATTAATTCGAAATTATTACTAATAAGTAAAATTCCATCGGTATAATGGATCAAGAAAAATAAATTGCTGCCACTGACCTTGAGATATATGCATAAATTAATAGTATTATCCATAAAGCCAAGTAATAATATTTGGTGAACCTTTAAATATCATTACTCAGAAATTCATTTAAAACCATAGATAAATTTGTTTAACTTACAAATCAAATTTATTTTTGTTTTGCGAAGCAATAGATAAAAATGTCACAATACCACTATAATCATTATAAACTTATATTTATGACATTGGTAAGAACAATTCTCTTTTTAAATCGCAACCTCTTACAATAGCTTTGTATTTATTTATTTATCTTTAAAAAATACTCACTAGATTTCAAACTTTTAAAAAAAGTATAACATGATCTCATATTTAATTAATAATTTGTATCAATTCATTTACCACATTACAAATCGCCAATATCTTCATCATATGTAACAATCATCTCTTCAATCTCTTGATAGTGCTCATTTAGAAAAATAATATAATCACAAGGATCTTGAGTTGTATGAGAATATCTAGGAGTTGTACGTGTTATGCATGTTCAAGTTATATCAACAGATTTAATAGACACTTCAGATTCTACTTACACTCTCACTTTCTCTATGTGAGAATGAACGGACCAATTTATTATAATAGGCACAAGTATACAAGAATATTTATATATTTAAACTGTTCACCAATCTAATAACTTCACATTTTAAAAGCTTAAAAGATTCTTATGTCAGAACCAAGATAATAGAACCATTCGCAACTTACAAAAGTAACAACAAATAGCAATAAGTCCCATTTTAATTTCAAAAACACAACAAATTTTTACTTCTGTACAATCCCAAACTCAAAAGTTATTCTAACTAAATTTTATATTAGTTCACAATTCAAAAGTGTTTTAAAAATATTTTTAACTTAGTACCATATGTAAAGTACAAACAAGTATACAAAGGAATTAAAAATATTTTATCACAAAAACTTGTATAATTTAAACATGTTAACATACACCTCATCATTTTATTGGAGTCTAATTACGACACTCAAGTACTCAACTTTCTTCCGAAGTTACAAGCATGATATATTTAAATTGATTCCACAATTTTATAAAAAAATTAATAAGAGGTGATGCACATTAACCAAAATTATCATGTTCACTATAATATCCATCTTCAATTAATAATTTTAAAATCTTTATCATTGTGGTTTTCAACATAAATGAGATTAGACAAATGCATAACATCAATACTCATTTATGAAATTAATAAAATAATTTCTTCCACACATCTTATGATAAATGAAAGTCTATTGCAATTATTATTTTTTTTATTTTATTTATTACCAAAATTAAAATAATAACAATGCTTATTTTGTTGACATTAAAATTGAATTTTATCTCATGGATAATATAAAAATAACATTCTTTAAAATAAGATCAATACTAAACTATAACTTAAATAACTTGACCAGAAAATAAAATTTTGATTAACACAAGCATTTTTTTTAAGCAGTTTAAAAAATAAATAAGGAGCTTCCAAAGGTGGGAAGAACGTCATAGCTCACAAAAATTCGAAAGAATTTTTCTTACTGGAGTTAATAATATGTAAAGGGATTTGCCGAATATTTTGAAAAGGAAAACATAAAACACTGAAAAGAAATAACGATTTGCAAAAGTCGAAGATATTATATACAACATTGTAGAGTATAATTTAGATTTTCTTATAAGAATCACCTAGTGGATATTTTAAAATTCTACTTCCTTGAATAGTTAACATTGAATATAATTTCAATCTTTCACACTATATTGAGGTGTTAATATAAATAGTTAAGAAGACACATTCTCGAGTATGCCAATATCTAAATTAGTTAGATTTAAAACTAATTCAATATCCATTTACGGATTCACAATTAAAACTTTAATGGAGTAAATTTGATTTTCATAAAAATATCTCCCTTCATTGCTTTCAATTCAATATAATATCATTCAATTATATATGGACAATAATAATCTCATAATCACAATTAATATTCTCAAATATTTAAAATGTAACACTCTTAAACTGAATATATAGAAAGCATTTTCACAACTCCAACTTTCAATTATACATAGGCAATTAGTATAATCTCACAAGAATATGCTGCGAATAAACTTTAGCAATATTTTCAGATGTGCCAGAATGTATCACTATATAAACACCTTTGGGTTGAATATATAGAATACAATCAATATCTTTAAACTTCAATATAATTTTAATTAATTATATATGGGCAATAATTATAGTCTCACAACAATGGGCTGCAAATGAACTTTAACAATATTGTCAAATGTTTCAGAATGTATCATCATATAAATATCTTTGGGCTAAATATATAAGATACATTCTAACACCTATAAACAAGTCAACTAGCAAGAATGATTTATCAAGAAATTATCTCTTTGAGTAGATAAATTCTTCAAAATTAATAAAATTTCCCTTACTAGCAGCTCACACTACCTCTAAAATTAATACACTCAATTAATCCCCTTTGGGTAGGTAATTGAGTGATATAATATTAGAAGAGCTTCCTAGAATCCTTATTGGTAAATCACTTTAAATCTCAATAAGTTAACCACTTCGGCAGTATCACCCACATTGATTCAAAAATCTTCCAACTGAGACTACAAAAATAAATATTTGTCCACCTTTAAAACTTTATTTATTTATTAATAATAATGCAATATGTAGCCCATCATGCAATCTATAATTTAATTATAAAAATAAAAACAATAACAATTTTTTATTTATTCATTTATTTATTGGTTGGAAATCAAACGCATAATTTATAAATTATACAAATTAATTTTAACATGTAAAGTGGGAGACACACAACAGTTAGGTCATATGACTTTTATTAAATTTTCAGCATATCCTAGTGCCCGTCAAAGCATATATAATATCATATTACGAATCACCACCAAACAATTACTCAAAATAATATCTCACGGCCAACCATAATTCGCATATGAATTTACAAAAATTACACCAAAGTGATATATATGATATAGAACTCTTAAACAATCTTAATGTTTATGTAAAAGTCATAAAAACGAATATGTTTCATATGTTTTGCAAATATTTAATTAGGTAAGATTTGAAATATATATATATATATATATATCAATATAGATTCAATATACACACATCCATATTTTACAATTGTCATAAAACTACCAGATCCAAATCGCTATTTTTTATTTTATAAAACACAATTGGAAGCAAACTATCAATACTCAAACAGTATGTATTTGTCACATTGAAAAAGTTTGCTTGAAATTACTAAAGCATGATTTTGAGATGCAAAAGCATCATTCAGTAAAAGAAATATTAATTTATTTCGTATCATTATATAAAATAATTTTACTGAAATAATCTGTCATGATTTTGATTCTATTATAAACTTGCTTTGACACCACATGTAAGATTATAGGATCTATATACTAGAAATCAAAACACTATGAATATAATTAACTACTAAAATATAAACTTAGATACATACCGTTTGATTCCGTTATTGTCTTGAGTTTTGCTTCTTTGAAAGAATATGGCATTTACAATTGGAAAACCTTAGTACCAGCTCTTTCCCTCTTTCTCCTAATCTTTATGTTGTCTTTTCAATAGGGCTGACAATCCTTTGATCTACATATATATAAATATATGTAAACCCTAATAAGGATAGGAGAGGAGATTGGGCCTAAATAAAACAATTACTAGGCCCTCCCATTAAGGAACCCAAGTAACTTAAACAGGCCTTACACCTCCATATCACATATCCACATATAAAATAATATATACACTAAAATGGACCATGGTCCAAAACTTTATGGATCACAATAATAATTTTGAATTCATACCAGTCAATCTGTCTGAATCACTTTCAACCCGTTTTTCACAAACCAAACAAAATATCGTCAATGACAGCCTAATTAAGAATAAATTCTTACAATACATTGTTGTATTGTATATATATAATCAAAACACTTTGAAAAAGTCATAAATCAAAATTGAATTGCAAAGCAAAAACCTAATGAATAAGTGGTTATACAAGACAAGAGTAGAAACAAATCGTAATGGATATAGTCTAATGAGAAAAGACCATAGCATAAAAGATATGAAAATTGTGACCATAGTCTGTTTTCTGAAAAGAAATTCAAAAATTAGTTGGTGAAAAAAAAATAAAAAACACTATTTTCAAACGATTTTTTCATTTTTGTAGTGGAAATAACTTTTAAAAATAAAATAAAATAAATCTTTTTTAATATTTATTTTTAGTCAAACCAGCTTCTACTTAAAAAATAAAAAATAAACTAAAATAAAAAATTGAAAACTCAATCAACCCAAGCCTTCATTTTTGGAGACATCAAATACTAAAAAGAGAATGCGAGTCTTGCACGTGTAGAAACAAACACACGCAAAAGGTTCGGGAAGGAGAAAAAGTGCACACATAATCCGATATGTACAACATATACCATTAACATTCATCAAAAGAAACAAATCTCCCACAATATATTACTCAATTAACTCCATGGTTACATGCCAAACATCATAAAAGAACTAGTTCAAACTCAACAAACATCATAAAAGAATTAGTTCAAACCCAATAAATTAGAAAACGACAAGTGATATGGGATCGTGGAAGTAGGAATTAACGTTACATCCAAACTAAAGAAACTACAAATTATAAGCAATAGAAAAAGCAGGATCCAAGTTATGTAGCTAGAAAAAGATCAATTCATCCAATAAAGTTCATTCAAAATTATGAAAATAAGACACTTTTGAAAGTGAGTAAAAAGCTAAAATTAGCGACCATAAAAAACAAGTTTTGAGATACCATCGACTTAAAAACACAAGAATATGCTAGATGTCAAAAGGAGAAGTGTGAGGAATGATACGTCGATAATTTGTAGCCTCAAATTAATGAAAATAATAAAATACTAGCTCAAGATGCATTCTAACTACTACTAAGGTAAGGGCACGTGTCGATTGAGAAAGTCGCTCCCAATCCGACCCTTCCCTTTCATTTCTAATAGCTATTGACCATGTTCCCATAAAAAAGATATACTTTCATCTTTCCTCCCCTATTGGGAGCATCTCTTTGTACCGTCAACATTCATCAAAAGAAACAAATATCCCACAATAGTACACAATTAAGTCCACGGTTAAACTCGCCAAACCTCATAAAAGAAGTTGTTTCAAACCTGACGAATTAGAGAATCGACAACTTACAAGTGATACAGGATCATGAACGCTACATCAAAAATAAAGAAACTATAAATTAAAAGCGACAAGAATAGCATACATAATTCAAGTTTTCCAGCTAAACAAAGATCAATTTGGCTATCAATGAAGTTCATTTAGAATTGTAAAATTAAGCCACACTTTGAAAGTGAGTAAAAAGCTAAAATAAGCAACCATAAAAATTAAAAATAAAAACAAGTTTTAAGATACCATAGACTCAAAACTACCAGAATAAGCTTAGATGTCAAAAAGATAAGCGTGATTAATGATACAACGATAATCTGTAAATCCCATATGAATGAAAATAATAAAATACCATCATCCACAGTAAAATTGAAGTAATGAAAAAAAAAAAACTTATATGATCCAATGGGAATTGAATATGTCAAACAAATAGAAAACGAGCATATAAAATGATTAAGGAAAACAAGGAAAAATTACTTTTAATTAATAAAAATTGGTATAATGCTTGACTGCCTATACCTTACCCAACAATAATTCAGAGTACTAATTTTGGTGCTTTAATGGAGCACTAATGACATAGTAAGGGGGGGAAAAAAAAAAAACCAAGATCAAAACATCACATCACAGTGAGTAGGGTTCATTGCCAGCTCAATAGAGCTGGTTTTAGAGCTCAAGAATTAGAGTTCCAAAACATTTTCATACCTTACTAATGGTTAATTAGAGATCATTAAATGAGATGTAAATAATACAATCAATACAACACACCGTCGCCATTCACCCATTCAAGCAAGATAGAAGAAAAGGAAAATGAAAGAAGGGGATGAACTACCAAGTTAAAATGCCTTTCAAATTAAACACTACTAATGGATCTGTTAGGGAACTTCAACATGTACCCAAAACACTAAAAGGATGCGGGTTCAAGAATTCAATGACTAAAAATTTTGTGGTAAGAAACCTAGAAATCCACTGCAATGCTTAGGCCGATGGATAATATTAAACAAAAAAAATTGATCTAGCTCACCAATTTGTTCTGGAAAAATATGTTTCTGCAATTGCAAATCCTCTAAAAAAATAAAGAAGAAAATTTACTCAAAACTCAACACATACAAATAAAATGGAAGAGAAAACAAAAACTCTAGATAATTGAATGAAATACTCAAGGCATGCTCTTCTCTATCTCTCTCTATCTCTCTCTCTCTCTCTCATCATTTATAAATATATATATATATATGTATATTTACATATATATTGACACATAGATTGAATTATATACCAAAGACAACAACAATCAAATCTCACAGACATATTGAAACATACCCTTAAAGACACATGATATATATAACCAAAGAACTAACAGTAAAACAAACAAGAACATAAGAAAATACTAAAAATGATCAAGAAGATAAAAGGGTGACTAACCAAATGGCCCTCCCAGTTGATTCACAGCATCAACAGAACGTGCATGTAGGTCCGGTGTCCATCAAAGCCTGGGTTTAGCGTCATTAGTCATGCTTATGAGAAGATGACAAGGCTTCTGATCTTGAGCCTGAACTTGAACTTGAGCTTGAGCTTGAGCGTGGTGATGATACAAAGGATAATTTGGTTGGTGATGATTCACGATCATCCCTTGCTGATCCATCATCATCCCTTGAAGCAGTTGATAATGAGATGATTGATAAGGCATGAATACCCCTTCATCTTGGTAATGGTTGGTGTGGGTGTTGATTTTCGACCACACAACCAAAGGGGAAACTCAGCTAGAGAGCACTGACAGAATAGATTAAGCTCGAACAACCTGTCACAGAAAGATAAGAATCTGGCGGTGGTTCGTCCACCCGAGGACACTCCGACGATCAAGTTAGTAATCAATATCTCTCAAAGAGAGCAAATAATGTTTAACTCACTAGACAGAACATAAAAAGAATACCTTAGACCCATGGGGGTGCCTCACTTTTATAGTGGTCAGTGTCCAACTTTCCCTAGAAGTCTTACTTCATGGGACTCTATCCTTTACAAGGACAACATCTATCACAACTCACACTATTCAGATTAAGATGAACTTTCTCAAGAGTCTCATCTCTATCCAAATAGGTCGTTTGATGTCATCTAGGACTTTAGTCCTCTATTCAAATATCTCAGATTTTGGTATTATTGCACCATATCTTGGCATCATGGTCCGTCCACGTGGTACCTCGGTTAACAACCTCGGCCACATAGACTATCCAAAAATATGTGCCCACAACTGCCCCCTAGGTTCTATTACCTCGGCAAACTGAGGTGATGGAACCTATACATGTACTCCTCCGACCGAGATTGTGACTTGTCAGTGCCAAGAAATAAGGACTCATATGTCCACTCGTCAAGAATCAAGAATCAAGAATCAAGAATCAAGAACCATCATGTTCTATCTTATCCAGGTCCAATATCTCAACAAAGATCACATTACTAGCAGAGATCATGACTTGCTAGTTCAAGAACATCAAGATCCTAGAATCATCTCATCAGAAACCAAAAATAAACAAGTTCTGCCCCCATCCAATTTCAACATCTCAACCGAGATCAATATCTCAACTAAGATCGCACTTCTCAATCAAGATCATCATCAGATTGGAGCATACCAATCACGTCCCCATTGTGTCGCGTCAGTTTTGCCCCCCGCCGCTTGATGTCAGCGCGGGCACGTCGAGAATTGAAATCATAACTTTTTGCCATCTTTTTCCAATTCTAGCAAAACCTTTTCATTTTCTCATTTCGTGTTTACTTGTGCCTTTACACTCTCTTTCTCTTGGCCTCTGCAAACCATCATCGCTATTCTTGAAGCATTCATTCCTATTACAACTCTAGTCACCACTTTTGGCGTGCACTCAGCAGTTCTGTTCCAATCATAACGTTGTTTGACTCCGGCGAATCCCTTTCCGGCGTTTACTTCCTTGGCTTCACTTTGTAAGTCCTTGATTTCTTTTATTTTAACTTTAGTTCTCCACTGTTTTCAAATATATTCCTTCTGTGGATTGTTACACATCACACACGGTATCTATATCTGCATCTACATTGCCATCTCGTATTCATATTCGAATCCCATTGTTGTACATGCCTTTGCTTGCTTTGACTCATATTTTGTCCTTCATGTTCTTGAGCCCATATTCACATTTTTTCTATATTTGACACATATCTTCTAGCACACTGTCATCGAATTCTATCAATTTTGTTCATTCCCTGTATCTATCAATGCTCTATTTTTCTCGTGTTCTTGAGTCTTTGATCACTGTTTCATGTTTTTGAGACCTGTTTCTTCTGTCTGTTCTTGCTTGTTAGTAGATTACTGCCTTTGACTCCTGTATATTTGCATAAATGTAGGTTTGGGATTTGCTAGAATCCACACTTAGGAAAACTAAAACAAAATTTGCCCCCAAACCTTCCTCAGAACCCTAAAACTGATAACCCAGCAGTCCTTAGGGTTTCGCCGAGGTCTTTAACCCACATAGTCCAACTTTCCTTGCCAAATTCACCCTAGCTGAGGTCATGGAGATGTTCAAATGGAGGGTAAACTTCTCCAGTAAACTAGAATACTTTCGTTAGGAATTCTTCATTCCAGCCGACGTTCATCTAAGGTTGGCTGGGAAGGAAGGATTCCATGATGCCTGGAGAGACATATATGTCCTTCCATTTAGTATCTATCATTTGAGGATGGAGTCAGATTCCATCTTGATATCTTGTTTTGCTTTGAGCCAAGGTGCCTTCTTTTGTATCTGAACAAGTTGTCTTTTTGAATGCAAGTCCTCTTTTTGACTAAGTGTTCAATGCTTGTCTCTGTCTTTACTGTCTTGTATGATTCCATACTTAGAATATTTTTGTACTTCTCCCAAGTATACTTTAATTGTGTAATCACTTCGGGTTGGAACACATCTGACACGTACCACCTCGGATCCACTTCATCTCGGGTACACCCTTAGTTGGCCACCTTGGACCAACTTACCTCGGAGTTCACTTTTTACTGTGATCTCGACCAACGGTCATTTTATAAAAATTCTTTAAACAACATTCAACAAGTATTGTTTCCTTACTTGTACTTACTGCCTTCCAATATTTCCAGGTTTGACGAATTGGTTGGTGATCTCGGGTAACCAACAACTCGAGTGTCCCCTCATCTGGATACCTCGGCTGACTCCAACTTGTAAAAAATTTCAACAAGTGTTAAGCTTATTCCTTATTCCTGCTTCCTATCCCCTAATGTGAACCCAAGTGTCACTTATGTTCACGTTAAGCATGCATCTTCAATTTTGCCGAAGTCTGATTCAAACAAAGACTAGCCGAGGTGTTCAACCTTGGTTTCTCTAAAGCAAACTTAGTTCCATTCTGAGTTTAACTCTGCCGACATGGCAAGTCTAGGTGAATTCAACTTAGTTCAACTCTATTATATACAAGTATAATTCAATTCTGCCATATAATAAGTCTAAGTTATTCGTCATGTTTCATTCAGAAACATCGCCAACTTAGTTCAACTCTATTATATGCAAGTATAATTCAACTCTATCATATAATAAGTCTAAGTTTCTCGTCATGTTTCATTCAGAAACATTGCTAACTTAGTTCAACTCTATTATATGCAAGTATAATTCAACTCTGCCATATAATAAGTCTAAGTTATTCGTCATGTTTCATTCAGAAACATCACCAACTTAGTTCAACTCTATTATATGCAAGTATAATTCAACTCTGCCATATAATAAGTCTAAGTTATTCGTCATGTTTCATTTAAAAACATCGCCAACTTAGTTTAACTCTATTATATGCAAGTATAATTCAACTCTGCCATATAATAAGTCTAAGTTTCTCGTCATGTTTCATTTAGAAATATCGCCAACTTAGTTCAACTCTACCATATAATAAGTTTAAGTTTCTCGTCATGTTTCATTCAGAAACATCGTCAACTTAGTTCAACTCTATTATATGCAAGTATAATTCAACTCTGTCATATAATAAGTCTAAGTTATTCGTCATGTTTCATTCAAAAACATCGTCATAGGACTGGTCGGTCCTATTGCACAGATTTCAAATTTACAAAAATCAAACTAGCACTTTATTATTACTTTAGCCGATATGCCCCATTGCCGGCAACCAAGATGATTCTATTTGGGCCAAGTTTGGCCTCCCTATGATCCTTCTTATTGCCGACAACCTTTCTCAGGATGAGGTCTCTAACCTTGAACTCTCTTGGGTTGACCTTCTTGTTGTAAGCCATAGCAAGTTATTACTGGTATGCCTCCAGTCGAATTGCTGTTCTCTCGCACGTTGCAGGTGGATTTCAACAACATTTTCACGCTTTTTTACATAGGCTTCAGCTTCCTTTTGCATGTAAGGCCAAAAGAATCCCTGCGATATTGCTCTATAGGCAAGGGATCTGCCCCCTGCATGGCTTCCACATACTCCTCTATGGACCTTATATAAAAAGTCTTTAACTTGGAAAGGATGTACACATCGTAATAGAGATCTAGTTAAAACCCTTCTGCAATGATGGCCTTCTGCCGACAGGCAGAACCTGGCCGACTTCAATCTGAACTTGTGAGCTTCCTTTTTATCTTCAAGGATCTGAGATCTGCTTACTTAGGCTGAGCTCTTCTCTTCTCGGACTTAATCATCTAGGCCGAGATCTTGTCTTCTAGAATCTAGGATCTGCTCACTTTAGGCTGAGCTCTTCTCTTCTCGGACCTAATCATCTAGGCTGAGATATTGTCTTCTAGAATCTTGGATCTGCTCACTCAGGCTGAACTCCTCTCTTCTCAAACCTAATCATCTAAGTCGAGATCTTGTCTTCTAGGATCTGGAATCCGGGATCTGAGCTCTTGTCTTCTCGGACCTAATCATCTAGGCCCAGATCGTGTTTTCTAGGATCTGGGATCCAAGATCTAGAATCTGGGATCTGAGCTCTTGTCTTCTCGGGCCTAATCATCTAGGCCGAGATCTTGTCTTCTAGGATCTGGGATCCAGGATCTGGAATCTGGGATCTGCTCACTTTGACTGAGCTTTTGTCTTCTCAGACCTAATCATCTAGGCCGAGATCGTGTCTTATAGGATCTGGGATCCGGGATCTAAGCTCTTGTCTTCTCGGACCTAATCATCTAGGCCGAGATCATGTCTTCTAGGATCTGGGATCCGGGATTTTAGCTCTTGTCTTCTCGGACCTAATCATCTAAGCCAAGATCTTGTCTTCTAGGATCTAGGATCCGGGATCTGGAATCCGAGATCTACTCACTTCGACTAAGCATTTGTCTTCTCAGGCCTAATCATCTAGGCCGAGATCGTGTCTTCTAGGATCTAGGATCCGGGATTTGGAATCCAGGATCTGAGCTCTTGTTTTCTCGGACCTAATTATCTAGGCCGAGATCGTGTTTTCATAGGATCTGGGATCCAGGATCTGGAATATGGGATCTGAGCTCTTGTCTTCTCGAACCTAATCATCTAGGCCGAGATCTTGTCTTCTAGGATCTGGGATCCGGGATCTGGAATCTAGGATCTGCTCACTTCGACTGAGCTTTTGTCTTCTCAAACCTAATCATCTAGGCCGAGATCGTGTCTTCTAGGATCTGGGATCCGGGATCTGGAGTCCGGGATCTGAGCTCTTGTCTTCTCGGACCTAATTATCTAGGCTGAGATCTTGTCTTCTGGGCACCAGTTTTGGCTATTGGTACCGGTGTGTCCTATAATGGGGATGCTGGCCACATCACTTTGTCCTACATCATGAAGTTGACCACTGTCTGTAAATCTGTCAACTTATTCGCCATGTCTTTTGGTTCCTCGTCTCTTCTCTGGCATCTGTCCCTTCGTGCCTCAAGGTTGCTTTCATGATAGTACTCATCTCGGCTACCCTTCTTGTTCCCTTCTCGGCCTTTGGCGACATTATTCGCCTCAAGATTCACTTATTATATTCTTCCGTTGCGGTCTCCTCCTTCAATGTTAGGATCCACATTCTCCTCCTCCTTGCTATGGATGTCGTCCCTAATTCTCACTTCATGTTTGTTGTTGATCATCTATCCTTACTAAGTTCCCATAGACGGCACCAAATTGTGGGTGTTGATTTTCGATCACACAACCAAAGGGGAAACTTTGCTGGAGAGCACCGATAGAATAGATTAAGCCTAAACAACCTATCACAGAAAGATAAGAATCTGGCGGTGGTTCGTCCACCCGAGGGCACTCCGACGATCAAGTTAGTAATCAATATCTCTCAAAGAGAACAAATAGTGTTTAACTCACTAGACAGAACATAAAAAGAATACCTTAGACCCATGGGGGTGCCTCACTTTTATAGTGGTCAGTGTCCAACTTTCCCTAGAAGTCTTACTCCATGGGACTCTATCCTTTACAAGGATAACATCTATCACAACTCACACTATTCAGATTAAGATGAACTTTCTCAAGAGTTCCATCTCTATCCAAATAGGTAGTTTGACGTCATCTAAAACTTTAGTCCTCTATCCAAATATCTCAGATTCTGGTATTATTGCACCATATCTTGGCATCATGGTCCGCCTATATGGTACCTCGGCTAACAACCTCGGCCACATAGACTATCCAAAAATATGTCCCCACAGTTGGGATGGGAGAGAAGGGCTGCTGGTATTAGTCCTTCCGAATACATGTTTCTTTCTCTTCTTCTCATTCTCTCACAATGGACCCAAAACAAACACAATGGCATATACACACCCCCTCACTCTATGTATACATACAAACAAAATCTACAGATTTTCTGGAAGGGTAGAGTTAAAACCACTGATTTTCTGCAAAGAATTGGAGTACTTAGCAGCAGTGTAAGCAATGTTTACCCCTTTTGTAAAGCCGAATCTGAATCTTTGAACCATATTTTCTTGTTGTGCAGGGACATTAGGGAGTCATGGAATGATCTGTTAGTTTGGTGGGATATGAACTGGGTAACACCTGCTGCTGTTGTGGACTTGTTACATTGGTGGATGGGCTTTAAATGCAAAAAGATTGTCAGGCAACTCTGGAATTTAGTACTGCTAGCTATGCTTTGGTCTATATGGAAAATGAGGAATGATTGCATTTTTAATGGGTGTACACCTAATCTGCAGGATTTTAGTGGTTCTGTCAAGTTGAGGGTGGCCTTGTGGGCCAAATCCAACCTTTCAGGTTTTTCTTACTCAAGGCATGATATTGTACACAACCTAAGGCAGATTTTATTCTGTTGTTAAGTGTGTGTTGATTGTTCTGTTATTTTTGCTTGGCCAGCTTCTGTTATGATATTATTCTGTTTGCTTGCTTGTGTCTGCTGGTTCTGTAGTTTTGTGTGGTCTGCTGGTTGTAGTGCTGTAGTTCTGCCTTGTACTGATTGGTTTGCTTCTGTGCTACTGATTGTGTTTACTTGCCTTGTGTCTGCTGGTTCTGTAATTTGCTGTAGAGCTTGGCTCTGTTGACTGCAGCTTGGTTCTGTAGTTCTATAGTTCTGTAGTTTTGCAACTTTGGTGTTGGAGTCTATTGGATGCTGGGTTGCTGGATTGGGTAACACTCGATTGGATGCTGGATTGCTGGACTGGATACTGGGTTGAGGGTCTGCTGGTCTTTATGGTTGGGCAAATCTTGTTTTTTATTTTCATTTGATGTTTTTCCACTGAGGGTCTGCTCTGATAATATGCTAATCTGGTGCATTTTTTGAAGCTATATGAGAAGCTACTAATCTGGTGCATTTTGTGAAGCTGTATGAGAAGCTGCTAATCTGGTGCCTTTGTAGAATTTGCGAATCTGGTGCATTTTGAGAAGTTGCTAATCTGGTGCATTTTGTTAATCTGGTGCCTCTGTAGAATCTACTAAACTGGTGCAGTTTGTTAATCTGGTGCCTTGGTTATTGATCTGGTGCCTTAGCTGTTGTTTTGTTTTTGATCTTGTTGTTCTGTTTGGTGTCTCTGTTGGTTCCTCACCAACAAAGTCTTGGTATGGTGCTGTCATTTTGTGAGCGCCTTAGTGCCAACTTTGTTAGGATTGGGCCGTTTCACTATGATGGCTTTTGCATCATTCCCCCTTCTCTCTCCTTTATTGTTGTGTTTGTACCTTTGTTGTAAGGTTTTCCTCATCAATAAAGTTCTTTTGGTTAGTAAAAAATATATATATATATATTTATCAACAAATCTACATATATATAATACATGTTTGATTCATATTTTCTCAAACTAAAAGTTAATAATCAAAAAAGTAAAAGTTAAAATCATCACTTTCAATTTTCAAATAATCATTTTTTTTTCAACTTACGTAAGCTATTTTGCTTCGAAAGTTACACTTAATAAAATCTACATATATATATATATATATATATATGACCTCTTTACTACATATTTTCTCAAACTAAAAATTAATAATTAAAAAGTATAAGTCAAAATTATCTTTCATCTAATTTTTAAATAATCAATTTTTCAAAAGATGCACTAAAACAAAACATACAAGCATATCTATATAGTCTATTTAGTGTGTCTTTTTTCCAGTTAAAAATTAATAATTAGGAAGTTAATGTCAAAATCATCCCTCACCCAACTTTTACTTAACCGATTTTTTTCCCTAAGTAATTTAACTTGTTTTGTTTACTAAATAAAATTTACATTCAAACATATATACATGGCCTATTTAGTGCATCTTTCTTCAAGCAGAAAATTAATAATACAGAGACATAAGCGGAAATCATTTCTCAGAGCATCTTCAACGGTGCATCAAATTTTTCATCAAATTTGAATAAAAGTTTCATTTAATATCAAGTGCTCCAACAGAGGTTTTTGAAGCTTCATCAGAACACCGGTCAACCGGGTAGACGATCGGGCGGATGTCCAGCCGGTAAACCGGCCAGTGTAAATTTTTTACAAATTTTTGCTTTAAGGTGGTCAACTAGGGGGTCGACCGGTTAGTGTAAGTTTTTCACAAATTTGTGCCTTAAGGTGGTCATCTGGAGGGACATCAAGTAGTGAAAATCAAACGACTATGAACAGTGATTTGATGAAAGACACGTTAGTGCTCAGTTTGATGAAAGAAAATTGAAATTTTGGATTTGATATTTGATGAAACCATTGGAGTAGGAAAATGAGTGATTTTTCACCAAATTCAAATTTGATGATAGATTTAAGTAACTATTAGAAATGGTCTCGCCAAGTTTTTAGAAACTTAAAATTTATTTAAATTATTATTATTATTATTTATTATTTATTATTTTATTTTATTTTATTTTATTTTATTTTTTGTGTCGTAAACTATTACTAGAGATTATCCCTAAAAATCTACTGCACATTTCTAAAAAATAAATGACTTATTTACAACAGCTTTTTTTTTATGAAAAAAGAGGCAGACCCCCAGGGCCCCCAGTGGGGTGTGATTAGTCCAAATTTTTTTTTTTTTTTAGTCTTGGTCTGGCAGCCCCCCGCGTGGAGGTGGGAGTGTTGGGGGTCACCTTCCACTGGCGGTCCCCAACACTGCCCTTTTTTTATTTCTTACTTTTATTTTTTGTTTGTTGTCAAGGGAGGAGGGGGGGGGGGAGGGGGTTAGGATAAGGATTAGGAAGAGACAAATTGGAGATAAACCAAGAAGAGATGGCTTTTATGGAGACAGTTAAGCTGAGTGAGAGAGTGATTAAGTGAGACAACTTAGAGATACACATCATTTGTGTTGGTGTGGCCCTTACGTTACACGTACTCATGCTGTGGTGTTGCACTTGCTTTTAATTTCATTTTCCATCACTTTGTGTTTTTGTTTTCGTGATAATAATAATAATAATAATAATAATAATAATAATAATAATAATAATAATAATAATAATAACAATAATAATATAAACCCACATAAATAAAAATAAAGAAGCTAAAAACTTTTGAAATCCCAAGCTAAGTGGGATTTGGTAGTGGAGATGGTGGTGGTGTTGTGCCATTGTGCATGTAGCAGTACGTGGTGAAGCCTTGTGAGAGACCATTTTGTTTTGAGGCGGAGGAGGGAGGGGGTTAGTTTTGATGAGTGATGAGGTTGTTTTTGTTTTTTTATGTTCTTTGGGTGATGACATAAGGTCAATGGTATATGTAGGAAGAGATCTCCACCACAAGTTTTGTCAACAAACATTATTGTCGATTGGGGGAGCTTCAATTTCCTTGTTACCATTTTCTTTCAATTCACTTTATTTTTATATAAAAAATAATAATTATTAGCGGGTGGTGAAGATGCTAGAAGTAGGGTGACAAATGCAGTTGGAGGTGGTGGCTGCGGCTAGTGTTGGAAAAAAAACGGAGTGAAAGGAGGAAGGTGGTTGCCGATGGTGAAAAGAGAATGGAGTCAAGGAGTCAACAAATTTATTTTTTTTTGGGCCGATAATAAAAAATAAATAAATAAATAAATAAATAAAGGGATTCTTAGTGAAAAGCCCCTCCCATTGGGCCTATTTTGTGTGAAGCCCACGGAGTAAAATAATGGCCCCAAAAGCCCCTCAATTAAACAAATATCATGAACTGACTGAAATATAGCGATCTCGGTTTTCCCTTTCTGTATTTGTTGTATTCCGGACTTTGGTTCCGTGGAGTTGGTAGTTGTGTCTACCTTGTTGCCGTCCTTTAATTCATTTTGTTTGAGTTTTAGGATGTGTTGGTCTTGCTTCGAGTAGGTGGGTTGAGCCTTGGTCTAAAATCTTGTTGCCAGGTTTTTGGTCGTTCCGCTCGAGCGAGTCTTCTAGCGCTCAAGCGGAGATTGCACACTCCCAGTATTTTCGAGCTCTACAAAACTTCTGCAGGGGTGATTTCTACGCTCGAGCGGGTTTCCTGCGCTCGAGCAGGTCGAGCTCGAGCGGGATTGTTGGCGCTCGAGCGGGTAGTACATCTTTGGTGTAAGTTCTGGAAGGGGGAAATCTATGCTCGAGTGAACTGGTTTTCGCACTCAAGTGGATGTACTTTATTCTTGTGTCTTGGCGCTCGAGCGTTCCTTCTTGCGCTCGAGCGGACCTAGTTTTTTTCTTCTTGACGCTCGAGCATTGTGTTTTCCGCTCGAGCGGGAATGTCGTATAACAGAGGGCATCTGGGCATTTTTGAATCATTTTCTACACTTCCTCTCTCTCTCTCTTACTTTCCCAAAAACGTTTTTTCAGAGCCTCTCTCTCTAGAAACTCCCTTCTCTCTAGGGTTTGATCTAGTTAGAGTGTTTTCCTTCCCTTTGGCCTTTGTAAAAGTCGTGTTGATTGTCGAGGGCTTCGTTTTGATCCGTGGATCTTGGAGTTTGGAGCATTTTGGTTTTTTTCATATTCTTCCTTGGGCTCCGAAATTTGAGGTAGGAATTCCTACTCACTTTTATAGTCTTTGACATAGATTTTTGGTTGTTTTGATAAAGTGTTGAAGTTGGGAAATTTTGGGACTCAGGATTTCAAAATGTTTAAAGGAGAGTTTTGTTATTTTGATTCTTACATATGTATTTTGGGTTTCAAAATGAGGTTATGGTTGTTGGTTGTTGATATTTGAACCTATGGGTTAATATTAAGAGTTGGGGAGGGGGGAGGGGGAGGGGAAAAAGCCCTAATTTGTTGTGTAAATTAATTGATATAATTAATTTGGGAAAAATGTTGTTATTCGGAATTGAGTTGGAAATAATGAAATTGGCTCATTATATGGTAATATGGCGAAGTTGGATTTATAAATCGCTCACTTTTGAAAACATTGATATTTTATCTGTTGGAGCTTTTATTATCTGTTTAGAAATAATTGCTTTGGGCTACCAGTGGAGGGTAGTGATGATTGTTGTAGACAATGCATGATGATTAGGCAAACTAAAACTAATTAACTGGATATGTCATAAAGTATGACGGTCGATAGAATACATTAACATTATGTATTGATTGATTGAGTATATGACCTATGTGTATATACGTTGTGTGTGGGGGAGGTGATAGGGGATGTACTCCACGGTTTAGGGGAAGATAGGGGATGGACCTCTAAACCGGATGTTGTTTAGGAGGAGATAGGGGATGGACTCCGCTGATACAGCTCATATGCTTGTCAGTTAATGTGTTGATATAGGTCATATGTTTATCTATGGAAGTATTGATATAGCTCTTATGCTTATCTGTTGAAGTGTGGATATAGCTCATAGGCTTATCTGTCGAAGTGGTGATATAGCTCGTATGCTTATCTGTTGGAATGTCGATATAGCTAGTATGCTTATCTATTATGAAATGATAAATGTTTAGTATAAATTACTATTAAATTGTGGGCCAGGTTCTGAGCTATAGTCATGAGTTGAGAATGTAATAAGAAATGGTAAAAGGAAAGAAAACATGGACACAGTTGTCATGTAATGAAAATGGGGTATGAATTGATTTATGGGAATTAAACATTTATCAATTGCTAATGTCTTAGTCATTGCTCATACTGTGTTTAGCATATCTCTACTAGGCGTTGGCTCACCCTATATGGGACATTATTTTCAGGTACAGGTAGCATGCCACCTCCAAGGACATAGCTTGGATGGATATGGGAGTTGAAGACTCTTTTTGATCATTTTGTTTGTATTACATGTACATCAAGCCAAGAGCTTATTTTGTATAGAGTTAGTACTCTTTTTTTGTGTAACCAAGTGTTGACTTGGAAAGCTGTAAGCCCGTAGGGCATTTGCTTTTGTTGTTAACATGTAATACTGTTGTAAGAACTACTCTGATGAAATGGAAAAGTGTTGAATTTCTTATATCACAGCATGTCTAAAATGATGGGTTTTATGTATTATTTTGAGGGCGTTACAACTTGGTATCAGAGCGTACCGAGTTCGAATACTTTGGGTACGTGGGAAGTGATTAGTATCACAATGGGTTTGTCTCGCTTGTTAGAGACTTAGATGTAATGTTATATGCTTATGTGATAACATGCTTATGTGACTACTTGGGTATGAGATTTAATTTCTAGGATGTTGATTGGATCCTTGGGTTTCTGTGAGTCTTGTTGGAAAAGCACTTGATCAATGCTGTTTCTAACCGGAACTCTAGTAATGCCTCGGGACTATCATTATCCGGTAATGAAGTTCGTAAATGCTTATGTGTTTATGTGCTTACGTGGAGTGAATTACAGTTGTCCATGCATTAGGACGCGGGTGTTTAGTTTCAGCACATTTATGAATGTGCTAACGTCTTTGTTACCTTTAATAGGATGTTAGGACGAGGTGGTAGGCGTGGTAGGCCTAGGAGGCAGGAGATGCCTTTACCGGATAACGTTCTGGCAATGTAGGAGGGAGTTGGTCAGGCCAATGTGGCCGAGCCAGCGAGTCAGCAGGCTATGGGTGCCTTGGCCCGAGAGATAGCAGGAGCTTTGGGTATTCTCAGAGCTGAAAATCAGGTTGCTGAGGCAGGGCTTTCTTTCTTGAAGAGGGAATTCTTTCGGTCTAACCCAGACGAATTTGTTGGGGATCCGAAAGAGCCACTTAAGGCTGACGAGTGGTTGGAACAGATGGAGAAGACATTCGAGATGCTTGGCATCGAGGACGGGGCTTTAAAGGTGACTTTGGCATCCTTCCAACTGAAGGGAGATGCGGGTCAATGGTGGAAGTACGAGAAGGGCAGTGTTGGTGGTGCATGGGAGGCTTTTGTAAATGCTTTCCAGGAAAAGTTTTTGTCTTCAGTTGCTAAGGAGAAGCTTAGGGAGCAGTTTTGCCAGCTTAAACAGCAGGGTTTGTCAGTGGCCGAGTTTGAGGCTACATTTACCAGTTTGTCCAGGTTTGCACCTGAACTTGTGGCATCCGAGGAACGCCGTTGTTTTGAGTTTGAGCGGAAGTTGAGGCATGGACTCAAGCTGGGGGTTGGAGGGTCTTTTATTCGAGAGTATAGGCGCCTGGTAGATGCTGCAGCTCATATGGAGCTTATGATGTAGAAGGAGGATGATGAGAAGCATAGAGGCTCCAAGAGGAGCCAAGATAGTCAGGGTGATGGCAGAAGACAGAGGGGTTTTAACCCTTAGCAGTCTCAGGGTGCTTTGGGTAGATCGACCTTTCCAGTGTCGAGTGCAGGCTCCGGGAGAGGTAGTCAGGAAGGCTTGACTTGTTTTGGATGCGGCCAGCTGGGTCACAAGTCTTCAGTTTGCCCGCAGAAGGGAGGGGGTCAGCGAGCTGCTTCTTCTTTAGCTAGACCTCAGGGCCAGAGTCAGGGCAGGGGCCAGCCTTTGTCTTGTTATCAGTGTAGTCACCGGTACTCAAGAGGTTTTGCCCACGCTGAGTGCCACTTGAGCGCCTGGTTCTAGGCAGACGCAGAGTTATCACCAACAACTGCAGGCAGCCTCGAGGGCCAATCCGGAGCCATTCATCCCATCAGGCAGCAGTCTTTTGCTCCTAGAGGTGAGCAGGTGGATTAGGGGCCTACAGGGCGCGTGTATGCTGTTATCGCGCAGGACTTAGTATCGGCTCCGTCAGTAGTGAGAGGTACCTTTCTGTTTTGCAACTCGGTTGCTAGTGTATTGATTGATACGGGTGCATCCCATTCTTTTGTGTCTGCTGCATTTGCATCTATGTTGGAGTTGGAGTTGGCATTATTGGCATCTCTCTTATGTGTTGTATCGCCTGTTGGGGGCGAATTGATTTTGAAACACAGATGTAGAGGTTGTGATATAGAGGTCGCCGATCGTAGGCTTCCTTTTCCCTTTGTTGTTATGCCAATGAGAGGTTTTGATGTTATTTTGGGTATGGACTGGTTATCGTCATACCTGGCAGTTATCGATTGCTACCGCCAGAGGGTTACCGTTTGTACCTTGAGCGGGGAGTGTTTCTATTTCTTGGGGGATCGGGTTGGTAGTGTGTTGCCACCGATGTATGATTCGCGAGGACGGAGTGAGCTTAGTGGTCTACTTGCTAGCTTCATGAGTGGTGAGTGTGATGAGACCCAGATTGTGTTGCCAAGGGTAGTTTGTGAGTATTCGGATGTTTTTACCGAGGACCTTGTTAGTTTGCCACCTCACCGAGAGATAGAGTTTTCTATTGATCTAGTGCCCGGCACGGCGCCGATTTCTATGGCACCTTATCGATTTGCCCCAGCCGAGTTGAGTGAGTTAAAGATTCAGCTCCAGGAATTGCTAGATAAGGGTTTTGTTCTCTCTAGTGTTTCGCCGTGGGGAGCACCGGCCCTCTTTGCTAAGAAGAAAGATGGTACCTTGAGATTGTGTATTGACTACCGGAAGTTGAATCGGGCTACGGTTAAGAATAAGTACCCTATGCCTGTATAGATGATATGTTTGACCAGTTGAAGGGTTCCCGTTGTTTCTCTAAGATAGATTTGAGATCGGGTTCCCACCAGTTGAGGGTCAGGGAGGAGGATATTCCAAAGACGACATTCCGTATGCGGTATGGCCATTATGAGTTTCTAGTGATGGCATTTGGGCTTACCAACGCACCGGCAGTCTTTATGGACTTGATGAACCGGAGCTTCCGGGAATTCTTGGGTCGCTTTGTAGTTGTCTTCGTGGACGACATCCTTATCTATTTGCCTTCGGAGGAGGAGCACGAGAAACACTTGAGAGTGGTACTTGAGTTGCTTAGAGCCCATAGGCTGTATGCCAAGTTTGGGAAATTTGAGTTCTGGCTAGGAGAAGTCAAGTTCTTAGGCCATGTGGTATCCGGGGAAAGGGTGTCAGTTGATACATCCAAGACTGAGGCAGTGTAAGACTGGGCGCAGCCTAAGAGCATTTTTGAGATCCGCAGTTTTCTGGGATTAGCTGGGTATTACCGCCGGTTTGTGAAGGATTTCTCCAGGCTAGCTTCGCCGTTGACTAGGTTGACGCGGAAAGGGGTCAAGTTTGTGTGGAGTGAGACTTGTGAAAAGTCGTTCCAGGAGTTAAAAGTTAGATTGACCACCGCTCCGGTTTTGATTATTCCGGAGAGAGGTTTGGGTTATGCAGTTTACTGTGATGTCTAACGAGAGGGCTTGGGTTGTGTGTTGATGCAAGAGGGGAAAGTGGTAGTTTATGGTTCACGTTAGTTGAAAATACACGAGAAAAACTACCCTACACATGACCTAGAGTTAGCGGCAGTGATCTTCGCCTTGAAGATTTGGAGGCACTACCTTTATGGTGGAAGGTTCAAGGTGTTCTCGGACCATAAAAGTTTGAAGTATCTGTTTACACAGAGAGACCTAAACTTGAGGTAGAGAAGGTGGATGGAGTTCATTGAGGACTCTGATTTTGAGTTGCACTAGCACCCGGGAAAGGCCAATGTTGTGGCCGATGCCCTTAGTAGGAAGTCCATTAGTGATGTAGCTTGTATAGCCATCCGAGAATGGGAGATGTTGGGTGCACTGAGCGAGTTTGATTTTCTTCTGGGCGAATCTGTTGAGGCTGCGGCCTTGTTTTCTGTAGTTGCACAGCCTACACTTGTGACTCGAGTGTTAGAGGCACAAAGAGGTGACCTTGAGGTAGAATCCCTCCGAGAGAAGATCTCCAGTGGGAAGGTTGAGAAGGGTTTGGCTGAGTATCCCGACCAGAGTGTGAGATACCGGGACCGTTTATTTGTGCCGGAGTCTTGCCGAGAGGAAGTACTCCGAGAGTTTCACCATTCGCGCCTTGCGGTGCATCCGAGTGGCACTAAGATGTATCGGGATTTGGAGCGCCAGTTTTGGTGGCGGGGAATGAAGAGAGATGTGGCAGTCTTCGTGTCTAAGTGCCTTACTTGTCAGCAAGTGAAGGCCGAGCATTAGAGGCCAGCGGGTTTATTACAACCCTTGCCTATTGCCGAGTGGAAGTGGGAGCATGTCACTATGGACTTCATTGTAGGTCTTCCGAGGACTCAGTGGGGTAGTGATGCTATTTGGGTGGTTGTAGACCGATTGACTAAGTCGGCGCATTTTATCCCTATGCGCGTGAGAGATTCGGTAGATCATCTCGCCGACTTGTATATTCGGGACATAGTGAGGTTGCACGGGGTCCCAGTGACGATCGTCTTAGATAGAGATCCTCGTTTTACTGCTAGGTTGTGGCAGAGTTTGCAGAGTGCCTTGGGCACTAAGTTGACCTTTAGTACGGCTTATCATCCTCAAACTGACGGACAGTCCGAGCGTACTATTCAGATCCTTGAGGATATGCTTCGGGGTTGTGTCCTTGACTTTAGTGGGACGTGGGAGAGGCACTTGCCCTTGTTGGAGTTTGCCTATAACAACAGTTTCCAGTCTAGTATCGGTATGGCACCATTTGAGGCCTTGTATGGCCGACCGTGTAGGTCTCTAGTTTGTTGGGCTGAGGTGGGTGATGCACCTTTGTTGGGCCCGGAGTTGGGTAGGGAGACGATGGAGAAAGTTGAGCTTATCCGTAGGAGGCTTGTTACAGCCCAGAGTCGCCAAAAGAGTTATGCCGACCATAGGAGGAGGCCTTTGGCGTTTGAGGTAGGTGATCATGTTTTCTTGAAAATATCACCTAGGTGAGGTTTGATGAGGTTTGGGAAGAGTGGGAAGTTATCCCCTCGGTTTATCGGTCCTTTCGAGATCCTTGAGAGGATTGGGGAAGTTGCTTACCGTTTGGCTTTGCCACCACAATTGTGCGGGGTTCATGACGTCTTTCATGTTAGTATGCTTCGGAAATATGAGCCAGATCCGTCCCATGTGTTAGATTGGACCGACTTAGAGGTAGATGAGGATGCCTCGTATGAGGAGAGACCGGTTCAGGTCTTAGACAGGCGGGATCAAGTCCTACGTGGCAAGACCATTCCCTTGGTAAAGGTTTTGTGGAGCCATCACGGAGTGGAGGAAGCCACTTGGGAACGTGAGTTGGAAGTCCGTGAAAAATATCCGGACTTGTTTGTTGATGTGTAACTATGCATTGATAATGTTGTAATAATAGTGTACTTTAAGAACATTATATATGTCTTAAGTTGTAAAACATTGTGAATGTTTTGATTTATGGAAGTATTGTAGAACTTGCCTTGAAATGGAAGTTTGTTATAACATTGTGTATGTTGAATGTATTGTAGAAGTGAACATCTATCACAAATGTTGAATATGATATAGAATTGTGAAACATGTATGTAGAAATTGTTAAATTTCGAGAAAAGCATGTTGTTAATACATATTGAGATATGTGATGAATTGCCTCTTAAATAGAGATGGAATGACCGGTAATGGGTCAAGTTGTTAAATTTCACAGTATAATAATGTTGGGAATTGAGAAAATCTTGTTTTTCAAAAACTTGTATTTAATTTCGGGGACGAAATTCTTTAAGGGGGGAGGTTATAGCGATCCCGATTTTCCCTTTCCGTATTTGTTGTATTCCAGACTTTGGTTCCGTGGAGTTGGTAGTTGTGTCTACCTTGTTGCCATCCTTTAATTCATTTTGTTTGAGTTTTAGGATGTGTTGGTCTTGTTTCAAGCAGGTGGGTTGAGCCTTGGTCTAAAATCTTGTTGCCAGGTTTTTGGTCGTTCCGCTCGAGCTGGCCTTCTAGCGCTCGAGCGGAGATTGCACACTCCTAGTATTTTCGAGCTCTGCAAAACTTCTGCATGGGTGATTTCTACGCTCGAGCGGGTTTCCTGCGCTCGAGCAAGTCGCGCTTGAGCGGAATTGTTGGCGCTCAAGCGGGTAGTACATCTTTGGTGTAAGTTCTAGGAGGGGGAAATCTATGCTCGAGCGGACTGGTTTTCGCACTCAAGCGGATGTACTTTATTCTTGTGTCTTGGCACTCGAGCGTTCTTTCTTACGCTCGAGCAGGCCTAGTTTTTTTGTTCTTGACGCTCGAGCGTTGTGTTTTTCGCTCGAGCGGGAATGTCGTATAACAGAGGGCAGCTGGGCATTTTTGAATAATTTTCTATACTTCCTCTCTCTCTATCTCTCTTACTTTCCCAAAAACGTTTTTTGAGAGCCTCTCTCTCTAGAAACTCCCTTCTCTCTAGGGTTTGATCTAGTTAGAGTGTTTTCCTTCCCTTTGGCCTTTGTAAAAGTCGTATTGATCGTCGAGGGCTTCGTTTTGATCCGTGGATCTTGGAGTTTGGAGCATTTTGGTTTTCTTCATCTTCTTCCTTGGGCTCCGAAATTGGTGGTAGGGATTCCTACTCACTTTTATGGTCTTTGACATAGATTTTTGGTTGTTTTGATAAAGTGTTGAAGTTGGGAAATTTTGGGACTTAGGGTTTCAAAATGTTTAAAGGAGAGTTTTGTTATTTTGATTCTTAAATACGTATTTTGGGTTTCAAAATGAGGTTATGGTTGTTGGTTGTTGATATTTGAACCTATGGGTTAATATTAAGAGTTTTGGGAGGGGGGGAGAGGGGAAAAAGCCCTAATTTGTTGTGTAAATTAATTGATATAATTAATTTGGGAAAAATGTTGTTATTCGGAATTGAGTTGGAAATAATGAAATTGGCTCATTATATGGTAATATGGCGGAGTTGGATTTATAAATCGCTCACTTTTGAAAACATTGATATTTTATCTGTTGGAGCTTTTATTATCTGTTTAGAAATAATTGCTTTGGGCTACCGGTGGAGGGTAGTGATGATTGTTGTAGACAATGTATGATGATTAGACAAACTAAAACTAATTAACTGGATATGTCATAAAGTATGACGGTCGATAGAATACATTAACGTTATGTATTGATTGATTAAGTATATGACCTATGTATATATACGTTGTGTATGTGGGAGGAGATAGGGGATGTACTCCACGGTTTAGGGGAAGATAAGGGATGGACCTCTAAACCGGATGTTGTTTGGGAGGAGATAGGGGATGGACTCCGCTGATACAGCTCATATGCTTGTCAGTTAATGTGTTGATATAGGTCATATGCTTATCTATGGAAGTATTGATATAGCTCTTATGCTTATCTATTGAAGTGTGGATATAGCTCATAGGCTTATCTGTTGAAGTGGTGATATAGCTCGTATGCTTATCTGTTGGAATGTCGATATAGCTAGTATGCTTATCTATTATGAAATGGAAAATGTTTAGCATAAATTACTATTAAATTGTGGGCCAGGTTCTGAGCCATAGTCATGAGTTGAGAATGTAATAAGAAATGGTAAAAGGAAAGAAAACATGGACACAGTTGTCATGTAATGAAAATGGGGTATGAATTGATTTATGGGAATTAAACATTTATCAATCGCTAATGTCTTAGTCATTACTCATACTGTGTTTAGCATATCTCTACTGGGCGTTGGCTCACCCTATATAGGACATTATTTTCAGGTACAGGTAGCATGCCACCTCCAAGGACATAGCTTGGATGGATATGGGAGTTGAAGACTCTTTTTGATCATTTTGTTTGTATTACATGTACATCAAGCCAAGAGCTTATTTTGTATAGAGTTAGTACTCTTCTTTTGTGTAACCAAGTGTTGACTTGGAAAGCTGTAAGCCCGTAGGGCATTTGCTTTTGTTGTTAACATGTAATACTGTTGTAAGAACTACTCTGATGAAATGGAAAAGTGTTGAATTTCTTATATCACCGCATGTCTAAAATGATGGGTTTTATGTATTATTTTAAGGGCGTTACAGAAATGCCTTTCCATATAAGTGGGGAAATATGTAACAATTGCACCGTTTCTCTCCCCTCACTCTGTTTCATCGATTGAAAACCCTCCTCTGAATATCATCATTCGAAAACCCTAGCATCAATTGAAACCCTTCTCTGAGTCTCATTACTTTCGCTCTCTAGAGCTACTTCATCTTTCTACCCCTGCAACGTTACAGGTTCGTCGCTTGCGCTCGAATCGAACTCCGCATTACGCTTTACTCTCTCTATTGGACACACATTTTGCATGTGATTTTTTCCTCTTTCTGCTAGTTTTTCGATATTATGAAGGCTGTCTGGGTTTGTTTTCATTTTGGGAGTGGTGTATGAGATTACGTTGGCATGGTATGGGGTGGGATTACCTTTGTTATGTGTGTGTTGAATCAGTGCTGCTGAAAATTGTTGTTTGATTTATAACAAAATGTTATTCTAACAAAATACAGAGGTCAGTGATTTTAATACACTTGTTTTTTTCTTTTTTTTTTTCATTGTTGCATTAGGGTGAGTAGAGTTTGGGATTTTGGGTTACACTAAGGATCATATGTTCTAAAATTTTTATCACTATCTTAAAATACTTTAAATTACTAAATCATGTGAGAACATTAAGGTTTAAAAATTTTGAAAACTAATTTAGGTATTTCGGAACGGTGTATGCAGTTTTGCTTCAATTTCATTGCTTTGATTTCTGTAGTGTTTTGGTCCTGCAATTTCAATGCTTTCAAATTCACTTGCTTCATGAATTTTTCAGAATAAAATTTTACTTCCAACTAGAGTAAAATTTTACTTATGAGAGTAAAGTTGTACTTATATACAAAGCAAAATTTTACTTTAACTTTAGCCTTTGCTCATTATATAAATGTGCATATCAATTTGTATATGAATATATATATATATATATATGTATCTAGTTATGTATGTGAATGTGATTGTAGTTTCGTCATTTCTCTGATTTTGGTTTGAATGTGAATTGTACATGTTAATTTCAGAATTGTGTTGCGTATAGTCAAAATTGAGACAATGTTTTCTTGATTCTTGGTTCTATAAATTTTGTATGTGTTTTTTGTTTATTTCCTAGGGTATATTGTTCAGAGTAAAATTTTACTTCTAATCAGAGTAAAATTTTACTTTTAATAAAAGTAAAGTTTTATTACCAAACAGTGTAAAACTTTACTGTCCCATTACAATGCTTGTGCATTTTCTTTAATGCTTATTTGTTTTGTCACTTTGTTGTTTAAAGCAAAATGTTACACTGTTGATATAGGAAAACTTTTTAGTGTTTTAAAATGGTTGTTACAAGAAGAAAATGTGGTGATGATGATGATTTTGAAGTTCCACCAATGGTTATATAAAAGAAGAAAGTTTCTAAAAAAAAGAGCAAAAGTAGTAAAGAAGTTCAATCCAATATTAGTGATGATGAAGGCTGCAATGAAAGTAATCCAATGCCTTCAACAACAAAACCTTCAAAGTTGAATATTGTACATGGAGTATGGGAGAGGGAGAACTATGTGAAACAATATAGGTTAAATGTTGTTTCATTGATAAACCTAATGCGAGACACAAGGTTCACTAAAAGACACATTACTGCCCTTGAGAGAACACCTTTTGGGATGTTGTTTAAATCTTTTTGGAAGAAAGATGATGTGGTGTTAAAGAAGGTCAAGAAAGTTGACGATAATGTCATGGATGTGATCAAATCTTATGACTTTCATGCAAAGGGATTTAAGCTTGGGGGGAAAACGTGTGACATACGGGACAGTGACGTTACTTTGATTTTTGGGATAAAATCGGGAACGAAAAAAGTAGATGTCTCATATGAGAAGAAACAAGAATCGCCTTTTATGTAGAAAAGGTTTTGTAATATGTCAAAAATATCCATAAAGAGTTTACGAGAGGCATTAGGAGATGCATTGGAAGGCACAACGACAATTGATGTTGAGGATGTTGCACGAATAATGTGTTTATTTGTTGTGGCAACTTTCCTATTACCAACAACTGGTCTAACAGTTGGATGGGCTTTTGTTGCCCTTGTAGAAGATTTGGAAATGATGAATTTATATGCATGGTTGACTGCAGTTGTATCCACGTTGACTACTTCAATCCATTCTTCATTAAGAAGTTCTGAAAATGTAACTGGATGTGTACTTATTCTTTTGGTAAGTAAATTGAACTACTTGAAATATTACGCAATCTATCATTAGAGAATTAACTAATTTTGATTTTTTATTTTATAGTATTGGTTATGCGAGCATACTACCCTCATTCAACCTCAAGGAAAAAATTTGTGTTAATGAAGAGGTCATTGCAAACACTAAAGCCCGAAGAGATATCATCTTTCCAAACTTAACTTTACTGGTTCACTTTGCTTAAAATTATACTTACATAATAAAATCTTACCCTTGAACAAAATAAAAGTTTACTTACAGTCAGAGTAAACTTTTACTTTGAAATAGAGTAAAATTTTACTTACTCTTGAACAGAGTAAAATTTTACTTAAAATTAGAGTAAAAGTTTACTTACAATCAGAGTATAAGTTTACTTAAAATTAGAGTAAACTTTTACTTTGAAATAGAGTAAAATTTTACTTGCTCTTGAACAGAGTAAAAGTTTACTTTAAATCAGAGTAAAAGTTTACATACAATAAGAGTAAACTTTTACTTACAGTCAGAGTAAATTTTTACTTTGAAACAGAGTAAAATTTTACTTACTCTTGAACAGAGTAAAAGTTTACTTAAAATCAGAGTAAACTTTTTACTTACAATCAGAGTAAAATTTTACTTACTCTTGAACAGAGTAAAAGTTTACTTTAAATCAGAGTAAAAGTTTACTTACAATCAGAGTAAACTTTTACTTACAATCAGAGTAAAAGTTTACTTTAAATTAGAGTAAAAGTTTGCTTACAATTAGAGTAAACTTTTACTTTGAAACAGAGTAAAATTTTACTCTAGTGGTTAAAGTTTGCTTCATTGCTGACTTCTTTTCTTTTTCTATTTTTCAAATGCTGGTAAATCACAATGAACTGAAGCCTATTTCCAGAGAAGAAATGGAACTCATTCGCAATGATGAGGAAGAAGATGCATTAGACATAGAGGAAAATTTGGAGACTAAAGAAGATAAAGATCATGTAGCTGAAGCTTTAGAAGATGATCAACCTTTGAAGGACTTCATTGATCTTGGGAAATTAGAACAAGTTCAAAAAGAAAACAAGAGGCTGAAAGGTGAGAATATGGCATTGGTTAAAGAACTTAATAAAATAAGGGAAACAATGCAAAAAATACAAGAGGATCAAGAGGCAAAAATAAAAGAAATGATGGAAAAGATGAGCAACACAGAAAAAGAGATGGAGAAACTAAGAAAGGAGTTTGAAGTATTCGAATCTGAAAATAAACAGTTGGTTGAACAGATTAAAGAAAATGCAGTTCATGCGGCTACCCAAGCTTTTGCTTATAAAGAAATGCCACATGCTAAAGGAGTAAAACAAGAGCAAAACTTTAGGATTCAAACTACATTGAAAGAAACACCTATAATCATAGAGCCATTGCAAACATCCATGGTCAAGAAAATTAAAATCAAGGCGAGGAAGAAAAAAGAGATGTTTGATTTTGAATGTGAGCCAAGAGAGGCAAAGAAAAAAAAGACCACAAAACAAGCAATTGAAGTGATATCAAATGCAGTGATTTGTGTTGACAACTTGCCTAACAACTTGCCTAGTTGGAAGGGTTTTGTTTCCAGATAACGCTGCAATATGCAAATTGCTTGATGAGAATGGTAAGTGTCTACTGAGCAAGATTTACAATTTGGAAACCACATAGTAAGACCATTTTAATTTTATCAAACAATAGATTTTTATAGTTATCAAACTGCAATGTGTTAATCAACATTGTTTTTACCTTATGATTAGTACAATTATATGGTTCGACACAGGAAATGGAGTATATGTTACATTGCATGATGTGGATGCAATTTTGAGAGATGGTGATACTGCAAATAATATAAATGGCCATACAATTTTCAATGACTAGTGTTCACTTCAATAACTAAAAATAGTTCATTTTATTAACATATATTTAATTGATTTTTGTTTTTGTAGGTTATTGACAGCTTTGTAGAAATGCTTCAGATTGAGCAACAAGCAAAGAAGCCAAAAAAGAATAAGTCATTCTTTTTCTCAAGCCTTTGTTGGGTAAGCCATTAATTTGTATTTAGTTTGAATTGATAAAATTTTACTGTGGTTTAGTGTAACATTGTATTGTATTTTGGAGTTAATTTTTACTATTTGGTTTGCCAAAGATTGACAACTCATACAGTGTGTCACCAACACAACTTGAGACATGACACTCTTATATGATTAAATGCAGTCATTAGTGAAATGGGGTCATGGAGATTTGAGAAATCATTTAATTGATGAAGTGCTTGAAGAAGATTTGAGTGGATACATATACCTTCACCTTTGCATGAACTCCAATGGGAACAAGAAGGAAGAAAAACCCTACCACTGGACACTTCTTGTATTTGACACTGAATTTGATGAGTGGAGACATTACAATTCTTTAAGGCCAAGAGACAACAGAGAAGATCCTTAACTTAAGGATGCAAAAAAGATTGTAAGTGCTTTGCATCATATTAATAGCAATTTTTTTACTGTGTCTTATTCTTCTATTTAATCGTGACCAAACAATTATGCAATGATGTTAGATAACATCTGTGGAGAACAAGTTGGCCAACAAAATGAAGAGAGGTAGAAGAAAGTTTGCAAACTTGGTTTCAGTGAAAGATAGTCCACAACAGCACCCAACATCGTAAGTATTTCACGCTACTAGTACATGCTTGAATTGGTAGATTTCAAATTTGACTAAATCTAACAAGATCTTGATTTTTATTAATAGTGTTGATTGCGGAATTATTATATGTTATATCATGCGCCAAATCATAAGAGATGAGCCTATAGCAAATTCTATGGAAGAGGATGATATTAACAATTTCTGAGCGTCAATAGTGCATCAATTTTTGAATGATTATCCAAAAGCATAGACTGAGGAAGAATTCAACCTCAAAAAGAAAATGGGCTAGAGCTAAGACCTCAAGGATGACAATGTGGACAACTTTTTGGGGAACTACTGTGAATGATGTATGTAATTTTGGATTTTGTAAATGAAAGAATGGTGAAAAAGTAATTGTAAGTGAAAGAATACTAAAAGGGTATTAGATAGTACATGCTATGTCTATTGTTCTAGTAAATTTTATTGTGGTTTGGTGATTAATACATTATTATAGCAGGATATTGTTTTGACTGGGAATGAACGTTGTTATGGATAGAATACAATGATACAGGCTATACTTGTGTATCTTTGATAATATATGTAGTTGTGTTGTTAGATTATTTTTACACAAAGATTGCATGATGATCATCAGGGAAATTTGTGTATTGTGGTAAATTTTGGTGCAAGTTGGAAATGTTTTTCTAAGGGGCTAACATACTGTCTGAAATAAAGTAAAATTTTACTTTACTCTGAAATATGAAATATGAGTAAATTGTTACACTCTAAATCTAAAAGTAAAATTTTACTTTGCATAAAAGTAAAACTTTACTCTGAGATAAGAATAAAATGTTACTCTAAATCTAAAAGTAAAGTTTTACTCTGTACAAAAGTAAAATTTTACTCTGAAAGAAGAGTAAAATGTTACACTTTGAATCTAAAAGTAAAATTTTACTCTGTATAAAAGTAAAATTTTACTCTGAAAAACGAGTAAGATGTTACACTATGAATCTAAAAGTTATATTTACCTCTGTATAAAAGTAAAATTTTACTCTGAAAAACGAGTAAAATGTTAGACTCTAAATCTAAAAGTAAAATGCTACTCTGCATAAAAGTAAAATTTTACCCTCTATAAAAGTAAAATTTTAATCTAAAAGTAACATTTTACTTTGAAATAAAGTAAAATTTTACTGTAAAACCACAAGCTCATCACACCCATAGAGAACCATTCAACAACATAGTAAGTTTTTACTTTGAAAGGCAGTGAAGTTTTACTTTCATGTGAATGAAGGCAATGTTTTATTCTCGAAAAAGTAAAATTTTACTCTGCAATAAAGTAAAAGTTTACTCTGAAATATTGAAAAATTTTACTTTGAAAGCATAAGCTGAGCATAGCCATTTCAAACCTTTACACCTACTGAACAAACTTCATTATAAGTTCATTTACATGAAACTTATTCAACCACATTTAAAAAATATATTAAAATGTCAAACTCAACCACAAAGAAAATCAAAAACTTGACCAGACAACCATTCAAGAACATAGTAAAAATGTCTTTTATTGTAATGTCTCCTTACAAATCTAGTCTAAAAGACTACTATTATTGCTATGGACTATTTATTGCAGAAGAACTGCATTATTTTCACACTTCTATTACAAAATCAATAATGTCTTTCATGGCAATGTCTCCTTGCAAGTCTTCCTATTATGACCGTACTTCTCGCATCTACTATACTGTACTCGTCTTATCTTCTCACTCCTAGATGAAATCCTATTCTTCCTTGGCCTACCAGGTGGCTTCTTACAAATTGGAGGAAGGAAAACAAGATCATCCATAGCTATAAGAGGTTTCTCAACAGTTGGTTTTGGATAAACAGACTCAGCATAGCAAGCTTTGAACTTGTTAGTGTAATAAAATGGTTCCACATATGCATACAAATCACCTCCGCTCTTTTGGATAGCGGTCGCCGCGTGAGCACAAAGAAATCCATTCAATTGCCATTGGTAACATGAGCAAGTTCTATTCAAGAGGTCAACGCTAACCGATGGCCAGGATTGAACCTCAAAAACATGATCACTTGAACGACTAACATGAGCAAGGTGGGCAATTCACCTATCCTGAGGCGCGTGACTTACACAACATGGTAGATTCATACATTAAAACACACGCTCGGATTGTACATACCTTATTTCATTTGTTCTTAGTGTGTTTCTAGCCTTTAACCTCATTATGGGGTCTTAGTCATGGCCTAGGAGTGCCTAGGATGGAATGAGGATGCTCAGGTGCACTTGAAACACCTGACAAAAATTTGTTGAAACAGGGGTCTCGCTCGAGCATAGCTTTCTTCGCTCGAGCAGACATGCCAAATATGAGTGGTCGCTCGAGCACACACTCCTTCGCTCGAGCGGTCTGCAAAGTATGAAAAAGTTCTGGTTGCATGCAATTTCCGCTTGATGGTAGCTCGACGCTCACTCGAGCGTGACACTTAAGTCCTCACTCGAGCACAACTCTTGTCGCTCGAGCGGACTGCAAAACACGCAAACTTCTAAGAGCATGAAATTTATGCTCGAGCCACCCTTTTGTCGCTCGAGCAGGAATGTGAAAATGAAAATGGTCGCTCGAGCGTGGAAACCTTCGCTCGAGCGTGGAAGCAAAATTTTGGGTTTTCCAAATTTGTTCCCAAAGTTCAAAACTTGAATTCAACACTTCAAAACTCATCCTTTTGGGCCAAAATTCTGGAAAATATTTAGAAACTCACAAAACAACATGCTTTAAAGATCATTTCATGAAATCAAGGCCCAAAAACATGGCAATTGATCACAAATTCAACTTAAACTTTATGAATGTTCCAAAATCATGACATGCATGCAATAATTTGAGCTTCAAGTTTCCAAATCATGATCAAATGAAATGAGAGGATGTAAAACATGATGAATTCCTACAACTAAGCTCAATTTATGACATGCATGAGAGAATTTCCTAGCAAACATGCTCCAATGTAATGAAATGTACATGCATGTATGAATTGATCTTCCTTCCTACATCCTAAGCTTAATTCTTACACCTCATAGCTCAATTCACTTGAATTCATGAATGAATCAACTCAACTTCAAGACCAAAGGCTTGGTTTCTTACCTAAAATCCTCAATTCTTTGAACTCTTGGTGAATCCTAGCTCAATTCTCCAATTCCCCTTTAGGTTCCTAGCAATTCCTCCATTTGCTTCTTGAGATCAACTCTCACTCTCTAATTCTCTATTTCTCTCACGTTTATGAGCTCAAGGAGCATAAAATGAGGGTCTAAAGTAAAACAAGGAAGTGAATGTAGCCTTTTATAGGCTTAATTAAAGTGGCTTAATTAAAATTGACTTAGGTTAATCACATTGCCATTAATTATTCTAATTTAATTGTTCCAAATCGAATTTCAATTAAACCTACCATAAAATTCTATAAATTCTACATAACACATATACCAAGTCAATTTCTGAATCAAATGTCGATAAGGCCTTTAATTCGCAAAATATAGCAGAATCTCAATCAGAAATTCCTACAATAAATAGATAGAAACACAAATAATGCAACACATATTCAATAATTCCAAAATTTGATCTTAATAACTTATCAGGCACATGAAATCATAAATTAACGTTAATCATGGGTCGGGGTTGTTACATGTTTAAAGAACAGGGTTCTTGGTTCTTGATCCTTGATGGAAGTGGACAGTTGAGTCTTGGGTACTTGAAACCAAAGAGTAATAGTCTTAGTCGTGGAGAAGGAATGAAATTTTAGCCGACATTCTATATGAAGAAACGATGTAGGTCCCATTACCTCAGGTTGCCGAGGTAATAGAACCTAGAGGGCAATTGTAGAGGAGTATTTTATGGATAACAACACGTGGCTAAGGTGACGTCGAAGTGTCAGCCGAGGTGCCACATGGCCTGGTCACGTTGCCGAGATGATCTCGGCTAGGCCGAGGTTATCTGCGAAGATACCGAAATCCGAGATAAACAGATAAAGGACAAGAGTCCTAGAACAAGGGAGGGCTTCATTCTGGATAAAGATAAGGCTCAAGAAGAGTTTATAGCTCTTTCTAGATAAGGGTCCATGATGAGCATTGAGCCTGAGTCCATTGAAGTGAGACTTCTGATGGGACTAGTGTTGGTTATAAAGGTGAGGCACCCCCGTGGATCTAAGGTAGGCTTTTATTTGTGATACTCTTACTTATGCATTGAGTATTTATTTGCTATCTTTGAGAGATATTGATTACTGACTTGATTGTCGGAGTGCCCCGGGTGGATGAACCACCGCCGGATTCTCATCTTCTTATGCAGGTTGTTGGGCTTAATCTATTTTACCGGTGCTTTCCTGCTGAGTTCCCCGTTTGGTTGTGTGGTCGGAAATCAACACCAACAGAGAATCACAAATCACACTAAGTGGTCTGTCAACTACTTGAAAATAATGAGTTTATTATATTCAATCTATAAAATTTTTAGCTACACTATTGATTTAAACTACTACATAAACAATATCACATAGTACTTCCAAAGTATCAAATAATTACTTGTTGTGAACAATACAATAAACCCTTAACCAAAGAAGTTAAGAAAAGAAAGAATACATTTTATATATGAGAACAACACAAAAAGAAAAAGAAGGGGTTCAAAATTGAGGGGGGCACGTGATCCCCCTGGCCTTGCTTTGCCTCCGACCCTACAACCATGTGATATGGACTACAATTATTTTTTGTGATTAGTTTTGATTTACTTTCAAAATTCTAATGCTTAAACATTAATATAAAAATATAGATAATATGTGAAATTTATCACGTGCAACACACATGCACCTCTACTAGTCTATATAATAAATTAGCATAATACCCATGCTATACATGGACAAATTTATACATGTTTGTAGATTTTTACCATTGTCTTCAAACTCTAATGAAAGAAACCCCTTGGACTGAGATACTCTTTTTTTTTTTTTGTTTTTGGTGTTTCCTAAATAAATATTACATATAAAAAAATTATGAGTAATTATTTATTTAGATTGTGTTTGAATCTAAAATTTGAGTAAGAATTTATTGAGAAAAACAAAAGTGTGAGGAAAATGTAAAAAATGGAAATGGAGCTTCACATTTTCCTTTTTTTCGCCATAAATTTCTTTACAAATTTCATATTCAAATACAACTTTGAGTATAAATAATTTCAATTGACATCAAAAGTAGTAAACATATTATTTATTAAGAAATTATACTAACATATTGAGAATATTAAGTCTCATAATTTATTTTTATTTTTTTTATCAGCCAAAATGAATTTTATTGAATTAGCACTAAGGATAAAATCCTTTACATCTTACATCAACAAAGATGGACAAAAAAAATAGTACTATAAGCATCATATAAAACCTACTCATCCCAACTAGGTTGACATAAGAAGGGCCACCCAATCATGTGCTGCACCCTCCTAAATCTAGTTGAGGAGAACTCAACCAACTCAAACAAAGAGAGAGAGAGAGAGAGAGAGAGAGAGAGAGAGAGAGAGAGAGAGAGGGGAAAAAAAAAATGGCTGAACACACCAAATGATATGGTAAGAAAATTTGTTCTTATGTAGTTAAATTACTAACAAATAAATTTTTTACATATAATTTATCAAGTCATTGGGGATAAAATCATGAAATTTATTTTGTGTGTCTCAATCTTTCCTTATGTATTATATTAATAATTAACATATATATTTGAAGACTTAAACCAATTAATGTTCAACACTGACATCACCTATATTAATAATTTTTATTACATTTCAAAAGTTATAATTTTTTTAGACTAATCAATATTCAGTACAAACATCAACATGGATGAACAATCTCGCTATTATAAATTTATTTGTATAGATAGATTGTGTAAATAATACTGAAAAGAAATACATAAATTCCCATATGAGAAACTTTGCACTTAAAAATAACTGGGAAAAAAAAAATGGGACATTGGTACGGCCAACAATGCAAGGAACTCAACATATGAGATATTAGTTCAGTTGATTATTTTTTTATAAAAAATGTTAGAAATTTCAAAAAAATTTATCAAATATCTTACATGGGTGTGGAACCTACATGAGGACCACATTGTATGGTCTCACACCCATGTGAGACATTTGATAGACACTTTGGTAGAATTTTTGGAGCCTCTAGCATGACTCTTTTTTTATTCATATTCAGAAGTGTAGGGTGATAAATTCATGTCATAGACAAAGATTAATTGTCTCTTCTCTATTATGAAGATTATATGTAATGTTTATTTCCTTTTATTTTGGGCTGTTTCTTGTATTAGTTGTTGGGATTTGTGTGCTTGGTAGTTGTTAGCTTTTTGGATCTGTGCTATTGGATTATAATTTTTTAATTTAATATATTTATTTTATATTTGTAATTAATCTCTTATGTAATGCTCAAATCACAATGAATAATATAAGATGCCTTATCATGTGAAAGACTTATAATTGTATTATCAATTTATATATATTAAAAAGTAATAACAACAATATGAACGATAAAAAAAGTCTTACAGACATAGAAACTACACAAATCCAAACTAAAGATACCTAAACACTTATATTTTTATTATCAATTTAGTAAATAAAAAAAAAGTCAAATAGAAAAAAAAAAAAAAAAAACTCACACAAAAATAAAAATGTACCCAAAAAAAAAAAAAAAAGCTTGAAATAAGTTTGGACTATTGGCTAAGAGAGAGGGGCTAACCTTTGCCCCAATTACATTTGGAGAGAGTTGTCTCAAAAAAAAAAAAAAAAAAAATGAAAAATGAATCATGGAAACAAAAATCTAGAGAAAAAAAAATGAAAAATGAATCATGGAAACAAAAATCTAGAGAAAAAAAAAAAAAAAAAACACATCAAACTATTAGCAAAGAGATGAGAGAGACTAACATTTGCAACCATTTCATGGATAGAGTTGATCGGCTTGCGAAAAATATTGAGTATGAGGTACATCTTAGAGAGAATTGCAAATTTTATATTGTATTTATTATTTCAATCAATATTATTTTTGGAAAAGATGAGGGTGACTTACAATATTATTTTGAATTTTGAATTTTGAAATTCAACATTATTAGTTGAATTATTTTGATCAACATTATTTTCAGAAAGGATGAGAGTGATTTACCATATTGGTTTCAATTTTGAAATTCAAAATCATGGATAATTAGAGGCTTCTTATTTTTTTAGTTTAAGTTTATTTGATTGTAAACAATGGTTTTTTTTTAAAAATTTTTTATTTCTGTAAATTTTAACAAATTAACAAAATTAGTTTAAGAATTTAGAACTCTCACAAGACTTATTGTTAGAAAGACCCTTTTGCTTTATATATGTACTAGTGGTAAACCCGTTGTGAAAAAATTAATAACATATTTTTATATAAAATAATATAAATAGTTAGATGTTTGTATGCAAATTATGAAAACAAAAAAAGATTGGAACCTACAATTTAAGTCCCATAATCTTATCACAATTTATGTAACAATTTTTAATTTGTCACAAATTCAATCACGAAACTTTCAACCCTCTTTCTTTTTCTTTGTTTTTTGAACGGGAGTAAAATCCTCTTTCTAGAGTTGTGAATTTGGATGAGCTCAACCTAAGCAACTCGAGCCAAACTTGAAAAAAATTTCAAAAATTAGGCAACATAATTTTTAATTCGATAAGAAACTATGCAGAAATTTAAAAATTCAAAATAAATTTGATTGGACTTGAACAAAGACACCAAATAACTTGACAAACTGAAACAAAATTGTATATATAAATATATAAAATTATTTGCTAATTTATTTTGTAAATAATAAAATAAATAAATAAATAAATTTAATATTAATGAGCAAACACAAAGAAATATGCTTAAGTTTTTCCAATAGAATATTTTTTGAAAATTTTGAAAAATACACCTTTTAGAAAGGATCATCGAATAAGTTGATATTAAAAAAATTAATTTTTATAATGGCATAAAATAATTTAAATAGAATAAAAATAATATTTTTACAAAATGAAAGTATTTGAATAAAAAAACAAAAGGGTAAGAAGAAAATTTAAAATGTTATTCTCTTTTGATCTGGAAAAAATTCAAGATGAATAATAAATTATCACTTATAACCTTCATTTTTTTTAATGAAAAAAGAAATTTCACGAACCATCACTTTTAATAGAAAATTAATGTTTCTTTCTATTTTGTTTTAGCAAAAGTCACTTTTTAGCAATTTAAGCCAAAAATATTTTCATTTTTTATTTTAATTTATTTAATTGACAATTGAGATTTCAAAAAATTTAATAGGATCAACCATGTTTGACAAGTCCTAAAAAAGTCATTCAGTTTCTTAGTGTTTTTGTCTTTTGTTAAAAAAAAAAAAATTTGTATTAAAAAAATTTACCATTCAAGTCCTTATCGTTTACCATTCAAGTCTTTTGTTAAAAAAATTTACCATGTTTTGCCACTTGGGCGATCGGGATCGAATCGGTTAACTTATGGGGTCGAGGGCGGCGCCTCGATGGGTCCAAGGCGCCTGGTGAATCAAGGGGTAGTGCCCCCGAAGCAAAAATGCAAAATACATTCGAAGTTGCTTGTCCACTCGAGCGGCTGTTTATGCGCTCGAGCGAAGAATGTTTGGCTTCAAAAGTTTGACCTGTCTTCAAAAGTACTAAGTTAGTGTATTTGACACTTGAGCGGGGCTTTCCACGCTCGAGCGAACCATGTTATATCAATTCATGAATCTGATATTTCAAATCACTTTTTCAGTCCTCTCTCTCTAAAACTCTCCAGAATTTCAGATCGGGAGCTTCTCTCTCTAGAAGTCATCTTCTCTATTTGATTTCTCCAAATCCATTGGGATTTAGACCTATGTTCTTCACCAAAGTTGGTTATCATCTTGAGGGCTTCGTTGTGTGCTGTGAAGTTCGAGTTTCGACACCGTTGATTTTGTGGGTTTCATCTCATTTCTTTTTCAAAACTTGAGGTAGAGATTTTCTTAGAGTTATATATATATATTTGCAAGATCTATATGATTTTCAAAATCATCTTTCGATAGCTTTGAAAATGGATTGTTGATTCAAGAAGTTGAGCGATTTTGAAAGTGGGTTTGTCTCTTGTTCTTCTAAAATGATCTTATGTGTTTTGATTTTCGTTGATTGAAGAAAAGATAATTTTAGAAAGTTTTCTTTCAAAGGATTTGAGTTGTATAGTTTTGGTGAGAAAACTTAGAATTTTGAGATTTTTTTAAAAGAGACTGAAAATCCATGAATGTTATTGTTGTATTTATTTTGTGTATCAAAATAAATGGATGCTTGAAAAATTTCTTATTTATATTTATATAAATGATGAATTTCAGAGAATACGAGAATTGTTGTTTATTTTGGAAATTATTGTTCAAAACGTTGAAATAGTCTTGAAATGATTAATTACTTAGGATACTTGAGAAGAGAGAATTGTGTTATTCCTTGGATGATGAATTGGAATAAAAGTATTTATATTCATCTTGTGTTATTGGCATAATAATTCATTTGATTACATTAAACTTTGAAAGTTGATTTAAAAACTTGCATTGAGAAAAGAATGTTAAGAAACAAGTTTTCATGAAATGGTTTTGGGATAAATACGTTGGTAAGTCTTGATAGGTGGTGTAGATGTTATTGAATAAGTTGGCTTGAGAGTTCGGGGTGAAAGACCGAAAACCCGTGCGAATAGGTATCGAGCCTTCTGGTTAATATCGGTAAAAATGACAATTTAGTAGTACTTGTATAGTTTACTTGCAGACACCGACCTAGGGATTACCAAAATCGTATTTACCACCCTTGAAATAAATTGTTAAGTTTTGAACAATTGAAATTGCATGACATCATTGAGCATGATGGCTTTCAAAAAATAAAAATGTGATTTATTTTCAAAAAGGGACATAGCATGGCATGTGCATTTCATCTCTTGAGACTTGTATAAAATGTATATACTTTGTTAATAATTTCCTACTAGGCTTTATGTTCACCCTACAGGATTTTTGTACAGGAAAAGATCTGGTGATGCCGCCTAACTAAAGGCGAGGAAATGTGTGTTGAGAGTACGAGACTCTCATTTTGCTGTGACTCTGTGTGTAAGCCAAGGGCTGTATGTGTGTGGGTTTGAATAGCTGTTTTGTGTAACCAAGCTCAAGCCTTGGAAACTTGTAAACCCTTGGGGATATTTATTTGTTTATTTACTTATTATTGGATTAATGTATTGTTGTATGAAGAACTATTGTATCATGTAATGTAAGTTTGGAGATTTATATTCAATTTTTCTTGAAAAAGTTATGATTGTTGTATTATCATTTGGACTAGAAATTTGGGGCGTTACAGATAAAGTATCAAGAGGTCATAATAGTTGAATGTAATTCTCGCCAAGTCCTATTAAAAATAAGTCTTAGTAAAATCGTCACTAAAAATATTTTTTTGTGACGTTTTTTTGTATGTCGGTAAAAATTGACAATTAGTGATTTTTTTTTTTTTTTATCAAGATTTATATAAATTGTTGCTAAAACTTACAATTAGTAACTTTTTTCTGTGAAATTTTTTTTAAACTATCGCTGAAAGTTGAAAATTAGTAACGTTTTTTGTGACGATTTTTTTTAAATTATCGCTAAAACTTATAATTAGTAACATTTTTCGTGAGAATTTTCAAACTATTGTTGAAAATGAACAATTAGTGACGTTTTTTAATAGTGTTGATGAAAAATGCCATTAATTATCATATGACCTATTGAACAATAAGTCCACTTATTAGGACCTATACGTAAGTATCCCAAAAAATAAAAATAAAAATAAAAACTTTTAATAGCGATTAATAATTTTCATGCATGTATTTAAAATAAATTATATTTAGACCAATAATATTATGACACATCATTATTGATCTCAATTTAATTGTATTAACATAATTTTAAAAAGAATTTAAATTTTAAAATTTTATTTTATAAAAAGGATGTATAATTTAAGAAACGAATATTGATCGCATTCCAATGATAGTAACATAATTTAAGTAAGAATACAAATTTAAAATTTTATTTTAAGAATATAAAATTAATTTATAGACCAATTATAATGTGACACATATTAACAAAAACTAAATAAAATAAAATAAAATGAGAAAAAAGAACTACAACTTGCAACCTTAATAAGATGACAATGTTTTTGCTATTATAATAGTATATAGATAGATAGATAGATATTTGAAAAAATCCAAAAAAAAAAAAAAAAAAAATCAAGTTTTTACTTTTTTCAAATGTTTTTATTTTTATTTTTTACTTTTCAAGAGGGAAAAGTTTTATTTTTTACTTTTTATATATGTCATTTCCATCATTATTGATTCTATTATGATAGTGAGTGATTGTAATTCCATAACTATTGTTATATTAATGGAATTTATTAGAAGAATTTAAATATTATTTTGTTTAGCTAAATTAGATTTTAGACCAATTACAAGATGATATGTGTATTTTAGAAATTATAAAATTCAAAAAAATGAAAAAAATTAGATTGAGATTTCCAACCTCAAAGATGTCATAACGTTTTTCCTTAATATATATATATATATATATGGATTTGACTTTAAACTTTTTCTCTAAACATCTCATCCAATTTATATTTACATAAAACATGCATTATATCAAAATTATTTTTTTAATGATTTTAAAATTAATTAACAAACATTATCATTATGAATAATTTTCTCATTTTGTTTCATATTGAAAGTAAATCTTACTATCCACAATGCTCTCGATACGTTTCGGCCTTAAAAGGTAATATTTTGTGTCACTAAATGTCACTATTATTTTCCCCTAGAACTTTTGTTCAAAAATGTAAAAATTAAGGAAACATGGCACTATTTATATTCCTATTCATACAAGACTCTCTACTTTACCTAGCCATTCAAACTGACATAACCTATTTTCAAAATAAAAAATGCTATATACACAAAAGACAGAGAATTTGATAATCAAATAACACAACACAACCCAACCGAACCCAAAAATTCGTAAGGTAACCAGTTCCAATTGAAGATACCCAAACTTTTAAAATTCAAAAGAAAAAAAAGAAAAAAAAATTGATTCGATTGCATATTCTCGCAAAGAAACTAAATTAATTTGCATATATTTACCAACCAAGGTCATTCCACCTCTAAAAAGCTCCTAATTATTAAAAATAAAATAAAATGAATCTATTTAATTTAAGTGATCATATGGGGAGAATAAAGATTGATATAACCGACTCTACTTGAGTCGGAGGAAACAAGGGCTTAGTTTGGTTCAGTAAAGTCTAATAACCCACAAGCCTCAAGAGATTAAAAAGAGAGCAAACAGAGTCATATCTTACAGAAACAGTTTAGAAATTATTGTTGATGTATTTGAGTAGATTACATTCTTTCTGTTTCCAAGCCCAGCCCAAGATAAAAATAAATAAAAATTGAACAAACAAGTAAATGGAAAGAGGGGGAAACCAGAGTTCGGAAGAGGGTCTCGCAGATGGGGGAGGGGGGGGAGAGAATGAAGAGAAAAGGGAGTTTGGGCATGTTGGAACAATCTTCTGTGTAAATAAAATAAATTGAAATAAATCAAACAAAATAAAACGAAACTTACAGGATTTATTTTGTTGAACCGAATAAATAATTAATTAAACTAAACAAGAAAAAAATTAAATAACAGATTTTAATTAATAAATATTAAAATAAACACCACATAAATTTAGCCCCGATCACCAAATAATTTTCCTAGTAGACTCAAGTTTTGCTTTTTTGCACTCAAATCTCAATCAAATCACATAATAGTTAAGATTCCTCATTTGTTTTTATTCAACATTACATACCAAGGTCGGATTAATTGACTTTGACAAGAATGACTTATACTATAAATAAATAATAAAAGACTGTTTCGTAGATAGAGAAAATGAGAGTTTAGAGAGAGAAAGAAAGAAGGAAGTTGCGGGGCATCTGGGAGTGTAACAATGGCCCGCGGCCTAGGATGGGCCAGCCCGTTTAGGCCCGTTTGGGCCTGAGCCCAGCCCGAGCCCCTGGACTTGGGCAATCATTTTGAAGCCTGGCCTGACCCAGCCCGAGGCCCAGTGTCATTTTTAGTGGAAAATAATAAAATTTTGGTAGAAAAAATTTAAAAAAAAACAAAGAAAAAATGGTCAGACCTACCCAAGTTCGAGGCCAGACCCAGCCCACCGGTCCACCCAAGGCCCGAATACCCCTGGGCCTAGGCCTAATTTTTTGGCTCGTGGGCCTGCCTGACCCGGTCTAAATTTTGGTAAGAGCCCGCGAGGCCCAATATGGGCTGGGCCAGGCCAAACTTACACCCCTGGGAGTATCCTAGAACTTGTTATGGTATTTTAGGAAATAGGGAAATTGGAGTAGAAATAATAATAATAATAATAATAATAATAATAATAATAATAATAATAATAATAATAATAAATTTTAGGATAAAAGTTTAAATTTCAATTTTATTTGTTCATAAGTTCAGGCGTTGAAATATTTTATCCAAAAAGGCCAGCTCAAATAAAGTGACCAAATACCCTTTCTTCTATATATTATATATACGTCCAAACCTAACAAATCATACTCATCTTTCTCTCTTCCCTCTACTCTCTCTCATTCACTTTCTCACCTCCGCCTTCCATAGTGACGTAATCATCATCACCTCCTCATCCGTACCACCGCTACTACCGCGATGCCGAAGTCGGTGAACTCCAATACCCTAGTGCTGGTTCCCTCATCCACGGCAAATCTGAACAGACGTTGTTTGCGCCTTCTAAAATCAACAATACGTAGAGCCTTCGCCGCCTCTCTCTCTTTCTCTCCATCATTGTCAATTGCTACTTTAAACAGATCTCTTATAGTTGGAAATAGAGTTGCCTCATCATTAATGAGTCCCCAAAAGACGACGGTGACAGCAATGGCGGCGATGATTGTGGTTTTGAGATCAAAATCTCTATTTCTCGTTTAGATCTCACATTGCCGTCCTCCTCTGTCGTCCATCGCTGTCGACCACACCACATAATCTCTTCTCTCTCTCTCTCTCTGTGACATACACTCAGATCTCAGATCTATTGATGATACACAAGTATTTACCTTTGAAGGTTCTTCCAATGTATGATATGTATATGTATATGTATATGTATGTCTCTGTGCATTTTTTTTTTTTTTTGAAAGGTTCTTCGAATGTATGATATTTGTATGTATAAATGTATGTGTATATGTATATGTATGTGTATGTCTCTGTCTCTGTCTCTATTTTTTTTTTTTTTTTTCTAGTTGATCTGTTGTTTATGTGTATGTGTATGTAGTTGCAGTTATTTTCATTGTTGATGTTGATATTGATGAAAATGAAACAAATCGCACAATTTTTTTTTCTTGTTCTTGTGTTGTGTTGAACAAATAAGATAGGGGGATATTTGAACAAATAGAAAAATAATAATTTTTTAACAAATAGGTTTGGTTTGGCATGGTATTATAATAGATAACTTGTCACGACCCCAACCCGCCCCTAGAAGGTCGGCGCCGAGATGGCCAGTAACCCGAGGTTACCAAAGGCCTCTTACAAGAATTCACACACAAATCAGAGTAAATATATGGGGCTTACAAATGCGGAAGCAATAAAATTAGATTACCAAGGGTCCATGAGAGCGAGGCTTAATTCAAATGAAATGACATACATCTTAGAATAGTTTATATACAACAAAATGGAGTACAAAAATTACATCTTGATCAAAAGGCTTCGGCCATTGAATACAAAAATACAAATTACAATGAAATAACTAAGAAGCATGATCTTCAAGATGTTGCTTTAAAACATGAATACAAAACACGCCGCAAAACACCGCAAACAAGTCTAGGGCGTCACCGTCCCCGCTCATCACCTACATATATATATAGAGAGGGTGAGCTTGGATACTCAGTGAATGGCATAAACAATAAAGGGTTTACATGAATGATATCCGAGGTCTTTAACAAAACAATACATGGTACAAATCAAGTTGTCTTTCAAATCTTTCAAGCTTCAAGAGATGCTCATTAACATCAATATAAGACAAGGGATGACATTCCGGACAACGACCCACGCGGTAAAACCGTCAGTGGCAAGGCAAGACAAGAATGTGCTACAAATGCTTATAGTCCCCTAGCACGTACGGACTAGTGCCACAAATGCTTAAAGTCCCCTGGCACATACGGACTTCCAGAATGTGTCCTCAAAACAAGATATATCTTTTGATATTCAAGATAGGATTAACCATTCATGCTTTTACAAACATTTTCAAAACAAGGCAAAACAATATTCTTAACAAGTCAAAGCAACATAGCTTTATCAAGAATGCCACTCACATAGTTCTTCGAACGTCGGGGTCAAGGCAAGTCCAAGTCCTCAAATCACAAACCCAACGGATCAAACACCAAGGATCAAGCTCGCTATCTACCTTCTCTCTCTAGAACTCTTCCTAGAGCTTCTCTCTCCTCAAGAACAAGATATGATACAAAAATGAGACGTTTCTAGATTTGCCGGCTGATATAACACTCAGCTCGGACACGTGGCAGCAGTTGGTTGGCTCAGCTTAAAAAGGTGACTGATTGAAAATACGAGACTCTGACAAAGCGTGTTCAAGAAGCTAGGCAAGGACTCCTGAGTAATGACATCGCTAACAACAAGACTTCGCAACAGGTAACAAAGACATCGGCTAGGGAGGACAACACTTGACTAAGCTGTGCCACACCTCGGCCAGGGATGTGCCACACCTCGGTCTAGGTCATTCCTTCCCAGGGACAAAAGTCACTAAGCGTATAACATCTCGGCTAAGCAGTAGCGTCTCGGCTAACACGCTGAGGTGAAGATGAAGGTCAGACAAACTGTTCTAGAGTGGTTCTAGGTACAAGGATTCAAAGGTGAACTAGGCTCAAGATAACCTCGGTAAAATACACACACACACCCACCAAAGGAACATAATACTCAAGTATCACTTATGCAAGACAAGTCAAGAATGCAAAGCAAGTCAAGTTTCAAATGCAAGCTTAACAAAGCAAAATCATACATAATGCATGTGAGTATGATCAAAGCAGTGTGAGGGTTATTACATAACTCTCTCATCTCTCCTTAGAAATTGCAACAGATAGATACAAAACTTCAACAGATAGAAAAGATTTTGACATTAGATAGAGTTGGTTTGAAAGATAGAAACAAAATTTGAACTGAAAAAAAAAATTGAACAGATAAGGGAAAAATTGAATAGATAAACAAAAATTTAGATAGATAGAATTTTATTTGGAAAAATATTTAAACATATAAGGAAAATTTGAATAGAAAAGATTAAGAAATTAAATAAAGAGGGTAAAATATTTAAACAGATAAGAAAAAAATTGAGCAAATAGAAAAAAATTTAAATAGATAGTCAACGAAAGTCAACAGATAAATTAATGAGTAAAATTGGAAACAAAATGTCCTTCAAAACAATAAAGATGACTTCTCACCAAACTATTTCACAAAAGGTGGATCTATCACTAACAAAAAATATTCACTAGACCTAATGCCTTAGGCACCCTTCGAATTGGATTTATTACCAATTTTCTCTAAATTTTTTATATTTTTATAATTAAAATATTATATATATTTTTAATGTTTTTAAAGTTTTTTTTCACTATCTCTTACGAAATTATAGGCACAAATTAGTCACAAAAACTACTTTAAAAATATAGAATGTGAATTTTGTTTTGAGAAATGTTTCATTCTTTTAATTTTTTCTCCTCACACTCTCCTTAATGATGTGACAAATAATACCAACTAATCAACTCTCTTCAAACTTTGCTCTCTCCTCTTCAAACTCTTCATTGTTTGTCACATCATTAGAGGGAGTTTGGCGAAAAAAATTAAAGAGGTATAACGTTGCTCTCTTGTTTAGTAAGCTTTTAAAATAGCTATGTTACACCCCCTTAATGGAAACCTTCCAATTCCATCCCTGATGATGTGACTAAAACCTATGTGAAGTAGTCTTACACTCCTCTCTCTCTCTCTCTCACATACACACACACACATCTTTAACTTCTCATAATTCCGTATCATTGAAGTCTATATTATTGGGGATACTGGGGGCAGCAAAAGTTACAGTGCCATCAAACGGCACAGTTTTGACAATTTTTTTTTTTCTTTTTTTAATTTTATTTTTAAACCAAAGATGGAGAGCTATACATTCAGATAGAGAACAAAACTAATATTTACTTGTAGAGAACATTATATATATATATATATATATTTACTTATAATTCTCAATACCAAAAAGTGTTTCACAATTTAACCAATTACTAAGGTATTAATATTATTTAATTACTTGGTTTCAAATTTTCTATATTTATTTTTAAAATTTGCATAATAAAATATTTAAAATTTTATGATTGATATTGTAAAAATTTGTGACTTAGACTTTGTTTGACATGCAACACTTGTAGCCTAAAAATCAAAAAGTTACTAAAAAAATCATAAAACTTATAATATATACCAAAAAGTTAAAATTTCCTTTTCTTTTGACCTTTTGCACATCTTTTCGTAAAAAAATTAAAAAGCTCTTTCCAAACATATACTAATTTTTTTACCCCATATTTAGCCAAAAAAACTAAAAAATTACTAAAACATGTTCTCAAACGAGGCCTTAGTTATGACATTTGAGAAAATAAAGTTGTCACTTGTGAATAAGTTACTGAGTAGGCATAATTAAAATAATACATGAAAGGATTATTATACCCATAATTCATCATTTCTAACCAATAAGGTATCTCAATATCATAATAATTTATAAAATATTGTTACAAGTAAACACACTGTAGTATAATTTCACACATGCATGATATATAGAATTCTGAACATTTAGGACATGTTTGATTACAAGGATTATAGCATATGATTGGAATTGTTAGTCCATGGACTCATAATCTCATGTTTCATTGCAAATTTTATTAATCAAATTACATGTACAACAAATATTCAATCCGGCGAAATTGATGAATTTTTAATGTTAAGAGGGATTGAAGATCATAATTTTAAGTGTGAAAAAAAAAAATTTGAATACATAATAAATGGTTATCTCATTAATTTATGAAATTATTAATCTTGCACTAATTTATGAAATTATTAATCCTTTCATTAAAAATAGAATGAATAGTTGACTTACTATTCTTTTACAATAATTTTATTTATAATATATTTATAATTATTCTTATAATAAATCAAGAATGAATGGTAAGGGTGTAAACAATATGCACCCTATCCTATCACAAAATTTCGTATTAACTATAAAATACATAATTTCGTCATAAATTAACATAACAAAAAATTACAATATCAATCATAAAAGTTTAAATATTTTATTATACTAATTTTAAAAATAAATATAGAAAATTTGAAACCAAGTAATTAAATAATATTGATACCTTAATAAGTGGGTAAATTATGAAACACTTTTTGGTATTGGAGAATTATATGAATACTATATATACATATTTTAAATTCTCTACGAGTAATGCACAAAACCCAAAAAGTTATGGATAATTAACGAAGTGATGCCTTGTGACTGCACGCCTAAGTGAGAAAAAAATAAAAAATAAAAAATGAAAAAAAGGTGTCAAAACTTTGCCGTTTGAAGGCACCGCTGTCCCTGCTGTCCATTTGGGGTAGCAGTATCCCCAAACCCCATTGCAATCTACATTATTGAGAGTGAAATTGAGAGAACAAAAATAGGGGAATGAATCATTTTTCCTTCTAAACATGTTTGGAACTCAACTTTAAAATATCTTTTGCTCTAGATCCAAAATTTTACTTTAAAAAAAAAAAAAAAATAGTTGGTTTTAGCTTATATAGGTGAACTTAGTTTTTTTTTGTTTTTTTTAACTAACGAATAATTAAGTTAAATTTTTTAAAAGTAAAATGATAATGGAAATAAACAAAATAATTTACTTGGTGCGATTGCTTTAGTGAGGACTTGAGGAAAGATGGATTATTTATTTATTTATTTAATTAATTGGTAATAAATTATAAATTATAAATATGACGAAAATGACATCAAGTCAAATAATTACAATTCCAAAGCAAGTGAATAGAGGGAGAGAGAGAAAAACTCATTCATAGTGAGGAGAGAAGGAATTTAGTGAGTTTTTTTTTTTTTTTTTAATTAGAAGATTTAATTCATTTTTTTTAAAAGCTTTATATTTTTTGTCATTTAACTAGTCAAATCTTAAAATTTCATTTATTTTCCTTCGAGAAGGTTTTAATATTTATACAAAAATTACATAATAACAGCAAAACGTAAAACAATTTAGGTTTTAAAAAATAATGTTTTCAACTTTCAGTTTTAACTTTACAAAAAAAATATGAAATTGCTTTTTGTTTTTTAATTAAAAATAAAAATAGAAAACTTACTTGGTGTATAAAAATACTTTGAAAATAAACACACAAAAAAAGGGGGAGGGGGTAAATTACGCTGACACCCCCATGAGGTTTGGTCCAATTACATTCCACCCTTGACGTTTTGAAAATTACATTCTCACCCCTGTGGTTAATAGTCTCATTTCACAAATCCTCCTGCTTATATAAAAAGTAACAACTCCTAATAGAAAAATAGAGAAAATTACATTTAAAAAAAAAAAGTAAAGCAGAGGAAAAGAAAAAAAAATAATAAAAGAAGTAAACTAAAGCAAGAAAAGGGAGAGTGCACGAGTTCAATGTCTTCATTCCATTTAAATAATTACAATGATAGGAGGGTTAGTGTGATTTTCCAAATGTTAAGGATGATATGTATTAAACCCAAATCTCAGGGGGTGTAAGTGTAATTTACCCAAAAAAATAGAGAAATTTATTTAATGAGTTGCTAAAGATAGAGGGTGGACGGAGGTGGTGACAGATAATGGTCGGTGACCAAAGGTGTCTACTAGAGTTAGTGATCGGATGTTACCAGAGATCACGAGGTGGCCAAAGATTATTACGATGCTCAACCACTTACTGGAGGGTGTAGACACCCAATTTTTGACGGCCTTTTTAGACTTGGAGGTTCTTGTAGGTACATCTGATGGCGAGTCTGATTGCTCGCCGAACGCTCGAAGTCCGTAGCAGAACGCCACAGGTTTGAGTTTGCCAAACCCTGCATCCATTTTGTCTCATCTTTGGACCATGCCTAGGTCTTTTCAGCATGAAGTTTTAGATGGCCTGTTGGCCATTCTTGGAGGCTGCCGACCACTGCTTCTCCTTTGCCGGCCATTGATGTGCCCTGTCGACAATCAGTGTTTCCTGCAGATATTTTGTGATATTTTGTGCCAGCTGTTTGCACAGATTTGTGCATCTTCCAACACGTGTATGGCTAGATGTTGTGAGGGGATTTTGTGTTTTCCATATATAGGACCCCTCTCTCTCATGTGTGGGGGTTAGAAAATTTGAAGACAAAAAATTCTCTCTCTCTCTAGATTTCTCTCAATCTCTTACAATTTTATGCTAAGTGCTTGTTTTCTCCACACTTTCACATACACTACCCTAACCAAAGTTGCAAGTCTTTGAGCTGAGGTAACTTAGGACCTTTTCTGAGCTCTAGAAGGTGGCTTTGGGTTGGATTGTTAGCCAATTTGTGCTTTGTTTCAAAGGTATAACACTTGCCTTGTTTATACTTGTTTTGTATACTTGTTTTGCCATCCTTTTCAACTATTTTGGGGCAGGTTTTGAACTGTAAAAAGGTCTGTTTTGGTAGATAAAAAATGGTGGTTTGAACCCCTTTTTAGTTAGGGGGTGGTTCACCCTTCTTGTTTCATTGTGTGTAAAGCTTTTGTGCCTTTATTCATCATTTTAAAGCCAACTTTTTTGGGCCTTTTAACCACTGAATTTTAGAGGATTTTGAGTGATAAAAAACTCATTTTGAAGTCCAAAATTGGATGGGTTAGCCTCCTCTCCTGTGTCTTGTTTGCATGCCTAGTTAGCTTCACATGTTAGTATGTTTTTCTAGCTTAACTTGGCTCGATTCCAGCATATTTTAGCCTCTGAAATCACATGTTTTAGCTCTATTTTGGGTTGGTTAGTTTGTTTGAGTCTTATTTTGCATAGTTGTAGTGTGACCCCATGTATTAGCTTAATGTTTTGGCTCTTCATGACTTGAGTGCAGCATGTTTTAAACCATGTTTAGGGCTGTTTTGCCTCTGTTTTGGGTTATTTGTTTCATTTGTGTCTTGTATGGCATGGTTTTAGTGTTAATTCCTTCACTAGCTTAGTGTTTTAAGGCTTTAACTATCATTGGTTTGAGTTGGTTGCATATTTTAGTGCTTTTAATACTCATTTTCAACATTTATAATCTCTGTAATCTCCTTCATAGCTTCACTTTTGGTTTTACTTTGAAAGTGGTTTCAAACCACTTGTTTGCCCAAGTGTGAAATGGAGGTGCTACACCTAATGGTTTAATCTCTTAGGGAGTTCTTTACCAACAGTGTAATGCTTCTTTCATGCCCAAAGTAACTTGTGGTTTGAACCCTCCTTCCGTTAGAGGACACTCACCAATGGACAATTGATTAATGAATGGTTTGGTAATTAAAATGAGTAAACAAAATTGACAAGTAAAAGAGGCAAGATAAGCATTCTTTGTGTTGCATTACTTGTATTCAAATCGGACATTAATTTGAACACATGGCAAATGGGACATTTCATATTCAATAGTGATGAAATGTGCCATTTTCCTAGGTCTCCATTGCCCTTGATCATGCATGATAGGGTGATAGACTTTTTGAGTCTTGTTTTTGCATTTATTGAACTTGCACAATTGGTTTCATGAGCCATTATGCAATGAAATTGCTTGATTGGTGGTTTTGTGAACCAAATCTTGTCCCTGCTTTGGTTTCCCCATGAAAAGGAGAGACAGGGTGAGTAGACAATCCTTGGAGAAACCCCCTTTTTGCTCTGTTTGTGCTCTGTTGCAGCATGGTGATCCAATGCATCAATGGTCGACAGTGCCTCATCCATGGCCGGCAGTGCCTCATTTTGGCTAGCAGTGCACCCTTTTGGCCGGCAGATGGCCGGCAGTACACCCTTTTCGCCAGCAGATGGCCAACAGCAACCATCCATGGCCGGCTTGCCGGCCACTGATGTCAACCTTAACAAAGATTTGGTAAGGTGGAGCAGAAAGGTTTTGAAGTATGCTCAACCCTGCAAACACAGGCTCTCAAGAGCAAAACAGAGGTCTTTTAAGGGCAAAAATTGATCACGTGCATGTCCCACTTCCCGAGGCGAAGCAGTGGCAGCATAGTTTAATGCCTTGCATGATTAGTTTTCTACTTAGTTAAGTGTTGTAATAATTAGTAAATAGTTTGCTAGTTATTCATTTGATTTGTAATAATTAATCTAATTAGCTTAATTGGATTAGCGTAGCTTAGATTAGCTTAGCTCTTATTTATTTGGACCTCATTCGCGAGGGCGTAATGTTATAATAAGTGTGTATGTGTGTATGTTTTCCAACCCCACGTCTTTCTCCCTTTTATTTAATCGCTTTCGATGGTTAGATTAGGGACATCATATTTCAATTAGCATATCGCATGCTTGCATCCATTCATTCGTATTGCATGCACCGAGGCTCGGTGCATCATTCAAGCTATATTTTCATTTCGATACTTCATTGAATACGTGTTTAAATCACATGTCGTTCAAATTGCTTCATATGCCCTATTAGTAGCCGAGCCTATTAATTGCATTATTGGATGTGTTGCATTAGACATCTTAACATAGTTAGGATCATGTATCTTTCTAAGTAGTTTCTGTTTTGGCTTGGAGTACTCGGTAAGTTTTTACGCTTTAGCATATTTGTATAAGTGTGAATGTTGCCATGATTAGCATGCTTGCCATGAGGCTATGTGCTTAAATGCTAAACTGTATGAATGCCTATGGATGAAGGTTTGTTGTTTGAATTGGAACAATTCAACAAATGTGCGTTTTAAGCCCACTTTGTTGAGTGGCAAATCATGTTTTAAGCGCACTATGTTTGGTGGTAAATCCGCATCTTTTAAGCCCACTTGAGGTGGCAAATTCAAACCATTTTCGCAAACAAACATGAGTTGAATTGTTCCAAATTGAGCAAACTAGTCTATATTTTCTTGTGCGCATCACATAGTAATGTTAGCTAATAACCGGAACAAGAATACATAATGTTTATAAAAATCATATCATGATTAGTAGAGGCCGATCTTTGATCGGGCGAGAGGGTGTGCTCAATTAATGACCTTCTCCTCTCGTACCTAGTTTTCCAAGCCGAGGCAACTTTGGTGATGACAAACACGTGGCCTTCGGCATGAGTCAGGGTTTCCTAAATTTTCTTAAAATAAAATATTTAGGCGACTCTGTATCTGGTAAAGCAGTCCAATTTTGGCATTATTTGATTTAAAATCAATTTTTCAAAAAGATTTGTCGGATTTGAACTCTTCGGTGTTTATCAGTTTAATATTGCACTTGTGAGACTAGATTCAGAATCGCAGGAGTTCGAACTGTGAGCCTTTCTTTTCAAACCTCTTTGAAAGGTGGGGTACGGAAAAAAGGCGTGCTGCAATATCTGGCGACTCCGTTGGGGACTTAAAGAACTTGACTCGAACTCATGATATGTTATTTTATCTACACTTATGTGTTTCGTTGCATATTGCATTTGCATTGGTGCGCCTAAATCACAGTGTTTGCCATCTGCTATTCCTGAGCGGTTTGTTGGAGGCTTGCTTGGAAAAACTTGCCAAAAGGCTGACCGGTTGCGGGCTCTGCCACGATGGGAACACAACCCTTGGATCTGGACTATCGCTGTACCATTTGATCCTCCTTTCACTTCTCGGTGTTAGGTGTGAGAGGCATATTAGGTAGTCTTGCTGAGGTATCCTTTTTTAACCAATCGACCTAGTTGCATATCGGAAACCATAGAGACTGTTCCAAACTAGGGCAGGTTGCTTACCCAAATGCAGGAATTGTATGAAACCGCTTGTTTTGCATAGTGAATCCCTAGCTCCTGACGAAGTTAGGACAAGGTAACCTTACCCCATCATAGGGGTGTTTTGGCTCTCACTTGCTTGATATGTGCTTTTTGAGTGAAACTCTGCAGGAATGTATGTATCAGTTGCAAGTTTGGGTATCAGTTTTGAGGCAGAAATCAGTGTTGAGTACAGTTCTCCAACTTATGATTGCAACTGCATGTTGTTTCTGTCTAAGCTGAGGTGCTGTGTGGTCTCTGATTTTTTGTTTCTTTTTGCTTTATTTTCTTTTTGCAAGGTAGTTTTTTTCACCATTGCTTCAGACGATTCTGTTACCCCCTAAGCACTCTAGACCCGAGTAAGGTGACTTTACTGATCCTAGGGATCTTGTAAGAGGACAACCAGTGTTTGCTTCACTCCCACCAGTTACCAGACGGAGGAGGATTAGGCATAACTCACCAGTCCAATAATCACCTTTTCAGGCCTAGTCGTCTACTTCTACTCTGGAAAGAGAGTATTCACCAATTCTGATAACTCAACATCCCTCAATCAGCATGGAAGATATGCTTCGTCAGCTCCAGCAGACCATTGAGACCATATAGCTAGATACTGCCCGACAAGCTGAGGTCATAGCCTGCAAGCTAGAAAAACTCTTCAAATGGGCACAGGGCGTGAATTCAATCCCTAATATTGAGAATGGCTATACTGACTCAGCAGTGAATTTTCCAAACAGATTCAAGACGCCACACATAGACTGATTTGACGGCTCCGAGGATCCCATGGTCCATCTCCGGTTATTTTCAAATATCTTATGACCAATAGGTCTCACTTGGCTGCAGAAGCTGTCACTTTTTGGCCAGGCCCTGTGAAGTATAGCAGCCATCTGGTATGCCAAACTTGAGGACTCTATGAAAAGAAATTGGGAGGAAATGGTTGAGGCCTTCATAGCGTAGTATTCCTATAATACTCAGATCGAAGTCATTACTCGTGATCTCAAAGTAACTCACCAGGAGCCAAATGAGGACTTCTTAAATTTTGTGACTTGGTGAAGGTCCAAGGCCTCAATGATGGCCATCCGGCCATCTGAAAAGGACCAGATCAGAATGGTGGTCCGTAATGTGCAAGGAAGATTATTACAAAAGATAATAGTCTTGCCCCTGTCTACTTTTGCTGAGTTCCATGAAATAAAGGTCCAAATTGACGATGCGATGAAGCAGGGGTTGACTGACCATGAGAAGGAACAGCCCAAAAGGCCCTTTACATGTAGCTCCAATGCAGCCATGACTGGTGGCACCTCTGCACGACCTTCAGATGTGAGCATAGTCACCACCACACCCAAGATTGCCAACCCTTTTGTTGGTACATCCAACACAACTTTACAAACTTCCAGCCATCAGGCCTGAGGCCATAGGGTCTTCACTCCGCTTTACATATCTTTATCCAAAGCCCTAGGGGTCCTGATCAGAAAAGGGCATCTTAAGCTGTTAGAATAACGCCTACTGCCCGATCCTCTCCCACCTAAACACAACCTAGCCAAATACTATGCTTTCCACCAATAGCATGGTCATGATACCGATCAGTGCTTCAGATCACGTCATGAGATTCAAGATCTCATTGACAATAAGGTGATAGCACCTCTTGAAAAATCCAATGTCACTACCAATTCTCTCACACCACATAACCAAGCCCCTCCACCCTGGTAAATAAACCTCATCCACACATTGGTCGTCCCTAAGGACCCCAGTATATATATCACCCTTTCCCACCTACCCAAGCCGGCGTTGTTCATCCTCGAGAGCACAGACTTGTGCATGATGAGCGCGTTCCCACTCTAACCTGAATCTGTGGTGGTGATTGTAGAAGATGAAGGGAGGTCAATCTTGGTGGAGAATATCAGTCCGTTGCCCGAGGGCTCTGAGGACTTATCTAATGGGGTGTACAACTCGAGTTGTTATATTGTGCCAATCAATCAAGTAGAGCTGCAGGTAGTATTGTTGACTAGAATGGAGGTCAGTATAGTCTGAGAAGATAGACCAAGTCAAGGATTAGATGATCTAGTCGACCTAGAAGAAGATATAAACAATTTGCCGTTCTTTGATGAACATGGTCAAGGGGACATGCATATTAATTGGTTTGATCTGAACGGGTCAATAGACAATTCTAGATGGCTAAGTGATGAACCCGATGTAGATGAGGAATTTGAACTGAAGCTAGAACAATAGAAAGCGGGAACCGCTGCAATGGTCGAAATGACCGAGAGGAAGGGTAAACTACTGGAAAGCACTGGTAAAGAACAACTGACTCAGGAACTGGGCATTATTAGCACTGCACATACAGAGCAAGAAGCCGCACTGAGGTGCCTTGAACAAGAAGCGGATCAAAATAAATAGAAGGCTGGAAAGGCCCAACACCCTGCGGAGGAAATTTGTGATGAGAAGATGACCCGAACGGAGCTGGACAATTACTTGTCGGTTGCCAGAGGTATATGGTGGGAAGATGATGATCTGTATCTTGCCCACACTGATGAAGATTGGGGTGAAGGTATTCCTGACAACACCTGGTATGTGGAAGAAGTTGACCACATGACACGAAGTGACCGATATTTCAAACCACCACATCTAGGCCAACTTGAGGCATCTAGGAAGGATAAACAAGCTGAGACACAGAAGGCAAAGCAGTTAGAGGAGGAGGCTATGCTGAAAAAGTTAAAGAAGATTCAAGCTGACATATCTATCCGGGGGTTGCTTATGGCTTTGCGAGTGCACTAGCAAGTTGTATTGTCAGCAATGGATAAAGCCAAGTTGTCCATTGAGACTACCCCAGAGCAACTAGTGGGATTAGTCTTCCCGGGAGGCGCTGCGCCAACTTTGACCTTTTCTGACAAGGAACTGTCGCCGAAAGGCTCTGCACACAACAAGCCTCTATACATATCCGTAGAGTGCCAAGAAAAGTAGGTACCAGTGGTATTGGTCAACACTGGGTCGGCAATCAATGTCTATCCTTGCCGTACGGCTTATGCTATTGGTCTAAAACCAGATTTCGCTTGACGCCCAGATATCCGGCGTCATTTACAAGACAAGCAGAGAGGTGATGGGAACAGTTCAGATCAGAACGCAAGTCAGGCCAGCTTAACAGGACATTGAATTTCATGTATTAGATGTGCAGCCACTTTCAACCTACTACTTGGGCAACCCCGGCTGCATCAAGTAAAAGCTGTCTCTTCCACTCTCCACCAAATGCTGAAGTACCCCCCATAGAAAATGGGTGGCCATAGTCTTCGAGAATTCATCTATACATCTTCCACCAGAGGTCACTACACTTGTACTAGAGATTGTGCATGGCGAAGAGGATGTCTTCATTTTGAGGTTTACCTTGGCTGAGCCTAGAGAGGCTCGGGTGGTACAGAATATCTTGGCTGTTGATGACAGCCTATATATCAGTGCCCAATCTGTATATCTCATGAATAAGTTACAGCACATGCCCAAAATGGGATTAGGTAGAAGTGGCCAGAAAGGCATCATTGCATTGGCCAACGTACCACATAACCCTCATGCCTTTGGTTTTGGCTATACGCCCACCAAAGAGGACTGGGTGAGGAAAGGGAAAGAAATGGCTGGAAGAGCCAAAGTAAAGCAAAGCGGGAAGCACTACGAGCTTATGCACCGACCAATTTGGGAAACCCTGAATGGCTATTTTGTTCAGGAGGGAGAAGACTTCCCATTCTGTGGTTTCCCTGAACCTTGGTTCGACTCTGAGAAGCAGCGGGTTCCCAGCTTTGAGATTTTCTTTGACTTGCAGCTGCAAGAGAGTGACACGGAGGAACAGACTGAACTAACTGCTGAGGCTGCAAAGAGTGCAGAAAGTGATTCCAACAGCAGTGAACTTGAGATAGGAGCAGCACTGGCATGTTTGCTTTCTGATCCTCAGATCAACTCAGAGAGCTTGGGGGATGACCTAACCGTTTCCATGATCAAAGACCAACCTGGTGCGAACCCTTCCAGTGGTATCTTGGATGCATCTGACGTACCGTCCCTCATTTGGTAACTGGAGGAGGGCTTCATGTCTGGTAGTTCTGAGTTGGGTAGTGAGTCGGAATCTAATTCCACAGAGTCTGTGGAGTCGGAATCAGATTCCAGTTCCTCTAAGTCAGAGTCTGGTATTCCTGGGGTTAATAACCCGGATGCCAAGGTTTTGTTCAGGTTGTCTTTTTTCTTTTCTTTTGAGTCAATTGTAACCAAGGAATTGGATGAGCTGGCCCTTTGAATGTGAATACCACTGTAGTTTCTGAGTACTTCTCTATGCCACTTGTATATTGCATTGATCATGACTTTCAAAATTTTGATGAAAACGACGATGAGGGAATTTCTCTAGTTTTGAAACATTTGGTTGATCGAGAGGAGGAGAGGTTTGTAAAACCCCTAGTTGATGAAATTATTCCAATTAATGTGAGTACTGAGAAGGATCCGTATCTGGTCAAGATCGGGTCCACGTTGTCTTCGGAGGAGCGCGAGCGCTTAGTCGCTTTATTAAAAGATTTCAAAGATGTTTTCGCGTGGTCCTACGAAGACATGCCTGAAATCGATCCTGAGATTGTACAGCATCGAATCCCTCTTAACCCCGAAGCCCGACCCATCAAACAGAAGTTGCGAAGAATATGCTTGGATTGGGCTTTGAAGATTAAGGAAGAGGTCACCAAGCAAATAGACGCAGGATTTTTGCTAGTATCTGAGTATCCGACTTGGTTAGTCAACATTGTTCCGATGCCAAAGAAAGATGGCAGAATTCGAGTGTGTGTGGATTTCAAAGATCTGAACAGAGCCAATCCAAAGGATGACTTTCCTCTATCGCACATTGACGAATTGGTGTACTTCACCATAGGCCATGCGTTGCTCTCTTTCATGGATGAATTTTTTGGGTATAACCAAATTCTAATGGCACCAGAGGACAGAGAGAAAACTACCTTCACCACGCCGTGGGGAACCTACTGCTACAAGGTGATGCCGTTAGGGTTAAAGAATGCTGGCGCTACCTATCAACGGGCTGCAACCACAATTTTACATGATATGGTCAACAAAGAGGTCGAGGTGTACATGGACGACATGATTGTCAAGTCTAAGGAAAGAGAGGGCCACTACACCACCTTGAATAAATTCTTTCAACGGATCAGAGAATATCGGTTGAGGCTGAATCCACAAAAGTGCACTTTTGGCATAACAGCAGGGAAAATGCTAGGCTTCTTGATCGCACAGAGGGGCATCGAGGTAGATCCTTCCAAAATCAAGGCCATCTTAGAAATGCCATCGCCAAGGACTAAAAAGGAGGTGCGAGGCTTTCTGGATAAAGTGCAATTCATAAGACGATTTATTTTTAAATTAACCTTAACTTGTGAACCACTATTTGTTCTCCTGAAGAAAGGAAAAAAATTCCAATGGGATGATCGATGTTAGTTTGCTTTTGAGTAGATCAAGCAGTACCTACAAAACCCGCCTGTGTTGTCACCACCAGAGCCAGGGAAGCCTTTGATTCTGTATCTGTCAGTAATGGACACAACAATGGGATGCATGCTTGCTCAGGAATCTGAAGATAGAGTGGAGAAAGCCATATATTACCTGAGTAAGAAAATGCTAGACTATGAGACCCGTTACACTCCGCTCGAGAAGGCTTGCTTAGCCTTGGTATGGGCTACTAGGAAGTTGAGGCACTACCTATTAGCTCACTCTATAATTCTGGTTTCGAGATTAGATCCCATCAACTATCTCTTTGAGAAACCAACGCTTATGAGTAGGCTAGCCCGTTGGTTGCTTCCCCTCTCCGAATTTGATTTGAAGTATATTACTCGCAAGTCTGTTAAGGGGAGAGCGATAGCGGATTTCCTGGCAGATCACCCAGTGGAAGGGGATGAAGAGGTAGAATACATGTTCCTAGATAAAGCTATTCTGCAAGTTGATGAAGAGATTTGGATAATGTACTTTGACGGAGCGTCTAACTAGTATGGTTATGGGATAGGGGTGTTGCTGATAGCACTCGACAATTCCCACATACCTTTAGCCTTCAAACTCCGGTTCAAAGTATCCAACAACGAAGTAGAATACGAGGCATATATCGCTGGTTTGGAAGCCGCCGTGGAACTAGGGGCAAAAATGTTAGACATCATTGGGGACTCAAACCTGGTTATGTGTCAAGCAAAAGGAGACTGGAAGGTCAAAGAAGAAAAGATGAAGATCTATCACTAGACCCTAGATGTTCTGATTCCTAGGTTTGAGCAACTGACCTTCACACATCTACGAAGAGAGAACAACAGGTTTGCTGATGCCTTATCAACTCTATTTTCTATGATAGACAACCCATTTGGAGTTCGGATGCGTCCTATCATTATTGAATAGAGATATACGCCGACCTACGAGACTATTGCCGTAATAGATGAAGTGCAAGATCAAAACTCTTGGTATTATGATATATGGAACTTCTTGGAAAAGGAGGTTTATCCACCAGGGGCAAACGCCAAATATAAAAGGGCAATACGACGGATGGCTATTCAATTTATCATCTGCAGGGGTAAGTTGTATAAGAGGGGTCATCTGGGAATGCACAAACTATGTGTGGACGCAGAAGAGTCAAAGCACCTAATGGAGGCTATTCATGAGAGAGAGTGTGGAGCGCACATGAGCGGAGTAATGTTAGCCCAGAAGATTCTCAGGCAAGGTTACTACTGGTCTACCATGGAGGAGGATTGTATTGGTTTTGTTCGGCGATGCCATAAATGCCAAATCCATGCAAATCACATGAATATCCCGCTGTCGAAGTTGTACAACATGACTTTACCATGGCCTTTCTCAGTTTGGAGAATTAACGTTATTGGGGTAGTCACACCGAAAGGGTCAAATGGGCACGAGTACATTCTAGTGGCAATTGATTATTTCACAAAGTAGGTGGAAGCTCAGTCTTATGCAATGTTGAAAGCAGCGCATGTTGCGAAGTTCATCTGCAACAACACCATTTGCCGTTATGGAGTCCTAAATGAGATCATTTCAGACAATGGCTCCGATTTCAGGAAAGAAGTGATCGACTTGTTGGAAAAATACAACGTGGCTTTTCATAAGTCATCTATATGTCGGCCGCAAACCAACGGAGATGTTGAGGCCGCCAACAAGAACATCAAGCACATTTTGCAGAGAATGGTTGAGACCTACAGGGACTGGCTAGACAAATTGCCATTTGCTCTCTGGGGCTACAGAACTTCAATTTGGACATCTACTGAGGCAACTCCGTACTCTCTTGTTTATGGGATGAAAGTTGTTCTGCCGATTGAAATAGAGGTTCCGTCGCTACAGGTTATGACTGAGTGCCAGATAGCAGAAGCGGACTAGCAGCAGAGCAGGTTTGAAGAACTGATGTTGTTCAATGAGAGAAGACTGAAAGCATTGTACCATGTTCAAGGCTATCAACGCAGAATTGTGTAGGCTCGACTTTCTTCGCACCTTCCTTTCGAAGAGCTCGAATTGGTCCTACAGTTCGGACTCTTGTCACGGTTCTGAATCTAATCTCACAAAGTGCAATGTGAGACTGATAAATACTAAAGAGTCCAATCCAGCAATTCATTTTGGAAAATCGATTTTGAATCAAATAATGCTAAAATTGGATTGCTTTGCCAGATTACAGTGTCACCACCTATATATTTTGTTTTTGGGAAATGTAGGAAACACTGACTCGTGCTAAAGGCCACGTGTCCATCATCACCAAAGTTGCCTCGACTCGGGAACTTGGGTATGAGAGGGAAAGGTCCTGAAATAAGCACCCCCACTCGCCTGATCAAAGATCGGCCTCCACTAAGCATGATATGTTGTTTTATAAACCTCATGTGTTCTTGTTCTGATTATTGGCTAACTTTACTATGTGACGCACACATAATCAAATATAGACTAAGTTGCAAGACTTAGAACAAATTTAACTCATGTTTGCTTTTGAAAATGGTTTGAAATTGCCACCCTCAGGTGAGCTAAAACGTGGATTTGCCACCCTCAAGTGGGCTTAAAATATGATGATTTGCCACTTCGCAAAGTGGGCTTAAAACACATATTTGTTGAATTGTTCCAATTTAAACAACTAAGCCTTCATCCACAGGCATTCATATAGTTAATCATTTAAGCAAATAACCTCATGGCAAGCATGCGAAACATGGCATCACTCACACTCATGCAAGTATGCTAAAGCATAAAACTTACCGTGTACTCCAAGCCAAAACAAAAGCTAGTTAGAAATATGCATGATCCTAACTATGTTAAAAATGTCTAATGCAACAAATGCAATAATGCGATAAGATAGGCTCGGCTACCTAATCATGACATATGATTTGATTCAATTTGATAACATGTGATTAAACACGTATTCAAAAAAGTGTATTGAAATTGCGATGCAGTTTGAATGATGTGCTGAGCCCGGTGCATACAAGACAACTGGATGATGCAAACATGCAAGCATAAGGTATGCTAATCAAAAGGTGCCCTAAACTAACCATTGAAAGCGGTTAAATAAAAGGGAGAAAGACGTGGGGTTGGAAGACATGCACACACGAACGCACACTTATTACAACATTGCACCCTCGCGAAGGAGGATCCGAATAAATAAGCTAAGCTAATTAAACTAATTAGACTAATTATTACAAAACAAACTAAAGAAATAGCTAAACTAAGCTACATAATTATTACAAGACTTAACTAATTAGCAAACTGATTAATTAAATTACAAAGCCAATGTACACTAATAAAACATTTAGAGCACTGAACTACGCTCCCTCAGCTCTACTTCTAGGAAATTGAGGATGCATGCACTCGGTTTTTGCCCCGAAAAGCCCACCGATTTGCTCTTGAGAGGCTTTGTTTGCAGGGTTAAGATGCTCTAATCTACCTTGTGTTCAATATAACGTCTGATTGAACACATGCAATGCAAACACAACATGCTTATCTTGCTCATGTTTTACTTGTCCAATTTTGTTTACACATTTTAAGTTACCAAACCATTCTTTAACCGGTTAGTCCAAGGTGAGTGTCCTCTAATGAGAGAAGGGTCAACCAGAGGATGATTTAAGACATGAGAGAGATCATGCTGTTGGTTAGTAGAAACCCTTAAAAGAGGATTAAAACCATTGAGCACAAGCTCTATCTCAAGCTTAAACACAACCTTAAGGCTAACCAACTATCAAAGAAAATGGAAAAGTAAAGAAATGAGGGAGGTTGCAGATATTTCAGTGCTGAAATGGCATGAAAAATGATACTACAACATGCAAGCAACTCATGCACAACATGTTCAAAAGCCAAAAACACTAAACTAGTGAAGAGCACTACACTATATGCATGCAATACAATGCCCCAAAGGCACAAACACTTTAAAAAAGTCCTAAAACAGTTTAAAAGGAGTCCTAAAACATGCTTGAAGTAAGCTGAAAAAGGCTAGAATTAAAGGCCAACACATAGCACAAATTAGACCATTAAGCACAAATACACTGCAAGCATACAAAGCAAGCCTCAAGTGGCCAAACCAACTCAAAAAAGAGTTGAAGCAAGTCAAAAAAGTAGCAAAAACATGCTGAGATCAAGTCACAAAAGGGTAGAAAAACATACTCACATGTTAGGCTATCTACACTTACAAACAAGACACAAGAAGGAGAGGTGTAGACACCCCATTTTTGACCGACCTTAAGACTCAAACGTCACCGATTGAGCGCCTGGTGATGTTGCATATCGTGCTCGCTCAGAAGCTTCAGAGTCTCGGCCGTGAGCCCTGCCTCCGAACTTCCGGGCTTTTCTGTGCCTTGCCTCGGTTTGCGAACCAAGCTCGGTTTTCTCTGTTTCTCTTCCCAAAGGGAGGGAGAGGTCTCGTAGATCATCTCTCGGTGGCCGTGGGCTACATTTCGTGGCCGTAGGCCATTTTGCCCATTTCGGAGCCCGGTTCCCGGTTTTCGGAGCCGTCAGGCCGTGTGCCTCGGTTCGGGACCGCCTAACTACCTCCGTTTGCTCCGGTTTTTGGCATGCATCTTATTTACTCCCTTTTGAGGGACACTGTGGTCTGAGAGACCCACTTCGTGGTCGAACACCACTCCCGGTGCCTAACAGTCGATTTTCGGGGCCTCGGACTGCGCGTTTCGGCCCCCGAACCTTCATTTTGCATCGGTTTTCGTTCATTTTTGGCAGGGACCTCTGTTTCATCACCAGGAAGGTCATAGAAGGGTGGGAGGCCAGTAATTGTTTCAGCGACCAGTTATATTCCTTCCTCGCCCTCCGATGCCCATTTTTCTCACTCCAAAGCCAATGTTGACCACCCTAAGGCCACTTTCTTCAGCTCCAAACCACATATTTGTGTTGTACACACCTGGGAGGACACAAATATCACATGGCCGGCCAGTAATTCCATTTGAACCTTTTGAAACCCTTTGAAAAATGGCTTTTTCTCTCTCCTGTTTCACTTCCTCCAATTTTGGACCACAGGGTTGTGTTGAGGGCACCTGGGAGGACATCAATTGGTGGTGGCCGGCCACTATTTCAACTTGGCCTTTTTGACCCCTGGCCGGCCGGCCATGGGGGGTGGCCGGCCGGCCACCTGCAGCTCCAATACTTGGCCGGCCTTGATCCTTACAGGTGGTACATTACAGTTGTATACTCTTTTCCCCCCAAAAATCTGTATCCGGGAGGGACAACTTTTGGGGGGAAACTTGACTTGTTTTCCCCCCATTTTTTCCCTCCTTTTCTCCCCCTCTTTGGTCCATATAACCAGCCTCCCAGGTCTGGTTTAGAGGTTGGAAAAAAAATCCCTTTGAGCCTTATATGCATATCTCCTCTCCCTCTTTTCATTCAAGCTCAAAAACAACCAAGTTCTACCCCTTTTTCACACCACCACCTAGAACTACACTACCACTTCCATTCCAGCAGCTTGGAGGTCTTCTCAGAGGCTAGGAGGCAGCTTTTCTTGGTCCAAGAGGCAGCAAAGGATTGGTCTTCAAGGATGAGTTGATTTCTCCCTCTTTCTAGCTCATTTTTGCAAGTTTTCTTAGCCCTTTTAGCTTGCTATTTTGAGCTCCGACCAAAACTGGAAATGTCATTTTTTTTGAGCACATTTTTCTGTTTCATTAAGGGTCTTACCCTGTTTCGGACCCCCATCTTGCACTTGCTTCAATATCCCTTTGTATGCCATTATCTTGCATAGTATTTTTGGCCTATGTGTAATCTGTTTTGAGGCATGATATAAACTGTAAATGAGCTTATTTTGAGCCTTTATTCAACATTGAAGAAGGGCTCACCACTGTTTGGGACCTCCATGTATCACTTGCCATTGTACCCCTTTTTGGTCCCCATTTTTGCATGATTTATTAGCTTATTGAGATTCTGTTTTTGGACCTTGGTCTGAACTGAAAATGGACCTATTTTGACCACCTCTTCATGTTTCATTAAGGGTCTATGGCTGTTTGAGAGATCCTTGGTATACTGCATGTTATAGCCCTCTTGGTGGCCTCATTTTGCATGATATTTTGAGCCTATTTGCACACTGTTTTGAGCTCGGCCATCAACTGTAAAAAGCCTTATTTTTGGTCCCTCTTCAACATTGTTGAAGGGCCCTCACTTGTTTGAGATCTCCATGCACCACTTGCTTCTGTGCCCCTTGGTTGGCTCATTTCTTGCATGAGATCTTTGGCATAGTTGCATATGTTTTTGGGACTTGTCATAAACTATAATACATCATATTTTTGGCCCCTATTCAATATTTTAGAAGGCCCCTTCTCTTTTTGGGGCAAGAATTTGTGACTTGCCTCATTACCTCCCTCGCGGAGCCATTTTTGTATGCTAATTTAGCCCTACCTGGGCCCACTGTTTGGCCTCACTCTAAACCGAAAAAATGCTTGTCTCGGGGCAGAATTGCTTCTGTATTTTCATTTCATATTCAAATTATGTATGCATTGTATAGTTATAGGCCATTTCATGCGCCAAAACCCGTGTTTCGGGACTCGTTTCATGCATCGGGTTTCTTTTTATCGGGTTTCGGGGCTATTTTGCATTTCATTTTACCTCTGATTTTTGCATGATAGTATGCCATTTTGTGTGTTTTTCCATGTCTTGTTAGAGTGGCATTCCGTGCCGTAGGTTCGGTTCTCGGTTTGCATGCACGCATGCACGCATCTCGAGTTGTCTCATTTTCATCATTATGGCCTCCTATGTGAGTGTGGCCGAGGTCCACTTGTGTTGGTGTAAGCCCATATTGCATTGTGTATGCCATTTCATTCCATAGCATTGCGTATGCTAGGCCGTATATTAGCGCATTGTGTATGCCATGTTTCCTCGTGCATCGTGTATGCCATTTCATAGCCTTTCGCATGTTAGGTTGTATCTTAGTTGCATTTCATGCATATCATGCATATTGCATCGTGTTCGGGATAGGAGTTAGCCTGGGCACGGGAAACGAGGTACGTTCCGTACTCCGAGTGATGGAACGTGTCTCAATTTCCTAGTCACCGACACTCCGGATTATCCATGATGGAGTTAGGTTTTGTTGTATTTTCATATGCATTCATTTCATATTGAGTTGTGCAATTCAACTCCTCGGCCATCATGCATCGATATGCGTGATTGGTGGCACGAGGATCGAGACATGCATACATTTGTGAAAATACATTGCCATGCCCTTTCCTGCTCTCTGTTGCAGCAAAATGAAGAATCAGTAACTTTTCGGAGCTTGGCACGCATTTCAAGAACAGGTGCAAACAGAGGCTAATTGGGGCATCGTCATGGATTTCCGCGCAAAGGCAACCCGGGCATGCATCATTCATCATCCGGAATGGAATCAAGGCAGTCCCTGGCTTGCATGCCAGTTTATTTATTTTCTTAGTTAATTTGTTAATTAATTAGGAATTTGTACATTATTTGGACTGTAATATTTATTTGGACTGTAATATTTATTCGAGACTGTATATTTATTCGGACCCTCTGTGCGAGGGCAAAACTGTAATAAGTGTAGGTGAGTGCGATGTATGTCTTCCAATCCCACATCTTTCTTCCCTTTTATTTACCTGCTTATGATGGTTAGATTAGGGCATGTTTCAATTAGCGTACAGTATGATAGCATGTTTGCATTCATTCATCTGTTTTGCATGCACCGGGCTCGGCGCACCATACTAATTGCATTTGTATTTCAATTCCAAATTGAATACTTGTTAGTTGTAGCATTTCATATGCCATGTTTAGAATAGCCGAGCCTGCTATAGTTGCATTCTTGCATGTGTTGCATTAGGCATTTCTGTATATTTAAAATCATGCATGATTTCTAATGTAGTTTTTGTTTTGGCTTGGAGTACTCGGTGAGTTTTTATGCTTTAGCATCCTTGCATTCGTGTGAGTGACTGCCATGAATAGCATGCTTACCATGAGGCTATGTGCTTATGTGATATAACTGCCTGAATGCCTGTGGGTGGAGGTTGGGTTACTTGGATTGGAACAATTCATCAAGTGTTTTAAGCCCACTAGACAGTGGCAAAATCATGTTTTCTAAAGCCCACCCGAGGGTGGCAAAATCTGCATTTTAAGCCTACCTGCGGGTAGCAAACCATCTTTCAAAAACAAACATGAAATGTTTTGTTCTAATTCAGGCGACTCAGTCTATACTTGTATGCTGTGCGTATCACATAGTAACCTAGGCTAATAACCGGAATAAGAACATACAATGCTTTCAAAAATAGATATCATGGTTAGTAGAGGCCGGTCTTTGGCCAAGGCGGTGCTCACGAAGTGACCTTCCCCAATCGTACCCAAGTTCCCGAGCCGAGGCAACTTTGGCGATGACGGACACGTGGCCTTTGGCACCTAGTCAGGGTTTCCTAAATTTCCCATTAAAAAACATTTAGGTGGCGACTCTGTATCTGGAAAAGCAGTCCATGTTTGGCACTTCTTTTCAAAAAATCTGTTTTCAAAATCGATTTGCCGGATTCGGACTCTTTGGTTCAAGATTAAGAACCGTGACATTTGAGTCCTTGAACTGTAGTGACCCCAATATGAACGGAACGGGACTTAACCCTCCCGGGGCATTCGGGGACGTCTACAGTTTCTGGCGAGTCTGCTGGGGATTTAGAGAACTTGACTCGAACTCATGATATCTGGTTTTGACTACATTTGTGTGTTTCTTTGCATTGCATTTGCATTGGTGCGCCTTGGACACCGTGTTTGCCATCTGTTATTCCTGAACGGTTTGCCGGAGGCTTGTCTTGTCAAGGCATGACCATAAGGCTGACCGGTTGTGGGCTCTGCCAGTATGGGAACACAAACCCCGGTTTTACCGGGGCACCCTTTTTGACCATTCGACCTAGTGCATATTCGGATCCATAGTGACCATTCCAAACTAGGACAGGTTGCTTACCCATTTATAGGTTGTTTGAAACCGCTGCGTGCGTAGTGAAACCCTAGCTCCTGACAAAATAGGACAGGGAAACCCTACCCCAACATAGGGGTGTTTTGGCTCTCACTTATCTGTTATGTGCTTTTAGAGTGCGTCTCTACAGGAATGCATGCATCAGTTTATGAGTTTGGGCATCAGGCCTGCGGGCATCAGTCAGTATTTGAGAATCAGTTATCTGCGGGTATCCGATTCAGTTTTGGGGACAGTGATTCAGGGATATTGATCAGTGTTTGAAGACAGTGTGTATTCAGCTTACCAGCCGTGTGTTGTTATGCCCAGTCGTGTGTTGTGTATTTAATTTAAGCTGTTATGCTGTCCGTTTATCTGGTTATTTATTTCCTTTTAGCTTTATTTATCTTTTTGCCAGGGACAGGGTTTTTAGCACAATTGCTTCCGAACCAGTAGATATTCCCCAAGCACTTTGGACACGAGGTCACCGACTCAATCGATCTGAGGATCTGGTTGACGGACATCCAGTGTTCCACTCCCTAACTCCAGTTGTTAGAAGAAGGCCAAGGAGGCGCAGTGTGTCAGAGCAGGGACTACCAGGACAGCGGGCTACTTTAGCAGCAAACAGTCAGGTTGGGATTTCTGTTTCCACCATAGAGATACACTTACCGGTCAGTCAGCTGGACCAACAGAATATGGCCGGGATAGAGGAAATGATGCGTCAAATGCAAGAGAGCATGAGATGCAGTCGGGAGGATGCCATCCATGGCGGAATTTTCTAAGCAACAAGCCACGACCATGGCCCAAAGGCGAGAGCTCATTACTAAGGCACCTTGAGAATGCGGCATCTGCTTCACATCAGGTTCCTCCTCCACTAGGGCCCCCATTACCCGAGCAGGCTCCTACTGTTCAGAATGCTCTGCCAAACACCCAGAACACCGTGCCAAATGTCCAGAATATCCAAGAGGACACAAACCTTCCAACGGGGCTAGCTCCGCCCCCGCTTCCGCCTCAACTGTCCAAGACTCATACACCCGACCACCCGGACTCTCCATTGAAGTTCGAAATCAACCATACAGCCCTAAAACTGAGCAAGATTGAGAAGCTTTTCAAGAAATCACAAGGGGTAAAAGCCATTCCGGACATCGAAGATGGGTACACCGATGTAGCCGTAACATTGCCAGACAGATTCAAGATGCCACAAATTGACCGCTTCGACGGGTCCGGAGATCCCATGGTCCATCTTCGGCTATTCTCAGACATCCTGCGGCCCATGGGCCTAACCCGACCACAAAAACTTTCCCTGTTTGGCCGAACTTTGTCGGGTGTGGCGGCCATCTGGTACGCGAAGTTAGAAGATGAGGTAAAAAGAAGTTGGGATGAGATGGCTGAGGCCTTTGTTGCACAGTACTCGTACAATACACAGATCGAGATTACAACCCGTGATCTCGAAACAACGAGGCAGGAACCCAAGGAGACTTTCTCAGACTTCGTAACTCGTTGGAGGGCAAAGGCATCGATGATGACCTTGAGGCCTACAGACAAAGATCAAATCAGGATGATTGTGCGCAATCTCCAACCGAAATTGATGCAGAAGATGATCGTACTTCGCTTTCCCACCTTCTCAAATTTACACGAAATGGGGGTACAGATTGAGGATGCCATAAAACAAGGTCTGATTGACCAGGATAAGGAGCAACTGCACGAGCTTCAGAGGTGAGCATGGTCACCACCACTCCCCCTCCCCCAAGACCCACGACAGCCACGCCTTTCTCTGGCGCATCTGGAAGCAGTACCCAAAGCACCAAATATCAACCCAGAGGCCAAAGAACCTTCACCCCCCTATTTATGCCCTTGTCCAAAGCTCTGGGGGTATTAATCAGGAAGAAGCATTTGACGCCCCTAGAGCCGAGGCCACTACCAAATCCACTCCCTCCCTCTCATGACCCAGCAAAATACTGCGCGTATCACCAACAGCACGGTCATGACACTGACCGTTGTTTCAGATTGTGTCATGAGATCCAGGATCTTATTGACAAGTAGGTGATCGCACCTCCCGAAAAACCCAACGTCACGACAAATCCCCTCCCACCACATAACTAAGCCCCTCCTCCCAACAGAATCAACTTCATCCAAACTGGGGTCGTGTCTTACGATCTTAGTATCTATATCACCCCATCCCACCTGCCTAAGCCGGAGGTGATCATTCCTGTCTGCACTGACTTGTGCATGATGGACATCTCCACAACCCAATCTAAGCCAGTGGTGGTGACCACCGAAGATGGGACAGGACAGATTTCAGAGGAAAAGGGAGTTGCTGAGTCTGAAATTGAACAGTCTGGGAATCTTGCTGAAGGAGCCTATGATCCGAGTGAGTACATCCAGTCAGTGGGCCAGTCTGAGCTGAGTGTAGGGCTGCCAGGAAAAGCAGAGTTATGTGTGATTCAGGGGGACAGATTTGAACGGGGAACAGATAATCTAACAGCTGTGGGAGAGGACTTTTCCAACCTCCAGTTCTTTAGTGACCAAGAATCAGGGGATACAGCAATCAACTGGTTTGACTATGAGGAGTCGGCAGAAGTTACCGGATGGTTAGATGATCAACCAGACATTGTAGAATTTCAACCAGAACAGGGCCCGGCAAGGGCAAGAGTATCAGTGGTGGCCGGAAGGGCCGAGAGTCAGAATACACCGTCGGAGAGCGCCGGCACTAAGAATTTCATTCAGAATTTGGGGATTGTAAATGCAGGGAATATTGACCAACCAGCTTTACTGACGCAGTTGGAACAACAAAGATTTGAGGATTTCGAGAGAATCAGAAAAGCTAAGGCCAATGTGGGGGTCGAGAGTGCTGTGTGCACGGGAACAGGAAATGCTGCGGGCATAAGGACTGAAGGTGCTGCGAGCACGATCATACCGGAGTCGGATAGGTGTCTGTCGGCTGCCGACGGGATGTGGTGGGAAGACGATGACTTATGTCTTGCCCACACAGATGAGGATTGGGGAAGTAACCAACCAGATGATACTTGGTATATTGACGAGATCGCTCATATGACAAGAAGTGGGCGATATTTCAAGCCCCAGCACTTAGACCAACCTAAGGCGTCTGGGAAAGACAAAGAAGCTGAGAAATAGAATGAGAAACAGATTGAAGAAGAAGCTGTGCTCAAGCAATTGAAGAAGATACAAGCAGACATCTCCATCTGGGGACTGCTTATGGCGTCGCGAGTACACAGACAGGCTGTCCTATCTGCTATGGACAAGGCCAAACTCTCTATAGATACTACACCAGAGCAGCTGGTTGGGCTGGTCTTTCCGGGAGGAGGTTCCCCGGCATTAACCTTTTCAGACAAAGAACTACCGCCTGAGGGCACAAATCATAACAAACCTCTCTATGTTTCCGTGGAGTGTAGAGACAAGTGGATACCGGTGGTACTTGTTGATATCGGGTCTTCCATCAATGTCTGCCCAGCCAGACCAGCGTATGCAATTGGGTTGAAGCCCGCGAACTTCATGCCGACTACTCAGGTGATCAGGGCATATGATAATACCAGCAGGGAAGTGATGGGGACTGTCAAAATTCAAACTCAGGTTGGTCCGGGACAACATAACATTGAATTTCATGTCTTGGACGTTCCCGCAAGCTTTAATCTACTCTTAGGGCGGCCGTGGTTGCACCAAGTAAGGGCAGTCTCTTCTACTCTACATCAGATGGTAAAGTACTCTCACGGGAAGGGGGTGGCTATTGTCTTCGGAAATTCATCCATTCATCCGCCGCCGAAAGTGTCTACACCAGTTCTAGAAATCGAGCATGGCACGGAGGATGTGTTCTTATCGGGGTTCACTTTGGCTGAGGCCCGGGTGGTGCAGAATATTATGGCTGTGAATGAACGTGTGTACGTCAGTGCTCAATCCGTCTACCTTATGAACAAGCTACAACACATCCCCAGGATGGGATTAGGAAGGAGCGGCAGGAAAGGCGTCGCAGCATTGGCTGAAGTGCCACACAACCCTCATACCTTTGGCTTAGGTTATCTGCCCACCAAAGAGGACTGGGTGAGGAAGGGAAAAGAAATGGCCGGAAGAGCCAGAGCAAAGCAGGCTGGGAAGCCTTTTGAGTTAATGCATAGGCCCATTCAGGGTACCCTGAACGGACGTTTTGTCTGGGAGGAAGAGGACTTTCCATTTTGCGGCTTCCTAGAGCCGTGGATAAACGCGGAGAAGAAGCGCGTGCCAGGCTTCGAGATCTTCTTCGACTTGCAACTATCAGGGGATGACGTTGCCATAGAGCATATAGACCCATCAGCTGAGGTTGAGCAGTGCAAGGCAGTGAATCCCGAGGGCACAGAATTTGAAATGGGGGTAGCGCTGGCATGTCTAATCTCTGATCCTCCGATCGACCATAAGTGCTTGGGGGATAACTTCGTGGTTTCCATGATTGGGGATGAAACGGTTGCGAGCCAACTAGTAGCTATCTTGGATGTATCTATCGCACCCTCTCTCACTTGGCAATACGAGGAGGGATTTTTGTCCAGCAGCACCGGGTCAGGTAGTGAACCGGAATCTGATTTCACTGAGTCTTGTGAGTCGGAATCAGATTCCAGCTCGACTGAGTCTGAGTCTGGTACTCCTGGGGATGTTAACCCGGATGCCACAGTCCTGTCTAGGTCGTCTTTTTCCTTTTCATTTGAGTCTGTTGTAAACGAATCGGATGATTTGGATGAACTTAATGAGAATCAAGTAACTGTGGTTTCTGAGTACTTTTCTGTGCCCTTAATTTATTGCATTAATTCAGACTTTCAAAATTTTGAAAACGACGAGGACGAAGTTCCTCCGATTTTGCAACGATTAATTGAGCAAGAGCAGGAAAGATTTGTTAAACCCCTAGTGGACGAAATCACTACCGTGAACATTGGTACTGAGGAGGACCCGCGGCTGGTCTAGATCGGGTCCACGTTGTCTTCGGAGGAACGCGAGCGCTTAGTCGCTTTATTAAAAGATTTCAAAGATGTTTTCACGTGGGCCTATGAAGACATGCCTGAAATCGATCCTGAGATTGTACAGCATCAGATTCCCCTTGACCCCGAGGCCCGACCTGTCAAACAGAAACTCAGAAGGATCTGCCCGGACTGGGCTCTCAAAATTAAGGAAGAGGTCACCAAGCAAATCGACGCAGGCTTCTTGCTGGTATCAGAATATCCGATTTGGTTGGCCAACATTGTTCCGATGCCGAAGAAGATGGCAGGATCCGAGTATGCGTGGACTTCAGGGATTTGAACAGAGCTAGTCCCAAGAACGACTTTCCCTTACCGCATATTGATAAGTTGGTGGATTTCACAGTAGGGCACGTATTGCTTTCATTTATGGATGGCTTCTCAGGCTACAACCAGATAGTAATGGCACCAGAAGACCGGGAAAGGACTGCATTCACCACCCCGTAGAGGATATACTGCTATAGAGTCATGCCGTTTGGGTTGAAGAATGTTGGAGCTACTTATCAACGGGCCGCAACCACAATATTACACAACATGATCCACAAAGAGGTTGAGGTGTATGTGGACGACATGATTGTCAAATCCAAGGAAAGAGAGGGCCACTACACCGCCTTGCACAAGTTTTTTCAAAGGATCAGGGAGTTCCGGTTGCGGCTAAACCCTCAGAAATGTACATTGATTATTCTGGCGGGAAAAATGCTAGGGTTTCTGATTACACAAAGGGGCCTCGAGGTCGACCCTTCCAAAATCAAGGCCATCCTAGAAATGCCACCACCAAGGACTGAAAAGGAGGTGCGAGGCTTTCTGGGTAAAGTGCAATTCATAAGACGGTTTATCTCAAAATTAACCTTGACTTGTGAACCACTTTTTGGCCTCCTCAAGAAAGGAAAGAAGTTCCAATGGGACGGCCGATGTCAAGCCGCTTTTGAACAGATTAAAGAATATTTACAGAACTTGCCCGTGTTGTCACCACCAGAACCAGGGAAACCGTTGATTTTGTATCTGTCAGTAACTGAAACTACAATGGGCTGCATGCTTGCACAAGAATCAGAAGACAAGGTGGAGAGAGCCATCTACTACCTAAGCAAGAAGATGCTAGAGTACGAAACCCGTTACACTCCGCTGGAAAAGGCTTGCTTAGCCTTGGTATGGGCTACCAGGAAGCTGCGGCACTACCTGTTAGCTCACTCTGTAATGTTGGTTTCACGACTTGATCCTGTAACGACCCAGAAATTCTTTCCTCCGCTCGAGCGGAGGAGTGGCCGCTCGAGCGGACTTTTGGGGTTTCCAGCAAATTTTCAGACGGCTTGAGATTCTGGGAGTTGTGATTCTCCGCTCGAGCGGGGGAGTTTACGCTCGAGCGGACGACTTTGTTGGTCTGCGCGCTCGAGCGCAAGATTTGGGCGCTCGAGCGGGTCGCCTGAGTAAGGTTGATTCTGAAGCATGTGGACTCATTTTTGATGTTCTTCTTAGTGTATTTGAAATGTTCTTATCTTATTTTGGGATATGGATTGAGATGATAAGATGAGGGTAAAGTAAGATTGAACCAAAAACCTTAATTTGAGTAATTCATTTACGACCAACCGTCACTCTTTTGACCTTTTCTTTTTCCGCACTTTGAATTTAGATGTGAGGTTAGAACCATTGGAAAGCTTATCTCCGGGGCTTCAATTTGACCACAAGAATGACCTAAAACGGAGTCCGAATGAGAGAATTATACCTGTTCAAAGTTTTGGAATCTGTGCTGAAAACAGGTCCGCTCGAGCGGGAATTTATACGCTCGAGCGGAGATTACGGGACAGCAGTTTTTAAACCAGATTTTTGGATCATTTCTTCCATTTTCCTTTTCCCTTCTTCTCTTTTCTCTCTAGGTCCGAAAACCCTAGAGGTTTGATCCCCAAATACTTCCTTTTTCCTTAGATTTGAGCTAGATTTTCCACCAAGGAGAGAAGAAGAAGTGAAGATCAACTTTTCCAACCGATTAGATTTTGGGATTTCGAGAGGTTGCGTTCAACCTAGCTTCCTTGCTTCTAATTTCGAGGTAAGGGGTTCTCTTAGCCTTGAATGTTTATGATTCGAAGTGATTTCGTTGGTACCTTGAGATTTTGGTGACATTTTGGAATCTTGAGTTAATTATGGGCTAGGGACACTTATGGTTTAATGTTTATGCACAATTGGGGCTTCCACTCTACTTCTCAAAGGATGTTGAATGTTTTAGCATATTGGCATATAGTAATTGTTGATTTGGTGATTTCACTAAGAAAAGAGAAGAAACCCCAATTTCCTTGGAAACCCTTAGTTGATTAGTGTTGATAATCAATGTGTTGGCTCAAGTGGAAGGTAGAGTAACTTGAAATTTAAGTGTTGAATGATATGTATTCAAGTTGAATTAGAATTTGAAAATGTTTGAAAGCTATGTTTAGAATTGCAAATGAATTTGTTATAAATGTTGGAATTTATGCTATCATGTAAAGGGAAAATTAGAGAAATCATCTAATTAAGGATATAGATGATATGAACTTGGTTTTAGAATGATAAAATAGGATTCAAGGATTTATTGTGAATTATGTAAGGTCGTAAATTGTATTGATGAACCAAGTGATGTTGATTATGTTGGATAATGTTATATTGAATAATAGTGGCAATTAAATGGTGTTGTATTATGATGAATTGTGTAGGGTCAATTACAGAGGCGGACCGAGCGTCTAATCACTGTGAGTAATAGTACTCCATACGTACATTATTTTCCATTAATAATCATTGTTAATAACATTTTGTTCTCCGTGGAAATATGGTGACATGTATGTGGATTGAGGATTGATGTAACCTATGTGAGCGTGGAAAGAGTTGGCCTTATTAGGTGTTTCGCTCTCTGAGGATTATCGGTAATGTACTAATCTAAAAGTTATGTATGATGTCGCATAATAAAGGAGAAGACTTATTAAGATGATGGACTTAAGTGAACAAAAAGGGTAGTGGAAATGTTGTTTTGATTAATTGGGATTACTTACTATTGGCAACATTATTAATGTTCTCTTGTCTGTAAACTATCTGCATTGATTTGTGGTGAACAAGAGAAACAATAAGGCTCATGTATTCGACTCATACATTTTTGTCGATGATGACGATTATGCCTATGTGTAATAAGCCATGAGATGATTTGTGTATCCTATGGTCCGACCATGTTCATATGAATTTGAGAGCTCGTATTAAGCGAAAAATATGGAAATGTAATAATAAAAAGGTTTACGTATATATTAATGCGTTACGGGCGAAAAGGTATTACGGGCGAAAAGGCTATTCGGATATTTACGGGCGATGGCCGTTCATACGCTTTATGCATTCCGTCACGCTTTATGCGTTCTGTTATACGGGCTTAAAGTCGCTTTGTTAAAAAAAGCTGGACCCATGTTGTTTGAGATATATTCTGAGCGTAGTTAATCATATACTTCGCAGCTTATATACTTTATTGTTTGGGTTGAACATTACATGATTTACGTACTATTATTCACCGAGCTTGACTCACTTTATTTTGTGTCTGTTTACAGAGGCACTCAACCCGAGGTCAACCTTAACTCGTGGCTTCCGTTACCGGTTGCCAAGCCTTGGGTGTCTAAGCCGTTAGATGTTGACCGCTTAAGTTTGGAGTTTTATTAAGTTTTAATTTATACCCTAAGTGTTTATTAAGCTTGATGTATATGTATATGTATTTAGCTATCTCCGGATATACGTCAATGTATATTTATACGCTTTATGTTACATGCGTGATCTGGCATAGTAGTGGTAGCTCAATGGATATTATTTTATACTATTATATCATATTAAATGCTTCCGCTCGGGCCGTAGATATTATTTATCAGGTTTGTTGTTTATGTTCGAATGGGTCATGCCCAAATTTTTAGGGCGGGTTTGGGGCGTGTGATGTGGTATCGAGCACGAGTTGCTATCTCACACACGGATCCATTGAGTGTAGGATGTCTAGAAAAGACTTAGGCTTCATCGTGACATCCTTAGTGCATATGAAAAGACCGATAGCAACGTTAAGAGTAATTTGTTTACGTTAACGATTATGAACCATGTTTATTATACCTCTCATGTCTATTATACGAAATGGTTGATTTTTGAAAAGCACTTACGATGACATTATGGTTGTTACGCTATGATACTCGTTTTGCTTATGATATGACATGATAAGACTTATTGACTTACGGTGTGGAGCAAAGTCTTTGTCGGAACTAAGTGCTACACTTTAGTGGGAGCCACCTCTAGAATCCGTACGAGCCACCTCTTGAGTCCATACGCATTTCTGTATGCTTCTGTTCTGTATGTTTCTGATATATCTGTGCCAAAGGGCTATCTGTGCCAAGGGGCTATCTGTGCCGCAAGGCTATCTGGGCTGAAAGGCCAATTTGATAATTCTGGGCCAACATGCCAATCTGTTAAAATTGTATAAGTATTTGTGGCACCCTTAATTTCTATGGCCCTCGCCCGGGGGTAACAATACCGTGGCCTATGGCCCTCGCCCGGGGGTAACAATACCGTGGCTGTTGGTATCAACTTTGTGGTCTTCGGACCTACCTGTTGTGGTCATTAGACCTACCTGTTGTGGTCTTCGGACCTACCTGTTGTGGTCATTAGACCTACCTGTTGTGGTCTTCGGACCTACCTGTTGTGGTCATTAGACCTACCTGTTGTGGTCTTTGGACCTACCTGCTGTGGTCTTCGGACCTACCTGATCTGATAGTTAGCCATATATGATCTTATGCAAAATTTAAATATGAATATAATTATGAGCATGTATCTGAATCTGTTTCAGTTGTCATAAATTGCTTAAACACTAAGTATGAAAGATTTAGTTATGATATAGTGATGTCTTTCTTGTTATGGTATTGTTTAGACCTATGATTTAAAAAGGTATTGTTATATGTATTTTGATAAGTTGTGTTGTGGATAATAGTTGGACTCATGTAAGAAGTGACTTATTCTATTCTGTTACGTGCACGAAATGACATGATATGACAAGCACTGCTTCATTTTCTGATACGTTATGTTACGAATTAAGGAATGATGATTCATGTATGTAAGAGTATTAAGGGCCCTTGCCCGGGGGTAAAAATACCGTGGTATAAGTATGTTACAAGATATCTCTCGCCAAGCGGTCTTATGCGGGTGGATTATGATCAAGTATACGTTCGATTTTTGTTTCGATTTAAGTATAACTAAGAACCAGTATGAATATGCTTGAGTTATCTGTTGATTTATGCTATGTCATCACATGATGGGAATTGATAATGTCAAATGAATGCGATTCATGTGTGATCGGGATTTGTTTATAGACTTTGTGAATTGTGATACATGAGATTTATTAAAAAAAAAAGGGGAAAAAAGAAGCGACTATTGACTACTTTGAAGTGTAAGTAGATAACCTACCGTAAGAATTAAAATCTGTCTTCGTACATTAAGTGACTTAAGATTAAGAAAACATTCTGTGAAATGCTTATGTGTAAACTATGTTAATGTTAGATATTGCAAAATTTTCTTCTATCACCTATTTGGAGGTTGTGATGTGAATTATTCCGCTTGATATTGAAGATTTCGATGAAAACAAATGGATTTGAGAATATTTCCTTTTGCTAAATACAAAATGATTGACTACCGCATTGAGTAGAATTACGTTTATTAAGAATTATGAATTTTGATGTTATGAAATCAAATTACTCTCTGTTATACTATTGCATATGTTTTGACACTATAGAATCGGAAGGATGTGATTCTTATGGTTCTTGATTTATGATCCTATGAATGAACCTGGTAGAATTTACGAACGAGGAATAACTGGAAACTCTATTTATGTTAACTGATTGAGCCAAATGGCTGGTCTCTAAATTCTGTATGACCGTTTGCTGACCCTCGATAATTACAAGTGGTGAATACGAAACCATGTGATTGACCTCGTGTTTTCGAAGAAAAAAGAAGAATTGTTTGAATGATAGAGAAAAAAAAAGGGGGGTGTTACCTTACGATTAGGAATGATTAGTCAAGTATGATTTTGAATTCAATTTCTGGCCTTGTTTTGATAATTGTCTTTGTTATTTAGATTCCCACATATGACGACGTGATTAGGTGTCTATAATGGGGATTCTTCTTCCCACCGTTCAGATTTTGTTAAAAAGTAGAGAAGGTGGGTTAAATCTACATAATGATGTGATTTTGATATGTTTTCGTAAATGGAAGATATGGTACCTCTCAGGCAGGCAGAACCTTATTTGATAGAGTCTAAGATCTGATTCAATGCTGCCTAATCGGATTTGAGTCTAACCATGTAATTAAGTTACTTGGGAACTACGTCATGGTCAGGGACCACCGAGTAAACTGCATTAGAAGATAAGTTCGAACATGTACTCTCTAATTAAAATTGTGTATGAAACTATTACAAATTTGGCCGACTTAGTTAGAGACTTTGTGGAGGGTACTTTCATTACGAGGGAACTTAACGCATGCTAAGGGAACTCATTTCGCATAATTGAACAAGGAATTTGAAACTTTAAAGGTTTCATTATCTGAAATTGATCATGTATCTGTGACCAGCATATTTCTTATGTAATCTTAGGTATGTTTACGAGATTTCCATTTTGGGAATGCTTAAACGATTGAATTGTATCCCATATGTTTTATGTATGATCATCTATATATGTATCCAAGTCTTCTTACGCCTAGAAAGAAATAAGGATTGAGAAGAAAAGAAGTAAATGAGAAAGTGAAAAGGGTGTAGAGATTTTAAAGTTTAAGGTATGTTTGAATGTTTGATTGACCTCTCTTGAAGTTGAGTAGGGGCCTCTATGTGAGTGTCTTTAAGAAGTAATTGTATGATGGTCCTCACTATTCTATGTTTTAGTTTCAATGAAATAAAGAGTTGGTGATGCCGCTAATTGAAGTGCGATTGAATTTTGGTGATGGACCGTACAATGTGAATTGTCTTTGAAATTGAGAAGTTGTTATGGGCCTTGGGATTATAATTGGTTAGTGTTGTTCCTTGGCTGGAATTTTGATGCGTATATGTTGATCGAAAGTATTTGTAATCCTTTTCTATCCCAAGTGTGGATCGAGTTTTGGAGCCTTCTGAGGTGTGTTTACGCATATGTTTGACCTATTTTCTATTTGGTTTTCTCAATTTCGAGGACGAAATTTTTGTAAGGAGGAAGGATGTAACGACCGAAATTCTTTCCGCTCGGCGGAGGAGTGGCCGCCGTCGGCGGACTTTTGGGGTTTCCAAAAATTTTCGACGGCCTGAGATTCTGGGAGTTGTGATTCTCCGCTCGGGCGGGGGAGTTTACGCTCGAGCGGGCGACTTTGTTGGTCTGCGTGGACGAGCGCAAGATTTGGGCGCCGGTGCTGAAGGCCCGAGTAAGGTTGATTCTGAAGCATGTGGACTCATTTTTGATGTTCTTCTTAGTGTATTTGAAATGTTCTTATCTTATTTTGGGATATGGATTGAGATGATAAGATGAGGGTAAAGTAAGATTGAACCAAAAACCTTAATTTGAGTAATTCATTTACGACCAACCGTCACTCTTTTGACCTTTTCTTTTTCCACACTTTGAATTTAGATGTGAGGTTAGAACCATTGGAAAGCTTATCTCCGGGCTTCAATTTGACCACAAGAATGACCTAAAAGCAGTCCTAATGAGAGAATTATACTGTTCAAAGTTTTGGAATCTGTCTTTAACAGTCCGCTCGAGCGGGAATTTCTACGCTCAGCGGAGATTACGGACAGCAGTTTTAAACCAGATTTTGGATCATTTCTTCCATTTTCCTTTTCCCTTCTTCTCTTTTCTCTCTAGGTCCGAAAACCCTAGAGGTTTGATCCCCAAATACTTCCTTTTTCCTTAGATTTGAGCTAGATTTTCCACCAAGGAGAGAAGAAGAAGTGAAGATCAACTTTTCCAACCGATTAGATTTTGGGATTTCGAGAGGTTGCGTTCAACCTAGCTTCCTTGCTTCTAATTTCGAGGTAAGGGGTTCTCTTAGCCTTGGATGTTTATGATTCGAAGTGATTTCGTTGGTACCTTGAGATTTTGGTGACATTTTGGAATCTTGAGTTAATTATGGGCTAGGGACACTTATGGTTTAATGTTTATGCACAATTGGGGCTTCCACTCTACTTCTCAAAGGATGTTGAATGTTTTAGCATATTGGCATATAGTAATTGTTGATTTGGTGATTTCACTAAGAAAAGAAGAAACCCCCAATTTCCTTGGAAACCCTAAGTTGATTAGTGTTGATAATCAATGTATTGGCTCAAGTGGAAGGTAGAGTAACGAAATTTAAGTGTTGAATGATATGTATTCAAGTTGAATTAGAATTTGAAAATGTTTGAAAGCTATGTTTAGAATTGCAAATGAATTTGTTATAAATGTTGGAATTTATGCTATCATGTAAAGGGAAAATTAGAGAAATCATCTAATTAAGGATATAGATGATATGAACTTGGTTTTAGAATGATAAAATAGGATTCAAGGATTTATTGTGAATTATGTAAGGTCGTAAATTGTATTGATGAACCAAGTGATGTTGATTATGTTGGATAATGTTATATTGAATAATAGTGGCAATTAAATGGTGTTGTATTATGATGAATTGTGTAGGGTCAATTACAGAGGCGGACCGAGCGTCTAATCACTGTGAGTAATAGTACTCCATACGTACATTATTTTCCATTAATAATCATTGTTAATAACATTTTGTTCTCCGTGGAAATATGGTGACATGTATGTGGATTGAGGATTGATGTAACCTATGTGAACGTGGAAAGAGTTGGCCTTATTCGGTGTTTCGTCTACAGTTCAGGATTATCGGTAATGTACTAATCTAAAAGTTATGTATGATGTCGCATAATAAAGGGAGAAGACTTATTAAGATGATGGACTTAAGTGAACAAAAGGGTAGTGGAAATGTTGTTTTGATTAATTGGGATTACTTACTATTGGCAACATTATTAATGTTCTACTGTCCGTAAACTATCTGCATTGATTTGTGGTGAACAAGAGAAACAATAAGGCTCATGTATTCTGACTCCTTCTGTTTTGTCAGTGATGAGACGATTATGCCTATGTGTAATAAGCCATGAGATGATTTGTGTATCCTATGGTCTGACCATGTTCATATGAATTTGAGACTGTTCTGTATTAACTGAAAAATATGGAAATGTAATAATAAAAGGTTTACGTATATATTAATGCGTTACGGGCGAAAAGGCATTACGGGCGAAAGGCTATTCGGATATTTACGGGCGATGGCGTTACATTACGCTTTATGCATTCCGTCACGCTTTATGCGTTACATTATACGGGCTTAAAAATGCTTTGTTAAAAGAAAATCGGACCCATGTTGTTTGAGATATATTTACGTAACGTAGTTAATCATATATACTGCGATTATATACTTTATTGTTTGGGTTGAACATTACATGATTTACGTACTATTATTCAGTAAGTTTGACTCACTTTATTTTGTGTCTCTTACGTAGGCACTCAACACGGAGGTCAACCTTAACACGTGGCTTCCGTTACCGTTGCCAAGCCTTGGGTGTCTAAGCCGTTAGATGTTGACCGCTTAAGTTTGGAGTTTTATTAAGTTTTAATTTATACCCTAAGTGTTTATTAAGCTTGATGTATATGTATATGTATTTAGCTATCTCCGGATATACGTCAATGTATATTTATACGCTTTATGTTACATGCGTGATCTGGCATAGTAGTGGTAGCTCAATGGATATTATTTTATACTATTATATCATATTAAATGCTTCCGTTCAGGCCCCGTAGATATTATTTATCAGGTTTGGTGTTTATGTTCGAATGGGTCATGCCCAAATTTTTAGGGGCGGGTTTGGGGCGTGACAGATCCCATCAAATATCTTTTCGAGAAACCAGCACTTACGGGTAGACTAGCTTGTTGGTTGCTGTTGCTCTCCGAATTTGATCTAAAGTATGTAACACGCAAGTCGGTTAAAGGCAGAGCAGTGGCGGAATTTTTAGCCGACCATCCAGTGGAAGGGGGTGAAACAGTCGAGTATTTATTCCTAGATGAAGCCATTTTACACATCGACGACAAAACTTGGACGATGTACTTTGACGGAGCGTCAAATCAACACGGGTATGGGATAGGAGTGTTGCTGATAGCACCCGACAATTCCCGTATCCCTCTAGCCTTCAAACTCTGATTCAAAGTCTCGAACAATAAAGCAGAATATGAGGCGTGTATTGCTGGTCTAGAAGCCGCCCTGGAACTAGGGGTAAGACGGTTGGACGTCATTGGGGACTCGAACCATGTTGTGTCTCAAGCTAAAGGAGACTGGAAAGTAAAAGAGGAAAAGATGATGATGTATCACCAGACCTTGGATTTGCTGATTCCTCGGTTTGAGAAGCTAAGTTTTACTCATCTACTAAGAGAGAACAACAGGTTCGTAGATTCTTTAGCGACTCTATCTTCTGTGATACACATCCCGTGTGGAGTCCGGATGTGTCCAGTCATCATCGACCAGAAATTTGCACCTGCCTACAAGTCGATTGTCGCTATAGATGAAGTCCAGGACGAAAACCCCTAGTATTACGACATTTGGAACTTCTTGGAGAAAGAAGCATACCCGCCAGGGGTAAATGCCAAAGACAAAAGGGCAATCAGGAGAATGGCAGTTCAGTTCATCATCTGCGGGGGTAAACTGTATAAAAGGGGTCATCTGGGAATGCATAAACTGTGCGTTGATGCCGAAGAGTCAAAGCGTCTGATGGAAGCCATCCACGGGGGAGAATGTGGTGCGCACATGAATGGGGTAATGTTGGCATGGAAGATCCTCAGACAGGGTTATTACTGGTCCACCATGGAGGAGGATTGTATTGGTTTCGTCCGGCGATGTCACAAATGTCAGATTCATGCAAATCGCATGAACATTTCGCCGTCAAAGCTGTACAACATAACTTCGCCATGGCTATTTTCAGTCTGGGGAATTGATGTAATTGGAGCTGTTACGCCGAAGGGGTCGAATGGGCATGAGTTCATCTTGGTAGCGATAGATTATTTCACAAAGTGGGTTGAGGCCCAATCTTATGCGGTGTTGAAGGCTTCGCACGTCGCAAAATTTATCAGCAACAACATCATCTGTCGCTACGGGGTCCCAAACGAAATAATTTCAGACAATGGTTCCCACTTCAAGAAGGAAGTGATAGACTTGTTGGAGAAATACAATGTGGCTTTTCATAAGTCGTCTACCTATCGGCCGCAGACCAATGGAGCGGTTGAGGCCGCCAACAAGAATATCAAGCACATACTGCAGAAGATGGTGAAAACCTACCGGGACTGGCCAGATAAGCTGTTGTTTGCTCTGTGGGGCTACCGAACTTCAATCATGACTTCTACTGGGGCGACTCCGTACTCATTGGTTTATGGGATGGAGGCCGTTCTACCTATTGAGATTGAGGTCCCGTCATTATGAGTATCGGCCGAGTGTCAAATAGCTGAGGCAGATTGGCAGCAGAGCAGATTCGATGAACTCATGCTTTTCGATGAAAGAAGACTGAAAGCGCTGTACCACATTCAAGGTTGTCAACGTAGAATCGCCCGGGCTTTCAACAAGAAGGTTAAGTCCAGGAATTTAAAGGAAGGAGATTTAGTACTCAAAGATAACCGAGCTCTCATCCACGACCCAAGGGGTAAGTTCAGACCCAATTGGACTGGTCCCTACATCATCAAGTCATTCTGGTTAGGTGGAGCTGTGGTTCTGATGGATCTAGATGGCTTAGAGTTTTCCCAACCGATCAACATGGACAAGTTGAAGAAATATTACCCATGAGAGGCTCGCTAGGCCGAAAACCCGAAAGGGCGACCTAGGCAAAACTCAAAGCACAAAAAATTTGAAATTATAAAAACTGAGCTCGCAAGGTTGAAAACCCGCAAAGGGCGGCCTTGGCAAAAGTTAGAGCGCAAAAGGAGAGTAAAAATACCCGAGCGAACCTAAGCCTGAACTACGTAAGGCTTGATTCCCATCCTTGGGATATGTAGGCAGCTTCATTCTGAAGTTCAGCCACAACCTTTTCCCCGATCAACTTTGTCCATATTAATCATCTCAGTCATCTTGGTCCATCAGCATTCATCGCGATCTCCGGTACAGTGCTATTCAGACTAAGGGCAACTTTCCGTTGCCACGATTTTGCAGTACTATTCAGACTAGGGGCAACTTTCCAGTTGCTAGGATTCGGGGTTGTGCATCTCGATGCGGATCTCGGCGTGTCGGTTGATCCATATCGAAAATAGTTTTGAAAAGTTTTAATAAAATTTGACTTTGTTCAAATTAATCTTTTCACAACTAAGACCATTTTTGGACCAAAGCAGAAAATTTTTAGTACCACAACCTTCAATTTCACTGATTTCAAAAGCGAGTTCTCTGCTCTTGCATACAATTGAAGTTGCTTTTATTACACTCATAATGAAAACTTGAAAGTACTAATAAAGCAATAAATGGGGCATAGTCAAGTCAGTGCCCTGCGCCTCCCAGAGCTAGTCGAAGCCTCGATGCCAAAATTTGGGCCGATGCATGCCTCTTCATTAAGCTAATCCCAACACTCGTCAGACAAAGTGCAGTTGAAAGTAGGGGCGGGGGCCAGGAGTTCTCTAGTCCTCCATGCCGTGGCATATCGGGCAAGTTGTGCGCCTCGGGACCGAAGCGACGGATACTCAATCCCCTCTGGTGGGCAAGTCTGATCATGACCAAATTGACGCAGGAACCGGAACGAAAAATAGAATACACAGTGGGTCAGACCAATCAACTGAATCCCGATCAGCCGGGACATGCTATAACCCATTGCTAGGAGATTGAGCCAAGGGCAGTGCCAAGCAATGCGATCTGCGGACAAGTTGCACATCCAGTTGAACCACCACCTTTCATCAGGGGCATCAACTAAGCATTGGCGAAAGAAGTAGCCGCGGGCTGAGTAGGCTGGACAAGAGTCCACAACCTGCAATTTATCCATCAACCATACCTGGGGAGGGATGAAAAATGAGAGAATAAAGAATAGAGAGATGTGCGATGAGAGAAAAGTAAGAAAAGGGTTTTGTGAGAAAAAACCGAGACTGAGGGCTGAGTGATGTGAGCAAATATATATACGAGATTGGGTGGGATACATTACCTGTAGCAATAGTGGACTCCCTGCAAATCTGGTCATCTCCCGGTGATAGAAAGCATCCAAACCCATCAGCGTCTCGGCCAGTGTCATAGCAATACAGCTCTTTCCTTCTCTCAAGCCGTGAGCAACTTCAACCAGACGGATGCTAGATCCACCAAATCCTGAAGTGAGAAGAAAGTGGGATAGCATACACAAGCAAAGGGCGTGTTGCCAAAAGCCTTGCCAATAATGGTTGCCGCGGTCGCCAGCATCAGAAAAGCGATGGATCAAGCCGAGAACGTCCAGTTCCCCGTTGCAGATCAGAGACCGAGCATCATGCATGGTGAGCCCACACATTTCCCCTAAAGCTTGGGCGTGGCCAAAGCGAAATTGAAGCAGAATTTCTTCACAACGTTCGGATTCCATCAAAACCTGAAAATCTTCAAAAGTTGGACATACCTCTTGCTCGCCGAAGCTGAAAACATGCGTCACTGGGTTCCAAAACCTTGCCGCGACATGGAGGAAGGGAAAGTGCAGCGGAGTGCGGCTCAGTGGGAATAGTGCATTCAAGCCGAAACCTCAGAAATTCAACTTTTCCGAGCCATCTAGAGAAGAGATCCAAGATGTGAGATTTTCTGTGAGAAATGCCACCATTTTTTGTGCAAAGCAGTGATGAAATGAATGAGTCCCGAGGTTGGAGTTTTTATAGAGGATGGGACATTATTCAGGGGACATGTGTCAAAAATTTGACGGCTACTGAAATAAGTGGCCGGCCGGCTACCTTTTCTAGCTGGTCGGCCACATTTCTCCCCTCAGATACAAAAATTGGCAGGCCAGCTCCAAAAAGTGGCTGGCCATGCTCCAATGTATGCCTTTGGTCCTGTTTTGCCCTCCAGAGGAAAGTTCCAGGCATTTCCAAGCATCGGGTGTATCGAAGGCCTCCATTTCCCTCTGTTTCGGATGCGTTCCGTTGCCCAGATCGTCCGAAGTACGCTTTGTTTTGTTTATCAAGTTGTAATCTTTGCTTATCGAGTTGTCGTTTTGTTTATCGAGTTGTAAGTTTTGTCGAGCTGTCGTATTTTGTGTTTTGAGTTGTTACTCTTTGTTTATGCAATTTTGTTAAGTCTTGTTTATCGAGTTGTTAACGTTGTTGTATTTTGCTTATCGAGTTGTAAACTTGCTAAGATTCTGTTATTTCTTAGTGAGTCGAGTTGTTTGATTTGATTGCGTCGGTTCATTACCTAACCCGGTAAATACAAAGTGCACATTTCCATTCAATCCCATTTTTGTGCAAAATGATGCGATGCTATACTAAGAGCATAAAAATACAACACTTTTTCAAAAGCTGTTTCACCCCATCATATTTCCTTTTACAAATAAAGGTACAAGTTTTACAGAAAATAAAACTGCCTAACAATATGCAAAGTGCTACAAACTACTAGCAAAAAGGAAAATAAAGCAGGAAACAGCAGCATCAATACCCTCGGGAGCGGGAATGAGGGGCCCTCCTCATCCTCTTCTGCAAGACAACCTCTGCACCACCATCACCATCCGGGTCAGAGCTGTCATCCTCAGGATCCCCCTCAGCCTCACCTCCAATCCTGGAACCAAGACCGGAATCCCCCTCCTTAGTGGATGTCTCCGACTGACAGTCTGCGACCTCCTCCTCCTCATCCTCATCAGGCTTCGCCTCTATAATATGTGCCCTGCGTCTGCGAGAGGACCCTCCTCGAGCTCCTCGGAAAGGCCTGGATGGCCCAGCTCCCTGAAAAGACCTGGATGGCCCGACACCTCGAAAAGGTCCAGACGATCGACCTCCCTAAGAAGGCCCGGGTGGCCCGGCCCGCGGCGGAGCATATACAGGAGGCATCTGAAAGTGAAGAGTTCAATACATCAGTTCAAATGTAAAAATCAGGTGCAAGTACCGTATGTGAGTGGGGTGTGTGTCAGATGTGTTCTACACAAACAACCTATCAATGCAGTAGAATGTTCAAAACCAGCGTGTCATCAGAAATATGATAAATGCAAGAAAGATGAAGCGATGTGCACACCCATAATGGCCAGCTGTGCCTCTCTCCGCAGGATCATGCCCTCAAATGCGGCCATCACTCCAAGCATCTCATCCACGTACTCAACAGAAGGCTGCAGATACAGATGCAAAACTATCAGTAAAGGAATGAATGTCCAAGTATCCGACTGATAAATCAAAGCTGTAAAGCATACCGGTGGTGAATCAGGATCTCTGACATATTTATGGTCAGGAAGGGGAGGCTCCAGCGAGACCTGGTAAGGAACCCCAAATCGCTAACTCGTCAACTCGGTCGGCATGTCTGGCCACCCAGGATGATGAAGAGTTGGAGGAATTGGGGGAACCGACCTACCCCCACCTCTAGACGTACCAGCCCTACTGGAGGAAGGGATATCTGTAGCACGAGCCTGACTCGAAGATGGCACACCAGCAGGCCTCAGTGACGGAGTACGCACTCCCGTCAAGGGAGGCATCAGATATACGTGGCGATAAGTGGCATAGTCCCCCTCCTCAAGATGTAGCAAAGCATCAGTGCCCAGCATAGCACTAACAACATCCTGGGAAGAGAGCCTATCGGCGATCGCATCTTGTTGGGAGTCTTTGCGGGAGGTCTGAAGTGTACCCCATACCGATGCAAAAGCGTTCCCCGAAACCATGCTCTACCAAGCGGTCCTTGGCGGGATCTGTCTTTGGGAGGTGCCCGATCCTCTGGCATACTGAAATCGGAGACCATCACCCAAAGACACCTAGGGCTGCCATGTAAACTGCGGATAACAAGTGCATAAACCAATCAAAAATCGGGAATATACGGGGCAGATCAAAGATGAAAACGGAAGGGACTGAGAGTTTTGAAATACCTTCGTCGTCCGCACAGTGTCAAAATACTGCTGTAGATAAAAGAGAGTCTCTTGAGGTCTCGGCCGGTGCTGGCCCTCGAATACCAGTGAGTACGGGGTCATGAGGGGCCCTGCCACCACCAACTCTGGGGCTAACGTCGGGAAGTATACGTAGACCCATAACTGAGGAAAGCAGTGCAGAATGTAAATACAAAGTGCTGAGGGCAGAATACAGAGTGTAAAGTGCGTTGTGTGTGCAATATACAAGTAATGAGGAGTAGATATGTAAATCAAGAGGACAGAAAGTACCTCCCAGGCTCTCCAATAACCGCCAAGTAAGTCTCCTTGCCCACGGGAGGTCGCGCTCATGTAGAAGTAAAGGGTAGCCAGGCCGGCGCCACCACAGTCGTACCAACCGACCTGTGATAGGTCAACAGGCGCTCAGCGGTCTGACCCAACCATATTCCCTCTATCGTGACGAGTAGTCGAAGAGGAACATAAGAAAACCACGGGCATACTGCTCTGCCTCCTCAGGAGTCCCGGGCTCCATCCCCTCCCTCCGAAAATGGGAAGAGAACCAGGTGTATCGGACTCTCCTGGAAGCTTTGTCAACAGGCGGGCGGGCCCCCAGCAAATGTATCCAAGCGGCCTCCCATTCGCCCATGTCCTCTTCGTAAGGAATGGGCCAACCTCCTATGTCCAGGCCAGTCAATACAGCAAAATCCAGCGGGGTCATAGTCAAATCCCCAGTGGCGGAAAAATGAAAGGAGTTAGTGGTGTCCCACCATCTCTCCACCAAAGCTGCCATCAGTGTCCTCCTGGCAGGACAATACGATAACCTAACGCAGAAGGACCCGAACCCCGCCAAATCTACTAAATCCCGGACAGCCTCCGGGAGCTCAGCATACCAATCTCTAGCAGCGGTGGAGACATATCCCCACACAGTGCGAGAACCAACCTGCATTCAGAATGAATACATGTGTCAGTATAAAATGAATGAGCTGTGTGCAAATGAAATGAATAAGTTGTGTGCAAGTAAATAAATTTGCGTCTTGAAGTAAAATGGCGAACTATCGTTCTACTCTACATCGATGTGTCTTTGTGTTCATCTTCAATTTGGGGTATGTGTTCGGAAGATCCGAGTTAGAGTGTATGTTCTACTCTACATCGATGTGTCTTTGCTTGTTCACCTTCAATTTGGGCATGTGTTCGAAGATCCGAGGTAGGTACGTGTGTTCTACTCTACATCGGTGTGTCTTTGCGTGTTCACCTTCAATTTAGGTGTGTGTTGAAGATCCAAGTTAGAGTGTGTGTTCTACTCTACATCGGTGTGTCTTTGCATGTTCACCTTCAATTTGAACGTGTGTTCAGAAGATTCGAGTTAGGGCTGTGTGTTCTACTCTACATCAGTGTGTGCTGCATGTTCACCTTCAAATTGGGCTGTGTGTTCAGAAGATCCGAGTTAGGGCTATGTGTTCTACTCTACATCAGTGTGTGCTGCATGTTCACCTTCAAATTGGGCTGTGTGTTCAGAAGATCCGAGTTAGGGCTATGTGTTCTACTCTACATCGGTGTGTGCTGCGTGTTCACCTTCAATTTGGGCTATGTGTTCAGAAGATCCGAGTTAGGGCTGCGTGTTCTATTCTCAATCAGTGTGTGCCTTGTGTTCACCTCAACGACGAGCTGTGTGTTCGATGGTGTGTGCCTTGTGTTTCCTCAACGACGAGTGTGTTGTTGTTCATCAAAATATGTCTTGCGTGTTCACCTTCAATTTGGTACGTGTGTTGGAAAGATCCGAGTTAGGGCTGCGTGTTCTACTCTCAATCAGTGTGTGCTGCGTGTTCACCTTCAATTTGGGCTGTGTGTTTAGAAAATCCAAGTTAGGGCTGCGTGTTCTATTCTCAATCAGTGTGTGCCGTGTGTTCACCTTAACGACAAGCTGTGTGTTCGACATCAAAATATGGGCTGTGTGTTCATCTCAAATGTTTGGGCTACATGTTCAACTCTCAATCAGTGTGTGCTGTGTGTTCACCTCAACAATGAACTGTGTGTTCGACATCAAAGAATGGACTGTGTGTGTTCATCTCAGAATTCAAGTATTGGGCCGTGTGTTCAATTCCCTACCGGTGTGTGCCGTGCGTCCACAATCAATTTATGGGCCCAGTGTTCAGAAATTCAAGTGATTGAACTGTGTGTTCAGAATGCAAACAGGATGCTGTGTCATGAACTAAACATTCTAAATAAGCTGCTTACTCAAAATGAGCAGACAAACATGGCAAAGACACGAAGTGCATGAAAAACACAGAATATGTTGCAGAAAAGGTAAAAAACGAAGTAAATACCTCTGGTGCCCCGTGGGAGAGGTGATACTCTGGCTCCCGTAGAAGCAGATCTTCGGGTGCTCACTCATTAAAGTCAGTGAAGTGACGAAAAATGGCCTGCGGAAGAACGTGTGCCGGCGGGGCGTACCTCTCGGGAATGAAGGGTCGAACCCTCGGAGGCAGAGTCATGACATCAAAATCATCTCCGGCACCTGGAGGACCTCCGCCGTGAGGAAAATGGCCGGCCATTTCAGAAAATCTACAAAAATGAGCAAAAATGAGCAAAATGAGTCAAAATTGGAAAAAGTCAACAAAAGTCAACTCTTGGGAAATGAAAAAGTCAACAAAAGTCAACCCCCGAGAAAATCTTCCAAATATTGAGACAAACTTACCTCAAGTGGCGAAAATGAGAAAAGAAGCCCCGAAATCAAAATTTAATCGGTTCAAAGTGTTTAAAACTGAAAGTTTTCGCGAAAACAACTTGCGTGGGAGGTTGGAAAACGCGTATAAAGCTCAGATCTGGAGAGGAAAATGGTTTGGGAGGGAGGAGAAGATGATTTTGGACCTGAAGTTATGAGCTCAAAGTGTTTGGGTAAGTAGATTTAAAGAAAAGAAGGTGAAAAGACCAAATTACCCACGGATTTGGGTAGGTGGCCGGCCGGCCACCTTTTCTGGCTGGCCGGCCATTCTCTTTTTGAAACCTGGCCAGTGGCCTCCCCAGGGGAAAGAAACTGGCCGGTGGTGTTCCCCACATGCTCACCTAGCTCTCTGCAAATTTTGAGGAAGATTGGAGTTCCCGGGACCTGAAAAAGTACAAGAGAAGTGCACGTCCTGTCGCGAAACCGCTCATGAACTTCACTTCAACCGACATGTGACTCATCATTACTCATCAAAATCAAGGTGTATCCTTTTTGAACGTGTTGTAACCCCTCCGGGGGTGAACCAGAGGCCACGATCCAGTCGCCTTCGCCGAAACGCGCGTTTCCTTGCTCGTTGTTTCATAGCAAACATGCACCCTAATTTATGCTCGTTTTGCATTATCATGCACATAACTTGCATTCTCATGAACATACTCGCATTGTCATGCATGTTTTCTTGATATTACCTTGCATCTGTGTTTAAGCTTGCGTTGTCACGCATGCTCCTTTCTCGCACTGCGATGCATTTACCCACGGACACCGCTTTTGTCAAACTTTCGATATCACATTGGATATATCTTGCTAAACATGTTGTGCTTGTTGAGTTTCTCTCTTTCGCAGGCACGATATTGTATGTACGGTTCATTAGTTGGTGCGACTGCATTTAATCGCCAGTATCGTATCTTCTCCGTGTGAAACGTGACGAGAGTTGAACAATTCTCCGCATTCTTAACTGCATGAAATGTAGTTGTTGCTTTGCATTCTTGCTTAAAACTGTTGCATCTATTGGCGAATACTTGCTTCATTACAGCTTGCTGCATTTGCATGGTCATTAAGTTACATCTGGCTCTGTGCATATCGCTTTGCATTTTGCCCTTGCCTGCGGGCACGCCTGCGGGCATATTTCTGTTAATCTTGTATGATTGTCTAAGTCTTCGGCCTTGTAAAAAATGGGTCGTCTCTAGGCTTTGACATTCACTCCCGTCACTTGTTACTTCCGAGTTCTGTCAAAGAGGGGCAACTGTAGACACCCCATTTTTGACCGACCTTAAGACTCAGATGTCACTGATTGAGCGCTTGGTGATGTTGCATATCGTGCTCGCTCAGAAGCTTCAGAGTCTCGGCCGTGAGCCCTGCCTCCGAACTTTCGGGCTTTTCTGTGCCTTGTCTCGGTTTGCGAACCAAGCTTGGTTTTCTCTGTTTCTCTTCCCAAAGGGAGGGAGAGGTCTCGTAGATCATCTCTCGGTGGTCGTGGGCTACATTTCGTGGCCGTAGGCCATTTTGCCCATTTCGGAGCCCGGTTCTCGGTTTTCGGAGCCGTCAGGCCGTGTGCCTCAGTTCGGGACCGCCTAACTACCTCCGTTTGCTCCGATTTCTGGCATGCATCTTATTTAATCCCTTTTGAGGGACACTGTGGTCTGAGAGACCCACTTCGTGGTCGAACACCACTCTCGGTGCCTAACAGTCAGTTTTCGGGGCCTCGGACTGCGCGTTTCGGCCCCCGAACCTTCATTTTGCATCGGTTTTCGTTCATTTTTGGCAGGGACCTCTGTTTCATCACCAGGAAGCTCATAGAAGGGTGGGAGGCCAGTAATTGTTTCAGCAACCAGTTATATTCCTTTCTCACCCTTCGATGCCCATTTTTCTCACTCCAAAGCCAATGTTGACCACCCTAAGGCCACTTTCTTCAGCTCCAAACCACATATTTGTGTTGCACACATCTGGGAGGACACAAATATCACATGGCCGGCCAGTAATTCCATTTGAACCTTCTGAACCCCTTTGAAAAATGGCTTGTTCTCTCTCTTGTTTCACTTCCTCCAATTTTGAACCACAGGGTTGTGTTGAGGGCACCTGGGAGGACATCAATTGGTGGTGGCCGGCCACTATTTCAACTTGGCCTTTTTGACCCCTGGCCAGCCGGCCATGGAGGGTGGCCGGCTGGCCACCTGCAGCTCCAATACTTGGCCAGCCTTGATCCTTACAGGTGGTACATTACAGTTGTATACTCTTTTCTCCCAAAAAATCTGTATCCGGGAGGGACAACTTTTGGGGGGAAACTTGACTTGTTTTCCCCCCATTTTTTCCCTCCTTTTCTCCCCCTCTTTGGTCCATATAACCAGCCTCCCAGGTCTGGTTTAGAGGTTGGAAAAAATCCCTTTGAGCCTTATATGCATATCTCCTCTCCCTCTTTTCATTCAAGCTCAAAAACAACCAAGTTCTACCCCTTTTTCACACCACCACCTAGAACTACACTACCACTTCCATTCCAGCAGCTTGGAGGTCTTCTCAGAGGCTAGGAGGCAGCTTTTCTTGGTCCAAGAGGCAGCAAAGGATTGGTCTTCAAGGATGAGTTGATTTCTCCCTCTTTCTAGCTCATTTTTGCAAGTTTTCTTAGCCCCTTTAGCTTGCTGTTTTGAGCTCTGACCAAAACTGGAAATGTCATTTTTTTTGAGCTCATTTTTCTGTTTCATTAAGGGTCTTACCCTGTTTGGGACCCCCATCTTGCACTTGCTTCAATATCCCTTTGTATGCCATTATCTTGCATAGTATTTTTGGCCTATGTGTAATCTATTTTGAGGCATGATATAAACTGTAACTGAGCTTATTTTGAGCCCTTGTTCAACATTGAAGAAGGGCTCACCACTGTTTGGGACCTCCGTGTATCACTTGCCATTGTACCCCTTTTTGGTCCCCATTTTTGCATGGTTTATTAGCTTATTGAGATTCTGTTTTTGGACCTTGGTCTGAACTGAAAATGGCCCTATTTTGACCCCTTCTTCATGTTTCATTAAGGGTCTATGGATTTTTGAGACATCCTTGGTATACTTCATGTTATAGCCCTCTTGGTGGCCTCATTTTGCATGATATTTTGAGCCTATTTGCACACTGTTTTGAGCTCATCCATCAACTATAAAAAGCCTTATTTTGGGTCCCTCTTCAACATTGTTGAAGGGACCTCACTTTTTTGAGACCTCCATGCACCACTTGCTTCTTTGCCCCTTGGTTGGCTCATTTCTTGCATGAGATCTTTGGCATAGTTGCATCTGTTTTTGGGACCTGTCATAAACTATAATACATCATAGTTTTGGCCCCTCTTCAATATTTTAGAAGGCCCCTTCTCTGTTTGGGGCCAGAATTTGTGACTTGCCTCATTACCTCCCTCGCGGAGCCATTTTTGTATGCTAATTTAGCCCTACCTGGGCCCACTGTTTGGCCTCACTCTAAAGTGAAAAAATTCTTGTCTCGGGGCTGCCTTGCTTCTGTCTTTTCATTTCATATTCAAATTATGTATGCATTGTATAGTTACATGCCATTTTATGCGCCAAAACCTGTGTTTCGGGACTCGTTTCATGCATCGGGTTTCTTTTTACCGGGTTTCGGGGCTGTTTTGCATTTCATTTTACCTCTGATTTTTGTATGATAGTATGCCATTTTGTGTGTTTTGCCATGTCTTGTTAGAGTGGCATTCCGTGCCGTAGGTTCGGTTCTCGGTTTGCGTGCACGCATGCACGCATCTCGAGTTGTCTCATTTTCATCATTATGGCCTCCTATGTGAGTGTGGCCGAGGTCCACTTGTGTTGGTGTAAGCCCATATTGCATTGTGTATGCCATTTCATTCCATAGCATTGCGTATGCTAGGCCGTATATTAGCGCATTGTGTATGCCATGTTTCCTCGTGCATCGTGTATGCCATTTCATAGCCTTTCGCTTGTTAGGTTGTATCTTAGTTGCATTTCATGCATATCATGCATATTGCATCGTGTTCGGGATAGGAGTTAGCAAGCACGGAAGCGAGGTTCCGTACTCCGAGTGACGGAACGTGTCTCAATTCCCCAGTCACTGACACTCCGGATTATCAATGATGGAGTTAGGTTTTGTTGTATTTTAATATGCATTCATTTCATATTGAGTTGTGCAATTTGACTCCTCGGCCATCATGCATCGATATGCGTGATTGGTGGCACGAGGATCGAGACATGCATACATTTGTGAAAATACATTGCCATGCCCTTTTCCTGCTCTCTGTTGTAGCAAAATGAAGAATCAGCAACTTTTCGGAGCTTGGCACGCATTTCAAGAACAGGTGCAAACAGAGGCTAATTGGGGCATCGTCATGGATTTCAGCGCAAAGGCAACCCGGGAATGCATCATTCATCATCCGGAATGGAATCAAGGCAGTCCCTAGCTTGCATGCTAGTTTATTTATTTTCTTAGTTAATTTGTTAATTAATTAGGAATTTGTACATTATTTGGACTGTAATATTTATTTGGACTGTAATATTTATTCGGGACTGTATATTTATTCGGACCCTCTGTGCAAGGGCAAAACTGTAATAAGTGTGGGTGAGTGCGATGTATGTCTTCCAATCCCACATCTTTCTTCCATTTTATTTACCTGCTTATGATGGTTAGATTAGGGCATGTTTCAATTAGCGTACAGTATGATAGCATGTTTGCATTCATTCATCTGTTTTGCATGCGCCGGGCTCGGCGCACCATACTAACTGTATTTGTATTTCCATTCCAAATTGAATACTTGTTAGTTGTAGCATTTCATATGCCATGTTTAGAATAGCCGAGCCTGCTATAGTTGCATTCTTGCATGTGTTGCATTAGGCATTTCTGTATATTTAAGATCATCCATGATTTCTAATGTAGTTTTTGTTTTGGCTTGGAGTACTCGGTGAGTTTTTATGCTTTAGCATCCTTGCATCCGTGTGAGTGACTGCCATGAATAGCATGCTTACCATGAGGCTATGTGCTTGTGTGATATAACTGCCTGAATGCCTGTGGGTGGAGGTTGGGTTACTTGGATTAGAACAATTCATCAAGTGTTTTAAGCCCACTAGACAGTGGCAAAATCATGTTTTCTAAAGCCACCCGAGGGTGGCAAAATCTGCATTTTAAGCCTACCTGCGGGTAGCAAACCATCTTTCAAAAACAAACATGAAATGTTTTGTTCCAATTCAGGCGACTCAGTCTATACTTGTATGCTGTGCGCATCACATAGTAACCTAGGCTAATAACCGGAATAAGAACATACAATGCTTTCAAAAATAGATATCATGGTTAGTAGAGGGTCTTTGGCGAAGGCGAGTGCTCACGGTGACCTTTCTAATCGTACCCAAGTTCCCGAGCCGAGGCAACTTTGGTGATGACGGACACGTGGCCTTTGGCACCGAGTCAGGATTTCCTAAATTTCCCATCAAAAAACATTTAGGTGGCGACTCTGTATCTGGAAAAGCAGTCCATGTTTGGTACTTCTTTTCAAAAAATCTGTTTTCAAAATCGATTTGCCGGATTTGGACTCTTTGGTTCAAGATTAAGAACCGTGACATTTGAGTCCTTGAACTGTAGTGACCCCAATATGAACGGAACGGGACTTAAGCCTCCCGGGGCGTTCGGGGACGTCTACAAGAGGCTACCCCCTCCCATTTTGGACCTCAAAACAAAGTTTTTACCACTGAAAATCCCCTGGAATTTAGTGGTTAAAGGGCAAAAAAAAAAAAATTGTTTTAAAAGCTTTGAAAAATGGCACAACAACTTAGTAAACAAGCTACAAAAAGGGTAAGCCACCCCTAACTCCAAAACAAACCTCAAATCACCATTTTAAACCATAAAAACAGAGATTTCAGAGCTTAAAACCAGCCTCAAAATAGCATGCAAAAGTGGCCAAACTAGTATTTAAATTATGCTTGAAATACAAGTATTCTACCTCTTTGAAGACAAGATGCTATTTAAGCAACAAAGGCAAGTCAAACCAAGCAAAAATCCTCTTCTAGAGCTCAACTAGGACCTCAAGCTACCTCCACACCAAGATGATCAAGCTTCATCAAGAGCTCACAAGCAAAAGTGTAGAGAATTTAGGCTTTTAAGGCAAAATATTTAGTGAGAGAGGATTCTAGAAAGAGAGAGAGAGAGAGAGAGAGAGAGAGAGAGAGAGAGAGAAATTTTTTGTCTTCAAAAATTCCAACCTTTAGCATGCAAGAGGAAGGCTTCTATATATAGAAGATATAAAAACCTCTCAAAGAGATCCAACCATCCACGTGCAAGCAGATGCTCCAATCTTTGCGAACAGCTGGCACAAAATATTAGAAAATATCTACTGATACACTGGTGGCCGGCCGGCCATCAGTGATAGCCGGCAGGGCTCATCAATGACCGGCAGGCCAAAGTTCATGGCCGGCAATGCATCAACATGGCCGGTAGTGCATCAAGAATAACATGCTGGAAGGACCAAAACATGGTCCAAAAATAAGATACAATTGATGCAGGGTTTGGAAAGCTCAAACTTGTGGCGTTCCACCGCGGAGCTCGAGCACTCGACGAGCAATCAAACTTGTCACTAGATGTACTTGCAAGAACATCCGAGTCTTGAGGACGGTCAAAATGGCGTGTCTAAAGTTGCCCCTCTTTGACAGAACTCGGAAATCATGAAATGACGGGAGTGAATGTCAAAGTCTAGAGACGACCCATTTTTGACAAGGCCGAAGACTTAGACAGACATTAAAGATAACAATATATAGATGCGCCGGCAGGCTGGGGCAAAATGCAAATGGCATGCATGATACAAGAGCATAACTTCTGATCATGCAATGAGGCCGCAATGAAGCATTTAAATGCAAATGTTATGCAAAGAAAATGCCACATTTTAAGCAAACCAACGAGGTACAATAATCTCACACATGAGAAGAAGTAAGCAAATAAACACACCACGTGTGAGAATCACAAGTCGAACCGCATTACAAGCAGAAAGGATGTAAGAAAATTATGCAATCTTAACTGTGCCTCATGCAAGAAAGGCTAAAAGCCACTGTCGGGCGCACCCGAAGGCTCAAACAAAACATATCCTAGCGCGTCACACGCGAGGAAAGAAAAGGAAGTGGTGTAGACACCGGAGGGTGGTAGAAACATCGGAACACGTCCCAATGTTTCTAACTGAGACAAGATGGTATAAGCGTCAGACACACATCCAAATGCTTCTAACGGAGGAGTGATATGAAGATCGGGTGCACGTCCTAATGTTTCTAACCAAAGCAAGATGGTATAAGCGTCGGACACACGTTCCAAACGCTTCTAACCGAGGAATGGTATGAACATCGGGCACACGTCCCAATGTTTCTAACCAAAGCAATGTGGTATAAGCGTCGGACACACTTCCCAAACGCTTCTAACCAAGGGGTGGTATAAACATCGAGCATACGACCCAATGCTTCTAACCAAAGCAAGGTGGTATAAACGTCGGACACACATCCCAAACGCTTCTAACTAGGGGGGTGGTATAAACATCAAGCACACAACCCAATGCTTCTAACCAAAGCAAGGTGGTATAAGCGTCGGACACATATCCCAAAGGCTTCTAACCAAGGGGGTGGTATAAACATCGAGCGCACGTCCCAATGTTTCTAACCAAAGCAAGGTGAGGTGTAAGCACCGGGCGTACCCAAATGCTTCTAACCAAAACAAGATGTTCAAAGGACATGAATGATCTTACCTGGAATTCCTCTGAATGAACCGTACATACAATATCGTGCTTGCATAAGAAAGAAACTTGACAGGTACAACAAGATAGGAATGCATATTCTATGGACGGAAGGCTGTAACATAATGTTAGAGGCATGCTTCATGCATAACATGCAAGAAACAAAACAGAATCATATTTCATGCAAATGTGACAAATGCATGCTCCATGCAACATCAAGATGCACGTTCAATGCAACAGGTATGGACGTTTTCTATGCGAATGTAAGGGCATGCACAATGCGATACAACGTGACATGCATATTCTATGCAAACGTAAGAAAATGTGTAGTGCAATGCAATGCAGCATAAACGTTATGTGTAGAATAATCAATGCGTATTCAATGCAATATCAATAGCATGTTCGATGCGAAGCAACGAATAAAGAAATGCGTGTCTTAACAAGACCGATTCAATTGTAACCTTCGATTTACCTCTCGGAGGAGTTGCAATATGTCAAAAAGGATACACCTCGTTCAAGCTGATGAGCGATGATTACCACGCACTGGAAACGCAATTCTAAGCCCCCGCGAAGGCATTCTGAATCAAACTTTGAGCATACCTTGTATTTATTGGAATCCAAGGACACAAATTAAAGCCAAGGAGGCAGGGAAAGATTGTGGAAGCCTGCCGGCCATTGGTGGTGCCTGGCGGCCACCAATATGCTACTGTTGACCATCGATGTGCCACTACCGGCCATCAATGGCAGATTTGGGCATTTTCGACCTTTCACCCTTGGGTCTTTAAAAACAAGTGATGCCACTTCATTTCCTCACAAGCCCTTGCCCAAAATTCTTCCTCCTTGCTCTCTAGGTGCTCTTTCTCTCTAGATCCACGCGTCCTATGCGTTTTCCAACACTCTAAAAACATTTTCTTCATTAAAAACCTCTAGTTCTCTTCACTTTGAACCGATCAGAATTTTTTTTTCGGCGCTTCTTTCTCCATTTCCACCATTCTAGGCTCATTCCCCTCAGGTTTCTCTCAAGGTTAGTACACTTTTCCCGGCTTTGACTTTCTTTGACTTTTTCTCTTTCCTAGGGTTGACTTTTTCAAAGTTTCACCATTTTTTCCCATTTTGCCTCACTTTTGCTTCTTTTGCATCCGTTTCAGATGGTAGATGATGTCCCCCATGACAAGGCTATCCCCGCGCTTCCTCTAGTAGAGTTCGAGGTAGACTTTGAGGCCGAGCCAAAGGCCGAGCCGGAGCTATTACCACCGAGCATACGCCCCTTCGATCCAGCGAGGTACCATCCTGAGACTCATATAGTGCCTACTGCAGGAGGCATCAAAGCCTTTACCGACTTCGCTAAGGATGTGCCAGATGATCTTCTACTGAGAGAGCCAGCGTCTCATTTTTCGGCCATCGCCGTAGAGGTACGAACACTGTTTTTCTGCAGTACTACCCTTAACTGTTTGCATTTCTTGCACTATTTTGATCTGATTGCATCTCATAGGCTACCTTGATCTGACTGTATCTCATACATTACTACTTTATATTCAACTGTACTTTCATTGCTTGATCTGCTTGCATCTCATGCATTACCACATGACGTATCCTGCTCCTTTAGAGGCTACGATATGACAACCACTCGAGACTGGTACGATGAGCTCCCAATTAGGGTTCGCGACATTATTGATGAGACGGGCTTTGGTCTCTTCTGCTCTAGCCTGACTCGAGTTGTAGCGAGTTGTCCTCTCTTAGGGGCTTTAGTGGAGAGATGGTGGGACACCACCAACTCTTTCCATTTCTCCACGACGGGAGAGATGATGATGACCCCTTACGACTTTGCCATGATCATCGGCTTAGGTGTAGGGGGCGATCTGATCCCTCTCAACCTTGATATGGGAGAGTGGAAGACAGCATGGGCCGTACTGCTTGGGGCACACCCACCGACACTCCAGTCTGGCATGGTTCGGTATATCTGGTTTGAGGAGCAGTATAGAATGACTGAGCTCGAGACAATCAAGGCGACAGAGCAATACGCCAGAGGCTTTCTCATGTTCCTTTTCGGTACCACCTTGCTTTTGAACAGGTGGAATACCGTGGGCCTGTATCTGCTGAGCGCCTTGGTAGTGCTCTAGCGAGTTCAGTTCTATGACTAAGGCGGAGCTGGCCTCACCACTTTGTATGGATACATGAGCTCGACTTCTCCCATGAGTGGGAGCTTGATCAGCGGCTACTAGCGGGCTTGGGAGGTACACAGCTTAGTTCTCCCTTTTCACTTTATATTTTTTGCTTAGCATTTCTTGCTTTACATTTGTTCAACATATGTACCTTTTGCTCTGTATTTTCTGTATTTGCTTATACACTGTATGCTTTCCGTTTTGCATTTTCTATATCTGCTCATACACTGTATTGATCACACTTTCCTTACAGCTGTGGGAGTACGCATACTTCCCGATTCTTGCTCCAGAGCCTATAGAGGAGACTTCGGCGGTAGTCCCGTTTTCTTGGGTATACGATGGCCAGCTCCGCCGTAGGACCTGGGAAAACTTCATGTTTTTTCGCCAGTACTTCGATGTAGTTGTGGCGCATGAGGTAATCCAAAACAAAGTCATTCTGTTTTTCAATCAACTTGATACACCCATTAATTAATTGCTAGCGACTAATCATCTGTTTATTCTCTTATTTTTAGATCACATGCCAGCCATGGGACGCGGTACCATCGGGGCTCCGATCCTAGTATGACACAGCTAGGGTCATCACTCGCCATCATATCCTTCTCGAGGGTCCGATCTGTTGTGCCTGGTTATTGGGTGAGCGTTTCGCGTGCCAGACTTCAGGACTGCCTGCCCCATTGATACTGATGGCGCCTCCAGTGTCCATGAGAGAGACACATAGACTGTTTATCGGCCAGGTGATCTAGTTCATGGTAGGGTTAGAGGCGGACTACTTCTGTGTGGAGGGCGATTATGCGATCTTTATCCAGACACATCTAATGCTGCCTCTGATCGGCGTTCGTGGAGGTGAGGAAGCGAGAGCTCCATCTGCGAGAAAGAGAGGTAGAGAGGCCAGAGCGACTAGGACCCGTGGTAGGAGAGATTCTGAGGAGGGCCAGAGCTGCCTACTACACTAATTTGCTGGCGACCGACAGGAGAGACTTATCAGATTCCCATTGAGCCTGCACCAGTTGGTCGAGAGCTTGTCGGAGTTCGAGGCCCAACTCTGGTATGTACCATACTTTACATTTTGCGCATTCAGTTCATTTCAATTATGCATGATAGACCACTGATCATCCCAACACATTTACAGGCATCCATAGAGTACACCGGATAGACCCTTGAGCTAGCGGCTTCTCTAACAGGGATGGTTCAGACGAGCATGAACCTGCTTAGCCTCTACAGGATTCTGGTAATTTCCTTCAGTTTGCGCTTCATGCCATGAAATTCTCTGTTGATGCATTAGCATTTTAACTGTAACCTGCTCCAAACTACACTGATCTGATTCATTGCATCAAAACACTACATAGATACTCTGCTCCTATATAATGCATACATACACTGCATTTGATATACACCACAACTAATGTATTCTGACAAACTACCCTTTTTAGATCCCTTTTCAGACCCCGGCTCCATCGGATGCCCCAGTAAGAGCCGCAGTAGGACCTTCAGTGCCTCCTCCAATAGTAGAGAGGAGAGAGAGACAGGCTTCAACACGCAGTCGAGGTAGAGCTAGGGTATCCGCGGCGAGAGTAGCCCCTCAGAGGCCATTCTGGATGAGGATGATGATGAGACGAGCGAGGATGAGGGTAAGGTAGCGAGTCCACGGTCAGAGTCATCTGAGGATTGAGACGACGACGACGGCTCGAACTCTGCTAGTGGTGAGGCTAGAGAGATGGGTGAGGGCTCCGGTTCAGACTCTGATTCAGATTCAGACAGCGGTGCCGATAGCGATAGTGCTTCAGAGTCCGCTCCGCCGAGGAAGAGGACGAAGAGAGCCTCTCGAGCTTGAGGTGGCTGGCATCGATTTAGATGCCTTTTGCTTTGTTTTCTTTTTGCTAGTAGTGTTAGCACATTGTACAACCTTAGGCAGTTTTATTTTCTTAAAAACTTGTACTCTTTGTAAAAAGAAATCATGATTGGAATGAAAACAACTTTTAATCAAAAAGTGTTATATTTTGCATTCTGAGCATCACATAACATTGCACAGCATGACAAAGAGATTGATCATCTTTTAAAACTGCACATTCTAATGATATTGCCTTAATCACGTAGTGAACCAACTAACAACTCGATAAACAACACAACGTCTTGACAGGCTAAATAGTGTAAATACAACTTGATAAGCTAATTGCAACAACTCAATAAACAAAACCAGATGGTTACAACTTAAATAAACAAGCTCAAGGCCCAAAAGGACCAAAAACAAGACCTCAAAAGACGCGAGTAACAAAATACAATTGCTTAAAACAACTCAATCTTCACAAAGGGGGCCAGTGAGCATGAGAGGGAGGCTGCCGGCCATCAATGTGCCCCTGTTGGCCATTGATGAGCCTCTGCCGGCCATCAATAAAACCCTGCCAGCCATCGATGAGCAGAACCTCCGAAATGTTGACACCTGGCCTCCATTTACTGCCTTATCTTCTATAAAAGCTCCAGCTTTGTGGTTTCTTCATCCCAGCTCTATGTTTGCCCCAAATGGAGCCAATCCTCACTGAAAAACTCTCCAATTGGATTGCAACTTTAGATGGCTCAGAAAAGCTAAACTTCCGGGGTTTCAAAATAAATGCACTATTCTCGCTGAGTCGTACCCCGCTGTGTTTTCCGTTCCTTCATGCCGCGGCCAGATGTTGGAACCCGGTTACACATGTTTTTAGCTTCGGGGGACAAAAGATATGCCCTACAATCAAAGAGTTCCAAGCTTTGATGGAATCCCGGCGTGACGAGAAAATATTGCCCCAGTCTTGTTTGGCCATATCCAAGCTTTAGGACAGATGTGTGGGCTCACTTTACACGATGCCTGATCTTTGGTTCGCAATGGAGAGTTGGATATCCCCAACTTGATTCATCGGTTTTCTAACACCGGTGACCGCGGTGACCGTCTTTGGCAAAGTTTTCGGCAGCATACCCTCTGCTTGTGTATGTTGGCTCATTTTCTTCTTGCCCCTGGCTTCGGAGGGTCTAGCATTTGCTTGATCGAAGTTGCCCAAGGCTTGAAAGACGGCAAGAGCTGCGTTGGCTTTACACTAGCCGAGACTTTAATGGGTTTGGATGCTTTCCATCGCCGGGAGACGACTAGGCTCGCAGGAAGTCCATTACTCTTGCAGGTAATGTTTCCCACCCTTTCTCACATGTGTTTCTCACATCACTCGGCCTTCAGGCTCTGTTTTTCTCTCAAAATCCTTTCTCACTTTTCCTCTCTACGTACACCTCTCTATTATTTAATCTCTCTTATTTTTCATCCCTCTCCAGGTATGGCTCATGGACAAGTTGAAAGTAGTGGATGCTTGCCCTGCATATTTAGCGCACGGCTATTCCTTCCGTCAACAGCTAATTGATTTCCTAAACCAGGGGTGGTGGTGCCACTGGATGTGTAACAGGTCCGCTGTTGACATTGCTTGGCGTTGTTCCTAGATTGATCTACCTGAGATGAGCTACAGCATGTCCCGACAGCCTGGTATTCAGCTGATTGGCTTAACACACTGTGTCTTCTACTTTCCATTCTGGTTCCGGCGTCAGTTCGGACATGACTAGACTTGCCCAGAAAAGGGAATAAAGTACCCAGCTTCATTTCCGATCCGAGGCACACAGCTAGCTCAGTATTCCACTTCTTGGAGGACAAGAGAACTTCTGGCTCCCGCTCCCAATTTTAGTTGCGCCCTTTCTGGCGAATGCATAGCTTGGCTTGAAGATAAGGCACAAATCGAACCTACTTTGGCATCTGAAGCTTCCAAAAGCTTTGGGAGGGGACGCAAGAACACCTGACTCGACTATGCCCCAAGTTTATTGCTTTAATCTGTACTTTCAAGTTTTCCTTTTGAATGTAATAAAAAGCAACTTCAATTTCTATCAAGAGTCAGAGCACTCTGTATTAAAATCAATGAAATTGAAGGTTGTGGGTATTGAAAATTTTCCTTTTGGTCCAAAAAAGGTCTAAGTTGTAAAAAGATTAATTTGAACAAAATCAACTTTTATTAAAACTTTTTAAAACCATTTTCGATAAGGATCACAACTGGACACACCCGAAATCTATCCTTGAGATGTACAACTCCGAACCCAATAACTGGAAAGTTGCCCCTTGTCTGAAGAGCACTGCACTGTACTGTAACTATCTCTTCTCATAGTGAGGATCACGACTGAACTTTTAGATGTAGAAAAGACAAAGATGACCAAAACAATCACATGGACACAGTTGATTCGGAAGTGTTTATGGCTGGACTTCAGAATGAAGTTGCCTATGTATCCCAAAGATAGGAATCAAGCCTTACGTAATTCAGTTCGGGTTCACTCGGGTATTAACATTCTCTTTTTGTGCTCTAACTTTTGCCAAGGCCGCCCTTTCTGGGTTTTCAACCTTGCAATCTCAGTTTTCCTTTTTCTCAAATTTTTTGTGCTCTAACTTTTGCCTAGGTCGCCCTTTCGGGTTTTTGGCCTAGCGAGCCACTTAGAGGTAGTATTTCTTCAAGTTGTCCATGTTGATTGGTCTGGAGAATTCAATGCCATCTAGGTCCATAAGAACGATAGCTCCACCGGACCAAATAGACTTGATGATGTAAGGACCAGTCTAATTAGGTCTGAACTTGCCCCTAGGGTCATGGATGGGAGCTCAGTTGTCTTTGAGTACCAAATCCCCTTCTTTCAGATTCCTAGACTTTACTTTCTTGTTAAGAGCCCTGGCAATTCTACATTGATAACCTTGGACATGATACAGTGCTTTCAGCCTCCTCTCATCGAACAGGATTAGTTCCTCAAACCTGCTCTGCTACCAATCCGCTTCTGCTATCTGGTACTTAGCTATAACTCACAACGACGGAACCTCAACTTTAATCGGTAGAACAACCTCCATCTCACAAACCAAAGAATACGAAGTTCCCCAGTAGAAGTTCGGATTAATGTCCGGTAGCCCCAAAGAGCAAACGACAACTTATCTGGCCAATCCTTGTAGGTTTCCACCATTTTCTGTAGAATGTGCTAGATGTTCTCGTTGGCGGCCTCAACAGCTCCGTTGGTTTGTGGCCGATATGTGGATGACTTATGAAAAGTCACGTTGTATTTTTCCAACAAGTCGATCACTTCTTTCTTGAAGAGGGAACCATTGTCCGAGATGATCTCATTCGGGACCCCATAGCGACAAATGATATTATTGCTGATGAACTTGGCTACGTGTGACGCTTTCAGCACTGTGTAGAATTGGGCCTCGACCCACTTTGTAAAGTAGCCGATTGCCACCAGGATATACTCATGCCTCCAGGATATACTCATGCCTATTTGACCCCTTCAGAGTAACTGCACCGATAACATCAATTTTCCAGACTGAAAATGGCCATGGTGAAGTCATGTTCTACAACTTCAACGACGGGATATTCATGCGATTTGCATGGATCTGACACTTGTGGCATCGCTGAATAAAACTAATACAATCCTTGTAATAATCGAACACTCGCATATGTTTCTGGTATACTTTCAGTTTTTTTATTTTTTATTATTTTGTGCATTTAAAAGCTTAATGTGAAATTTCATGTGAAATTAAGTTAAAGCTAATGGATCTTGTGATTTGAGAACTATATCTGTTTAGTAAGAGAATATCTGTCACAATTAAAATGTTTGGATCAGAAATTGAGAGCCTTAGAGGCTTGATAATCCGAAATTGATTTTAGATTTGAGATCAGTATGATTTTTAAGTCACAATATGATTTTCTGTGAAATTTCAATTTGGAATGATTAAACTGATTAAATTTCGTCTTATTCATTTATATATATATATATATATGTGTGTGTGTGTGTCATGCACTTTAACAATTTAACTTGGAGCCTTATACAAATATTTCCTAAAAGAAAGAATTAGGGAAGAAGAGGGTTAAGAGGAAGAGGATAAATTCATCAAGAAGAAAGATTGGGGAAATTGAGAGGAATTGCAAGGATTGAAGCTCAAGGTATGCGTATTCTACTTGAATTAAGTCCCCTCTTGAAAATGAGTAAGATTTTCTTTGATAATCATGCAAATTAGGATATGTATTGGTTAAGCTAAAAAGATGTGTTATCATGGATTTGATTTGGGGTTAAGTTGAGTTATATGGAGAAGGAGTTCATTCTATCCCTTATCTTTACACATTTGAACTCATTTATGGATTTGGATGATTGCATATGTATTTGGGAACTATATAGAAAGGATCCAAAGTGGTTGACTTATGTTTATGAATTGCAAGGAATTGAAGAATCAATTCATATTGAAATTGATATGTGTTTGAAATGTCTTTGTACATGATTTTTGAACCATGTTCCATAAATTAAAGGACCTATATTGAGCCTTGTAAAAGCTCACCAAAAATTGAGTTTTGTTGGAATTTTGAACTGCAGTCGATGTAGAATCGCCGCACGTGCAAGGGTCATGGCTGCACGTGCGGGAAGCCTTGCCGCACGTGCGGGGCTCACAGCCGCACGTGCGGCCCATGCTGCAAAATTTTGTTTGCACTGTTTCACGTGCTTAACCCTCTGGTATTTTTGAAATCTGTGTTTGATGACCTTAAGATGCCTGCAAATTCGTTCGAAGTAAAACGAAACAGGAAATGAATTAAGAAAGAAAAAGAAATAATGTATAAGTTGTGCAGGTGTGTAGGTCATAACCTGGGAGGGTCAAGCGCTCCATTATGGCACTATGAGTAAATGTACGACATATGTACATTTTACTTACCGTTAATGACTATTTGTTACTAACGGTTTGTTCCTCGTAAGTGATTACACGAACATTTATGTCAGTTGGAGATCAATGTGACCTTATGTGAACGTTGAAAGGTTGGCATACATCGGTATGACTTCGGAATTATTCTATTATGTCAATAACGACTATTAACCCTCTGTTATCTATAAGCAAACTATGTCATTTTTTAATGAATAAATGGAACTTATGTACGTCCTTGGACGATGAAATTTGCGTGAACCTAAGATCATTCTGTTTCGCCACTAATAAATCTGAGATCATTCTGTTGTGCTATACATAGACCCAAGGTCGTTCAGAACCTATGATATGAATACTATAGTCTAACATCATTATGTAATTCACGTTAGAATGTAAATTATTATGTTCTTATTAAGTGTACTGGAAGGATATATGTGCCCTTTGTTAATAGCTGTTATTGTTATTCCGTTATACGCAAGACAACTGTGTTAACTTGCAGTTAAACCATGGGGTAAATTATGTACACTATTATGTGACGGTATTCTCATGAATCTGGAGTTAGCCTGTTCTGTTTATTCGTTCTGTTTATATTATGACATGATATGAATTGTTTGGTCCTTGAGACCTATTGATTTCTGTTATGGAACAAAGTGGTGCAATGCGAGACACCTCTTGAGTCCATACATATATGAACTGGGCTTAAAGCCAATCTGGGCCTATGGCCATTCTGTATGATCTATTAGGCCAGAGGCCATTCAGTGTGATCTGTTAGGCCTGAGGCCAATATGTATTTTCTGGTATGAAACAAAGTGTTGTACGGAACTAAGTGCTACAGTGTGAGTCACCTCTAGAATCCGTGCGAGACACCTCTTGGGTTCATACATGCATGAATAGGGCTTAATGCCACTATGTTTAAGGGCTTAATGCCACTCTGTTTAGGGGCTTAATGCCACTCTGTTCAAGGGCTTAAAGCCATTCTGTTTAAAGACTGGGCCTAAGGCCGTTCTGAAATTAGTACAGAATCAAATTAACCAAATGATTTCTGTATTTACATACGCATTGTTATGCATTGTTATGTATCATGATTTAAGTTGAGCATCGAATTGTTTAAGTACTATTATTCACTGAGCCTGGCACACTCTGTATTATGTCTGCTTCTGTAGGTAACCAGTCGGGAGGTCAGTCCTAACCCATGTCGCCGTTCTCTTTTGTCAACCTCTGTGTGTCCAGGCCCTAGATGAAGCCGTACATTTTTGTGAAGCATGTTAAGTGTTCAACTTTGTGCTTTAATCGTTTGCCTAAAGTTGTATTGTGTATAACTCTTTCTTTCCCCCAATGTTTTGTTATACGCCCAATCATAGGGTTGGGTCTGTATATGTGTATGTATATAACCAATGCTCAGGTGCATGTCTCTGTATATTATTTACCTGTTATGATGTTTGTGATCCCAGCATAGTAGTGGTAGCTTAATGGTGATTGTTTTCTATTATTTCATGGTATTTAATGCTTCCGTTCAGGCCCCGTATGTTATGTATATCAGGTTAAATGTCCGTTTCCAAATAGGTCATGCCCAAACTTCTAGGGGCGAGTTTGGGGCGTGACAAGTGGTATCAGAGCACGAGTTGTCATCTCATACACAAATCCATTGAGCTTTAGGAAGTGTAGAAAAGACTTAGGCATCATGCATGACATCCTTAGTGCATATGAAAGAAATTGATGGCAACGATATTGGTACATGTGATATTGTTAACCGCAATGGTTACTATTTATGTCTGTGGTACATTCGTTGTATATATTATGATTGATTGCTATGCAGAACATGGTGAGCATAAAGATGGAAGGTCCGGAAGATTCTACCTCCGCCTTGTACAATATATGTAAAAAGGAATTGTGAAAAATTTAAATAATAAATAATTATGGGAATTGTTACCTCTGTTTATCTTACTTAGATTGGTGAACAATGCAAGACATGTAGACGGGGTTAAGTCAACCGTGTTGCACTGTGAAAGCGTGGTGAAGGTTTGAGCTGATCGGTAAGACAACCTATATGTCAATGATTAGGTAAGATGTATGTTATCGGTTGTTATTTTTGGATTGAAAGTTACTTATCATCTGTTTAGACGAAGTGACTAAACTTTAAGTATGGAATATTTCTAAGACTAAAGGAAATTATATATTCTTTCTTGTCATAAAAATGTTTAGGTCTGTGATTTTGAGAAATTACTGCATTGAATATTTTGATAAGATATGTTTGGGTGCTAACTAAAATTGTGTTGAGTACGATTAGCTGTAAGAAGAGGTTATGCATATAATGATTCCTCTTAGAATTGTGTAATTTATAATGGAAACCTGTAATCTGAAATTTGAAATCTGAAATTTGAAATTTGAAATTTGAAATCTGTAATATGTACTCTGTCATCTGTAATGTGTAATCTGTTTTGTTTATGTGTAGTCTGTAATCTGCAATAAGAATTTCTTGCAAGAAATGGTTGAATGGCATGAAGAACCCCGCCTATACTACGTGTCTGCCCATATGACAGCTGTAAAAAGATAGACAGTTATTGACTACTTCGAGATCAAACTAAATGATTGATCAACTGATAAATTACCGCAAGGATTAAAATCCTGTTTCTGTATATTAATGACTTAGGATTGAGAAATTATTTTTTTGATATACTTCTGTATAGATATGTAAATGTTAGAGATTACAATTGTTAAATTAATCCTTGTCCTATATTTGAAGGGTATAATGTAAACTGTTCTGTTCGACACTGTGAACAAAAAAAAAAGAAAAAGAAAAAAAAAGAATGGACATGGGAAGGGAATATTCTATATTGAAAGTGAGTTAATGATATGTACTGGACATTTACCTCCTCCGGTATGCTTATATAGATTTGTATAATATGCGTGACGTAATTCCGAATTGATTTACTATCTTATTGAACTGATCTGGCTAAGAATTCTAACTCTGATATTAGGTAGTCAAATTATTTGGTCGCTAAACTATCGAATTTCAAGGCAATAAAAAAATCTGGATGGATGTGAATATTGTATACTTAAGGAAATCTATGATCCTAAAATGGACCTAGTAGGACCTACGTATGCGGAGTAACTAGATACTCTGTTTATGTTAATTAACTGAGCCAGACGACTGGTCTATAATTTCTGTATGGCTGTTTACTAACCCACTGTAATTGTAAGTTGTGAATATGAAACCATGTGGTTGATCTCGTGTCTTATAGTAGGAAAAGAAAGAATCATCTGAATAGTGGAATACCGAAATGATTAAAAAGGAGGCCAAATTAATTTATGCTGCAACAAGAAGAAATGCTCAGTAAGGGAAGATGTTACACCTTACGGTTATGACTGATTAGTCAAGCATGATTTTGAATTTGATTTCTAGTTTTGTTTCTGAGTGGCTCCCTTTGCCCAAAATAACAGCTGTTATAGTTATATTTATCATTCAGATTAGGACTTATGATGGCATGACCAAGTGTCTATGATGGTATGTCTGCATGAATTTACAAAATTGTATGTTCTTTGCTTTGGTATTACCATAATTATTTGATTTGGAATATGGTTCTCCTTGTGTTATTATATTTAGAAGTGAAACTGTGAAGAATTAAAGATATTGATTGGGATTCTTCTGCCCATTGTTCGGGCCTTGTCAAGAATTAGTATACATGGTTTTGAAGCAATATAACAATATGATTTTGATATGTTTTCAGAAATGGAGAATACTAAGAACAATTGTGAAGCTAGTGACTACATGCTTACGCGACTTATTTATGCCTGTTGGAATGATGTACACCTTGTTAAATAGGCAAAACCTCGTTGGTGGACTCTGATATCCAATTTTATTATGCATAATACAATTTGAATCTGCCTACATAATGAATTTCTTTTGAAAAATACATATAACCTTAACTGATGATTTACTTTTGAGTAAATTGTAATACATGATTTATCCAAGGCATTACTTAACTAAGCAAGTTTGGACATGTACCTTCTAATGAGAATTACGTATGAACTATTAATGCTGGGTCGACCTGGTTAGAAACTAAGTAAGGAATATTTTTATTATGATTGAAATTAAGGTATGCTATGGCAATGTGTGAATTATGTGCTTAAGCAAACGGTATTTAATATATTTCAGTATTTGAGAATTAGATGTTTTCGTATTTGAGAATTGATGCTTTGGAACTTATCGACAGGAACATATTATAATTATAAACCCTGCTTACTGTGGATTTTATGTCTTAAATATCCTGCAAGGGACTCTAGTAGTCTTATCTTATTTGATGCAGGACTCTATGAAATCAATACGCGGAGTTGCTTTCTTTTATTCTACATACTTGATACAGACATCGCAACGGCTAGTGGGGTTAAACCATGAGATGCTTATTATGTTGAGAACTTTGGAATGACTGTGATAAATATCGGGTTAACCTGTGACTTGTTTGAAGTGAAGAACTATGTGAGCATCTGTAACAAAAGTAAGCAATAGTGTGAGACTGAGATTTCCAATCTGTTACATGGTAAGACAACTTTGAGGGACCAAACTTATTTAAGGGGGGGAAGAGTGTAATAACCCGACCCTCGCATATGTTTCTGGTATACTTTCAGTTTTTTATTTATTTATGTATTTATTATTATTCTGTGCATTTAAATGCTTAATGTGAAATTTCATGTGAAATTAAGTTAAAGCTAATGGATCTTGTGATTTGAGACCTATATCTGTTTAATAAGAGAATATATGTCACAATTAAAATGTTTGGATCAGAAATTGAGAGCCTTAGAGGCTTGATAATCCGAAATTGATTTTAGATTTGAGATCAGTATGATTTTTAATTCACAATATGATTTTCTGTGAAATTTCAATTTGGAATGATTAAACTGATTAAATTTCGTCTTATTCATTTATATATATATATATATATGTGTGTGTGTGTCATGCTCTTTAACAATTTGACTTGGAGCCTTATACAAATATTTCCTAAAAGAAAGAATTAGGGAAGGAGAGGGTTGAGAGGAAGAGGATAAATTCATCAAGAAGAAAGATTGGGGAAATTGAGAGGAATTGCAAGGATTGAAGCTCAAGGTATGCGTATTCTACTTGAATTAAGTCCTCTCTTGAAAATGAGTAAGATTTTCTTTGATAATCATGCAAATTAGGGTATGTATTGGTTAAGCTAAAAAGATGTGTTATCATGGATTTGATTTGGGGTTAAGTTGAGTTATATGGAGAAGGAGTTCATTCTATCCCTTATCTTTACACATTTGAACTCATTTATGGATTTGGATGATTGCATATGTATTTGGGAACTATATAGAAAGGATCCAAAGTGGTTGACTTATGTTTATGAATTGCAAGGAATTGAAGAATCAATTCATATTGAAATTGATATGTGTTTGAAATGTCTTTGTACATGATTTTTGAACCATGTTCCATAAATTAAAGGACCTATATTGAGCCTTGTAAAAGCTCACCAAAAATTGAGTTTTGTTGGAATTTTGAACTGCAGTGGATGTAGAATCGCCGCACGTGCAGGGGTCATGGCCGCACGTGCAGGAAGCCTTGCCGCACGTGTGGGGCTCACAGCCGCACTTGCGGCCGATGCTGCAAAATTTTGTTTGCTTTGTTTCACGTGCTTAACCCTCTGGTATTTTTGAAATCTGTGTTTGATGTCCTTAAGATGCCTGTAAATTCGTTCGAAGTAAAACGAAACAGGAAATGAATTAAGAAAGAAAAAGAACTAATGCATAAGTTGTGCAGGTGTGTAGGTCATAACCTGGGAAGGTCAAGCGCTCCATTATGGCACTATGAGTAATAGTACGGCATATGTACATTTTACTTACCGTTAATGACATTTGTTACTAACGCTCTGTTCCTCGTAAGTGATTACACTAACATTTATGTCAGTTAGATATCAGTGTGACCTTATGTGAACGTTGAAAGGTTTGTATACATCGGTATGACTTTGGAATTATTCTATTCTATCAATAACGAATATTAACCCTCTATTATCTATAAGCAAACTATGTCGTTTCTTAATGAATAAATGAAACCTATGTTCATCCTTGGACGATGAAATTTGTCTGAACCTAAGATCATTCTGTTTCGCCACTAATAAATCTGAGATCATTCTGTTGTGCTATACATAGACCCAAGGTTGTTCAAAACCTATGATATGAATACTACAGTCTAACATCATTATGTAATTCACGTTAGAATGTAAATTGTTCTGTTCTTATTAAGCATACTAGAAGGATATATGTGCCCTCTGTTAATGGTGATTATTATTATTCCGTTATACGCAAGACAACTGTGTTAACTTGCAGTTAAACCATGGGGTAAATTATGTACACTATCATGTGACGGTATTCTCATGAATTTGGAGTTAGCCTGTTCTGTTTATTCGTTATGTTTATATTATGACATGATATGAATTGTTCGGTCCTTGAGACCTATTGATTTCTGGTATGGAACAAAGTGGTGCAATGCGAGACACCTCTTGAGTCCATACATATATGAACTGGGCATAAAGCCAATCTGGGCCTATGGCCATTCTGTATGATCTATTAGGCCAGAGGCCATTCTGTTTGATCTGTTAGGCTTGAGGCCAATCTGTATTTTCTGGTATGAAACAAAGTGCTGTACGGAACTAAGTGCTACAGTGTGAGTCACCTCTAGAATCCGTGCGAGACACCTCTTGGGTTCATACATGCATGAACAGGGCTTAATGCCACTCTGTTTAAGGGCTTAATGCCACTCTGTTTAAGGGCTCAATGCCACTCTATTTAAGGGCTCAATGCCACTCTGTTCAAGGGCTTAAAGCCATTCTGTTTAAAGACTGGGCCTAAGGCCATTCTGAAATTAGTACAGAATCAGATTAACCATACGATTTCTGCATTTACATACGCATTGTTATGCATTGTTATGTATCATGATTTAAGTTGAGCATCGAATTGTTTAAGTACTATCATTCACTGAGCCTGGCTCACTCTGTATTATGTCTGCTTCTGTAGGTAACCAGTCGGGAGGTCAATCGTAACCCATGTCGCCGTGCTCTTTTGTCAATCTCTGTGTGTCCAGGCCCTAGATGAAGCCGTGCATTTTTGTGAAGCTTGTTAAGCTTTCAGCTTTGTGCTTTAATCATCTGCCTAAAGTTGTATTGTGTATAACTCCTTCTTTCCCCCAATGTTTTGTTATATGCCCAATAATAGGGCTGGGTCTGTATATGTGTATGTATATAACCAATGCTCAGGTGCATGTCTTTGTATATTATTTACCTGTTATGATGTTTGTGATCCTGGCATAGTAGTGGTAGCTCAACGGTGATTGTTTTCTATTATTTCATGGTATTTAATGCTTCCGTTCAGGCCCCGTATGTTATGTATATCAGGTTAAATGTCCGTTTCCGAATAGGTCACGCCCAAACTTCTAGGGGCGAGTTTGGGGCATGACAATCCTCCTCTATGGTTGACCAGTGGTAACTTTGTCTGAGAATCTTCCGAGCTAGCATCACTCTGCTCATGTGCGATCCGCACTCTCCTCCGTAGATGGCCTCCATTAGGCGCTTCGACCCTTCTTCATCAACACACAGCTTGTGCATTCCTAGATGGCTCCATTTGTACAATTTACCACCGTATATGATAAACTGAACAGCCATTTGTCATATTGCCCTTTTATCTTTGGCATTTGCCCCTAGTGGATAAGCCTCCTTTTCTAGAAAGTTCCAGATGTCATGATACCAGGGGTTTTGATCTTGTACTTCATCTATCGCGGCGATTAACTCGTAAGCCGACACATACCTCTGCTCAATAATGATTGGACGTATCCGGACTCCCAAAGGGATGTCTATCATGGAAGATAGAGTTGATGAGGCGTCAGCGAACCTATTGCTTTCTCTTAACAGATGCATAAAGGTTAGCTTCTCAAACCTAGGAATCAAAATGTCGAAGGTTTGGTGATAAATTTTCATCCTTTCTTCTTTAACCTTCCAGTCTCCTTTCGCTTGAGACACAACTAGGTTTGAGTCCCCAATGACGTCCAACCGTTTTTCCCCTAGTTTGAGGGTGGCTTTCAAGCCAGCGATACATGCCTCGTATTTTGCTTCGTTGTTTGATACCTTGAACCGGAGTTTGAAAGCTAAAGGTATATCTCCTATCTCATACCCGTACTGATTAGATGCTTCATCAAAGTACATAGTTAAAATTTCTTCTTCGACTTGCAGAATGGCCTCATCCAGGAACAAATACTCTACCGTTTCGTCTCCCTCCACTGGGTGATCGGTTAGGAACTCCGCTACCGCTCTCCCTTTCATAGACTTGCAAGTCATATACTTCAAATCAAATTCGGAGAGAAGAAGCAACCAACGGGCTAGCCTACTCGTAAGCGCTGGTTTCTTGAAAAGATATTTGATGGGATCCAATCTCAAAACCAGATTATAGAGTGAGCTAACAAGTAGTGCCCAACTTCCTGATAGCCCATACCAAGGCCAAACAAGCCTTCTCTAGCGGAGTGTAACGGGTCTCATATTCAAACATCTTCTTACTCAAGTAAGAGATGGCCTTTTCCACTCTATCCTCAGATTCCTGTGCAAGCATACAGCCCATAGTAGTGTCGGTTACTGACAGATGCAAAATCAACGGATTCCTGGGCTCTGGCGGTGACAACACGGGTGGGTTCTGTAGATACTGCTTGATCTGCTCAAAAGCAACTTGGCATCGGTCATCCCATTAGAATTTCTTTCCTTTCTTTAGGAGACCAAATAGTGGTTCACAAGTCAAGGTTAAATTTGCAATAAACCATCTTATGAATTGCACTTTACCCAGAAAGCCACGCACCTCATTTTCGGTCCTTGGTGGTGGCATTCGAGTATGGACTTGATTGTGGAAGGATCAACCTCGATGCCCCTTTGTGTAATCAAGAACCCTAGCATTTTCCCTGTTATGACACCAAAAGTGCATTTTTGAGGATTCAGTCGCAATCGATATTCTCTGATCCGTTGGAAAAATTTCGTCAAGGTAGTATAGTGGCCTTCTCTTTCCTTGGACTTGACAATCATGTTGTCCACATACACCTTGACCTCTTTGTGGATCATATTGTGCAAGATAGTGGTTGCGGCCCGTTGATAAGTAGCCCCAGCATTCTTCAAACCAACCAGCATCACCCTATAGCAGTAGGTTCCCCACGGAGTGGTGAAAGTAGTCTTTTCCCTATCTTCGGGTGCCATGAAGATCTGGTTGTACTCTGAAAACCCATCCATAAAAGAGAGCAAAGCATGGCCTACGGTGAAGTCCACCAATTCATCAATGTGCGGTAGAGGAAAGTCGTCCTTCGGACTAGCTTTGTTCAGATCTCTGAAATTCACACACACTCGAATCCTACCGTCTTTCTTCAGCACCGGAACAATGTTGGCCAACCAAGTAGGATACTTAGATACTAGCAAGAACCCTGCATCTATCTGCTTGGTGACCTCTTCTTTGATTTTCAGAGCCCAATCCGCGCGTACTCTCCGAAGCTTCTGCTTGACGGGTCGGGCCTTATGGTCAAGAGGGATCCGGTGCTGTACAATCTCAGGATCGATTCCATGCATGTCTTCGTAGGACCACGCGAAAACATCTTTGAAATCTTTTAATAAAGCGACTAAGCGCTCGCGTTCCTCCGAAGACAACGTGGACCCGATCTGGACCATATCTGGATCCTTTTCAATACTAACATTAATTGAACTGATTTCATCAACTAGGGGTTTTACAAACCTCTCCTCTTCTCGATCAACCAAATGTTTCAAAACCAAAGGAATTTCTTCCTCTTCGTTTTTATCAAAGGTTTGAAAGTCCTAATTAATGCAATAAACGAGTGGCACAGAAAAGTACTCAGAAATAGCAGTGGTACCCTTCTCATTCACAACCTCCAGTTCGTCCAATTCCTCAGTTATAGCCGACTCAAAAGAAAAGGAAAAAGGCGACCTGGACAAAACAACAGCATCCAGCTTATCAACCCCAGGAATACCGGACTCTGACTCAGAAGAACTAGAATCTGATTCTGACTCCACACACTCTGTGGAATCAAATTCCAGTTCACTATCTGATTCAGAACTGCGGGACAAAAAGCCCTCCTCGAACTACCAAACGAGAGAGGGTGCGATAGATGCATCCAGAATGCCAGAAGAAAGGCCCACAACCGATTGATCTCCAATCATGGAAATAGACAAGTCATCCCCTAAGCTCTCTGGTGTGATCTGAGGATCCGAGAGGAGACAAACCAGCGCTGCTCCTATCTCAAGTTTTGTGCCATCAGACTCATCCTCTATGCACTGTTTAGCCATAGCTGGTAGGTCAGTCTACTCTTTTGCAACTTCATCCCCTTACAACTGTAGGTCAAAAAAGATCTCAAAGCGGGGAAAATGCCGCTTCTTAGAATTCAGCCATGGCTCAGGAAAGCCACAAAATGGGAAATCCTCCCCCTCCTAGACAAAATGGTCGTTCAGGGTTCCTTGAATAGGCCTATACACCAACTCGTAGTGCTTCCCAGCTTGTTTAGCCCTGGCCCTTCCTGCCATTTCCTTTCCCTTCCTTACCCAATCCTCTTTGGTCGACGTGTAACCTAGACCAAAGGTATAAGGTTTGTGTGGCATATCGGCCAATGCAGCGATGCCCTTCCGGCCACTCCTTCCTAATCCCATTCCGAGTACATGTTGCAGCTTATTCATGAGCTAGACGAATTGTACACTAACATATAATCCCTCATCAACAGCCAGAATATATTGCATTACCTGGGCCTCGGCCAAGGTGAACCCAAACAAAAAGACATCCTCCTCACCGTGTACAATTTCCAAGACCAGCATAATAACCTCCGGCGGCAGATGTATGGAAGAGTTCACAAAAACGATAGCTACCCACTTCCCATGGGGGTACTTCAGCATCTGATGCAAAGTGGAAGAGACAGCTTTCACTTGATGCAGCCACGGCCGTCCAAGGAGTAAATTAAAGGTGGCTGGGACATCCAAGACGTGAAATTCAATGTACTGTTGCGCCGGGCCAACCTGAGTTATAATCTGCACTGTCCCCATCACTTCCTGACTTGTATTGTCATAAGCCCGAATCACTTGGGTTGTTGGTACAAAGTCTACGGGTTTCAAACTGATAGCATAGGCCGTGCGCAACGGACACACATTAATTGTAGACCCAGTATCAACAAAGACAACTGGTATCCACTTCTCTTTACACTGCACAGAGATGTATAACGGCTTGTTGTGTTCAAAGCCCTCAGGTGACAATTCTTTTTCTGTGAACGTCAAAGTTGGTGAAGCGCCACCCGGGAAAACCAGTCCCACTAACTGCTCAGGGGTTGTGTCGATGGAGAGCTTAGCCTTATCCATTGCTGATAGGACGACTTGTCTATGCACCTGTGAAGCCATAAGCAATCCCCAAAATGGATATATCCGCCTGAATATTCTTCAGCTGCTTCAGTACAGCTTCTTCTTCTAGCAGTTTCTCTTTCTGTTTCTCTGCCTCCTTGTCTTTCCTTGACGCTTCTGGTTAGTCTAGGTGTGGGGGCTTAAAGTACCGCCCACTCCGAGTCATGTGATCGACTTCCTCGGCATACTATGTATCATCTGGCAGATTTTGTCCCCAATCCTCATCCATGTGGGTGAGATCCAAATCATCATCTTCCCACTATATTCCCTCGGCAACTGACAAACAACTGTTCAATTCCGTTGTAGGCATTCCTGTATCTGCAACACAATCAGTCCCCGCAGGACCTTTGGCTTTTCTAACCTTCTGATCAGTCTCAGTTCTTTCCTATTCGAACCACTTTAGCACGGCCTCCTTGTCACGCCCCAAACTCGCCCCTAGAAGTTTGGGCATGACCTACCTAGTAACGGACACTTAACCTGCTGTACATAACATATGGGGCCTGAACGGAAGCATTAAATATAAGAAAATAACATAAAGTGAAAGAAATACATCCATTGAGCGACCACTAACATGCCAGGATCACAAACAGTGCTACAGATGATAATCACATACATACACATATACAAACCCCGCCCCTTAAATAGGCGGATATCAAAAACATTGGAAACTTAACATAAAATATACAATCAGAGTGCTAGCCAAAACTTGGCAAAACTCCAAAGAGACGATTAGGCTTCACCCGAATGCCTGGACACACAGAGGTTGGCAAAAGGGAGGCAAGCATCGAGGGTTAAGGTTGACTTCCAGGCTTAGTACCTACAGAATCATACAGAATACAGAGTGAGACAATCTCAGTGAATAATAGTACATAACAATTCAATGCATACATAAATAAGAGGACATAAGGTTAATTGATTTTGCACTAATTTCATAACGGCCTTAGGCCCCTTTTTAAACTAAAATGGCTTTAAGCCCTTGAACGTATTAACATTAAGCTTTACACATGTTGGCATATAGCCCTTGAACATACTTGTATGAACCCAAGAGGTGTCTCACACGGATTCTAGAGGTGACTCACGTCGTAGCACTTAGTTCCGTGTAGCACTTTGTTCCATACCAAAAATCATTAGGTCTTAAAGATCGATCAATTCATATCATGTTATAACATAGCATAAACGGAACGGATAAATAGAAACATATTCATACATATTCTTAATTATGCTTGAATCAGAAACAGAAATCAAAGTTCATGCTTGACCATAACCCATCCGTACAAGACCGTCGGTGGTACCATCCGTACAAGAACGTCGATGGCAAAACATAACCCACCCGTACAAGACCGTCGGTGGTACCATCCGTACAAGACCGTCGATGGCAAGACATAACCCACCCGTACAAGACCGTCGGTGGTACCATCCGTACAAGACCGTCGATGGCAAGAGATATCTCGTAACATACTTGAACCACGGTATTATTACCCCCGGGCAAGGGCCGCAAGACCACGGTATTATTACCCCCGGGCAAGGGCCTTGTGCTAAGGATGCCATGAATACTTTTACATATATGGATAATCATTCATTAATTCATAACGTAATAGAGCATTTCTTGTTATATCAGGTCATAATATAAACGGAACGAACATCATAACGGAATAGTCATAGATATCATCAGAACAGACTAGTCTTATAGTCGTACCGAGGCACATAGATTATTCTGATCATTTACATGAATTAGCGTAGTTAGTTTGTGTGTAACAGAATACTAATAGTAATCATTAGCAACATGTATAGCATATCTCACAAATTGCAGATATGTCATCACAATGCTATTTGTAGGGACAAAATAATCACCTCATAACAGTCTTAGACCATCCTTGACAAAACTGAATAGTGCAAGATACACAAGCATCATTGTGCCATTTGCTCACCATGAAACATTAAGGTTACTCTACCGATAACAGAACGTTAATAATGTCTTTTAACAATAAATAAAACACATTACTTTAGTACTATCCATAATTTGATCCCATTATCCAATCCTGTTAATCCTCCTTAGACAGATATCTACGTCACAAGACATATATGGAACCAAACAGATGGTAGGAGTCTCTGATAGAACTTTCAAGGTGTTATGTTTCCATTTCAAATATCAAATCCCCGGTAATCGGGGTTACTTTCACGAACTTATTCTAGTAACCATTCTCATTGTTTCGTAGCTTGTATGCAGTTCTCATACGGAATCATGGGCAATTTATAGATGCCAAATCCTTCAATGTTTACACCAATTCTCAATCAACAAACATGGTAGCATAATTGTCATGGAAAGCAGACTGTTAATAATAATTATTAACGGTAATTGATATACATTTATAGTACTTTACTCACAGTGCTATAACGGAGTGCTTGTCCTTTCCGGATTATGCCCTACATTACACAACTTATACATTAATTCCTTTTCTTTCTTAATTCGTTTCTTGCTTCATTTTACTTCGAATAAATTTACAGGCATCTTAAGGGCATCAAACACAAATTCCAAAAATACCAGAGGGTTAAGCACGTAAAACAGAGCAAACAATATTTTGCAAAGATAATGCGTCGGTCATGAGCCCAAGACGCAAGTCGGCGATTCCAAAGAAGGCATCAATTTTTCAGCAAAAACCCCTCTTGATGGATATGTATAACAAAGCTTAGAATAGGTAAATATGATGTAAAAATAAAGTATAGATTCACATAAAAACATAATCATAAACCTACTTAGGTCCTTATTCCTTTTGATTTCATAATCATATTCAATCATACTTTAGTTCTTTTACCATTATAAACACATTGCCATGTGGTTTCAACTTGAAAACAAAGAATAAAGCATAATTTCCCCCCACATAGTTGCAATCAACCATCAATACAACAACTAATGAGTGCAATTCTTCAATTAAGTGAGCATCACACACAAAACTTCAATCAAAACCCTAGTCTTCACAATTCAAGGCGAATCCTTAAACATATCCAAGAAAGAGCTTATGTAAAGTAATTCTTACATACCTTGAGTTAATTTTCTCTAACCCTCACAAAGTTCCCAATCTTCTTCTTGGTGGATTTATTTCTCAACTCTCTCCTTTCCTAACTTCTCACTCTCAAGAGATTTTTATTGTAATGGTTCATAAGTCAAATGACTAAGGCATATTTATAAATTAAGTCAAATGGCCAAAGCATACATATATATATATATATAAAAAAATTGAATAGGACAAACTTAATCAAGTTAACCATTCCAAATTGAAATTTCACAAAAATGCTTATTATTACTTAAAAATTATGCTGATCTTAAATGGAAAATCAATTTCAAATTATCAAGTCTCTAAGGCTCTCAATTCCTAATTTAGACATCTTAAGTGTGACAGATAATTTCCATATTAAACAAATAGGAATCCGTATTTTCGAGGTTCACTGAATTAAATGTAATTCCACATAGGCTTTCACAAACAGCATTCAAAAGCACAGAATAGAGCACTAAAAAGATACCAAAATCATATACGAGGGTCGGGTTATTACACTCCTATTTTGTATCAGCTGTACACAAGTTACCTAATTCTTGAGCAAAGTTCTTAGTACTGGTGCTCTCCGGTAACTTCTCTTTGTTGTCGACCGTTCTGGGCGTTGCAAACATTCTTGTTTCCAACTGTCTCTACTTTGGTTGAGACCCCTCATCAACATCTGGCTCATCACTAAGCCACCCTGTATTATCCATTGATGCGTTCATATCAAACCAGCCAATCTGTGCATTCCCCAAATCCTATTCATCAAAGAACTGCAGATTACTGATATCCTCCTCAAGCTCAGCTAAGTCATCCTACCCCTGGCTTGGTCCGTCCTCCTGGACTACATTAACCTCCATCCCCATTGACAATTCCACCATCGGTCTAGCCTAGGTAATTGGCATAATGTAACAACAAGGGTTGTACTCTTCTTCAGTTAAGCTCATGAAGTCCTCAGGCATGCCTTCTTCTACCACAACCACCACCACAAGTTCGAGTTAGGATATAGACGTGCTCATCATGCACAAGTCTATGCTTTCTGGGATGAGCAGCGCTGACTTAGGTAGGTAGGAGGGAGTGATGTATATGCTAGGGTCGTATGGGACAGCCATTGTTTAGATAAGGTTTACTTGCCTAGGTGGAGGAGGGGGTTGGTTATGTGGTGCGATAGGGTTTATAGTGACGTTAGGCTTCTCAGGAGGCGCTATCACCTTGTTGTCAATGAGATCCTGAATCTCATGACGGAGTCTAAAGTATAGGTCGATGTCATGACCATGCTGCTGGTGGAAGGCACAATACTTGGCTGGGTTGTGTGTAGAAGGGAGGGGATTAGGCAACGGGCGTGACTCTAGGGGCTTCAGATGTCCTTTTCTGATTAGGACCCCCAAGGCTTTGGATAGAGACATGTAGAGTGGGGTGAAAACCCTCTGGCCCTAGGGTGGGTACTTTGTAGGTTATGGGGTAGTTCCGGATGTACCGGTAAAAAGGGTGGCTATTTTTGGTGTGGTGGTGACCATACCAACATCAGAGGTCCTTGCAGCTACGTTGCTACTCGTAGCCGTATTTGAACTGCGTGTAAAGGCCCTTTTAGGCTGCTCCTTTTCATGGTCAATCAAACTCTGTTTCATCGCATCCTCTATTTGTATCCCTATCTCATGAAGGTCGGCAAATGTAGAGAGGGGTAAGACAATTATCTTCTACAGTAGCTTTGGTTGCAATTTACGAACGACCATTCTTATCTAGTCCTTTTCAGCTAGCCTGGTGGTCATCATAGAGGCCTTGGCCCTCCACCAAGTGACGAAATTGGAGAAGCCCTCTTTCGACTCTTGTCGAGTAGCCTCGAGATCACGAGTTGTGACCTCAATTTGAGTATTATAAGAATATTGGGCGACAAAGGCCTCGGCCATCTCTTTCCAGCTCCTTTTCACAGAATCCTCCAATTTAGCATACCAGATAGCCGCAATACCTGACAGGGTCCGGCCAAAGAGGGATAGCTTCTGTAGTCTAGTTAGGCCTATCGGCCGCAGAATATCTGAAAATAGCCAGAAGTGGACCATGGGATCACCCGAACCGTTAAAGCGGTCTATGTGTGGCATTTTAAATCTATCCGGCAATGTTACTGCCGAATCTGTATAGCCGTCCTCTATGTCCGAGATTGAGTTGACACCCTAAGCCCTCTTAAAAAGCTTCTCAAGCTTGCTCACTTTCAGAGCGGTAGGGTCGACCTCAAACTCAAAGGGGGTCTCCGTTGCGTAGGCCGGTGCTTTGGAAGTTTGAGATGGAATCGGATCCACTGGGATATCCGCATTTTCCTGGACATTGGCTGTGGGAGGAGGAGCTTTGGGTATTGAAATGTCTACAGGAGATGGGTGAGATGCAGAAGTTGTTTCTTGCTGCGGTTGTTGTTGTTGTTGTTGGTGTTGTTGGTGTTGTTGCTATTGTTGTTGAAGCCTAGCAATGAGTTCAACCTGCTGGGATACAACCTCTATTTGGCGAGCAGTAACTTCTGCTTGGCGAGCAGCGTCCCACTGCATGGCCTCAATGGTCTATTGAAGTTGGCGCATCATGTCCTTCATACTGTTTGAGGGGTGTTGATCTATCAGAACTGGTGTATACTCTCTTTCTGATGTGGAAGCAGAAAACTGGGCCCAACTACTCACAGGTGACGTAGATAGTGACTGCTGAATTGGCGACTATTGAATCGGTGATCTATGTCTGACTGTCCTCCGTCTCGTAACCGGGGGTAGGAAAGCAAACACTGGTTGTCCTCCAATAAGATCCTCAGATCGGTAAATCCTCCTGACTCTGGTCCAGAGTGCTCAGGGGGAAACTGCCTCGTCGGGAGCAATTGTAAAATACTACCTTGCAAAAAGAAATAAAACAAAAGAAACAAAAATCAGAAAAACGTATAACACCTCGGCTTAGACAAGGACAACACACAGATGAAATCATAATCTAGACAATCTATACTCAAACACTGATTTCTACCCCAAATTTCTACCTTAAAACTGATACCCTCAAATTGATACCCAAACTTGCAACTGATACATACATTTCTACAGAGCCACACTCTAAAAGCATATATCAAGCAAGTGAGAGCCAAAACACCCCTACGGTGGGGTAGGGTTTCCCTGTCCTAATTTCGTCAGGAACTAGGGATTCGCTATGCACACATGCGGCTTCATACAATCCTACATTCGGGTGAGCAACCTGTCCTAGTTTGGAACAGTCTCTATGCCTTCCAATATGCAACTAGGTCAATTGGTCAAAAAGGGTGCCTCAGCAAGACCACCAAATATACCTTTCGCTCTTAACACTGAGAAGTGAAAAGAGGATCAAATGGTACGACGGTAGTCCAAATTCAAGGTTTGTGTTCCTATCATGGCAGAGCCCGCAACCAATCAGCCTTATGGCACGCTTTTCCAAGCGAGCCTCCGGCAAATCGTTCAGGAATAAGAGATGGCAAACACTGTGACTTAGTCGCACCAATGCAAATGCAATGCAAAGAAACACATAAATGTAGATAAAACAACTTATTATGAGTTCAAGTCAAGTTCTCTGAATCCCCAGCAGAGTCGCCAGAAACTGTAGACACGACTTTCTTCGCGCCCTCCTTTCGGAGAGCTCGAATTGGTCCTACAGTTCAGACTCTTGTCACGGTTCTGAATCTAATCTCACAAAGTGCAATGTGAGACTGATAAACACCAAAGAGTCCAATCCGGCAATTCATTTTGGAAAATCGATTTTGAATCAAATAATGCCAAAATTGGACTGCTTTACCAGATTATAGAGTCGCCACCTAAATATTTTATTTCTGGAAAATTTAGGAAACCCTGACTCGTGCCAAAGGCCACGTGTCCGTCATCACCAAAGTTGCCTCGGCTTGGGAACTTGGGTACTAGAGCAGAAGGTCCTGAAATGAGCACCCTCACTCGCTCAATCAAAGATCAGCCTCTACTAAGCATGATATGTTGTTTTATAAACCTCATGTATTCTTGTTCTGATTATTAGTTAACTTTACTATGTGACGCACACATAATCAAATATAGACTAAGTCACAAAACTTGAAACAAATTCAACTCATGTTTGCTTTCGAAAATGGTTTGAAATTGCCACCCTCAGGTGGGCTAAAACGCGGATTTGCCACCCTCAAGTGGGCTTAAAACATGATGATTTGCCACTTCGCAAAGTGGGCTTAAAATACACATTTGTTGAATTGTTCCAATTCAAGCAATAAAGCCTTCATCCACAGGCATTCATGCAGTTAATCACTTAAGCAAATAGCCTCATGGAAAGCATGCAAAACATGGCATCACTTACACTCATGCAAGTATGCTAAAGTGTAAAACTTACAGTGTACTCCAAGCCAAAACAAAAGCTAGTTAGAAATATGCATGATCCGAACTATGCTAAAAATGCCTAATGCAACACCTGCAATAATACGATAAGATAGGCTCAGCTACCTAATCATGACATATGATTTGATTCAATTTGACAACATGCGATTAAACACGTATTCAAAGAAGTGTATTGAAATTGCGATGCAGTTTGAATGATGCGTCGAGCCCGGTGCATGCAAGACAAATGAATGATGCAAACATGCAAGCATAAGGTATGCTAATCAAAACGTGCCCTAAACTAACCATCGAAAGTGGTTAAATAAAAGGGAGAAAGAAGTGGGGTTGGAAGACATACACACACGCACACACACTTATTACAACATTACGCCCTCACGACGGAGGCTCTGAATAAATAAGCTAAGCTACACTAAGCTAAGCTAATTAAACTAATCTAATTAAAATAATTAGACTAATTATTATAAAACAAACTAAAGAAATAGCTAAACTAAGCTACTTAATTATTACAAGACTTAACTAATTAGCAAACTGATTAATTAAATTACAAAGCCAATGTACACTAATAAAACATTTAGAGCACTAAACTACGCTACCTCAGCTCTGCTTCTAGGAAATGGAGGATGCATGCACTCAATTTTTTCCAGGAAAAGCCCACCGGTTTGCTCTTGAGAGGCTCTGTTTGCAGGGTTAAGCTTGCTCTAAGAACTTTTTGCTCCACCTTACTAATTCAATGTTGAGGACTGCACCAGTGGCCTACCGGCCATGAATTCTTGCTGCCGGCCATCTGCCGACCAAAAGTGTGCTATGCAGGCCAAGGATGAAGCACTGCCGGCCATTAGTGAGCCACTGTCGGCCACTAGTGTGCTGAATCACCACATTGCAACAGGGCCCAAACAGAGGAAAATAGAGGGTTTTCCAAGGATATGTTTGTACTGTGCCCCTCCTTATCATCTCAAAACATCAAAGGAGTGGCATTCTTGGATCCAAAACTACCAATCAAGCATTTTCAATGCATGATGGCCAAAGATCCAAGTTGTACACTTTCAATAAATGCACAAAAACAAGACTCTAGACCACTACCTTGTCTTGAATGATCAAAGGCAATGGAGACAGAGGAGATTGGCTCATTTCATCACTTTGAGTATGAAATGCTCCAATCTACCTTGTGTTCAATATAACATCCGATTGAACACATGCAATGCAAACACAACATTCTTATCTTGCCCATGTTTTACTTGTCCAATTTTGTTTACACATTTTAATTTACCAAACCATTCTTTAACCGGTTAGTCCAAGGTGAGTGTCCTCTAATGAGAGAGAGGTCAACCAAATGATGATTTAAGACATGAGAGAGATCATGCTGTTGGTTAGTAGAAACCCTCAAAAGTGGATTAAAACCATTGAGCATAAGCTCTATCTCAAGCTTAAACACAACCTTAAGGCTAACCAACCATCAAAGAAAATGGAAAAGTGAAGAAATAAAGGAGGTTGCAGATATTTTAGTGCTGAAATGGCATGAAAAATGATACTACAACATGCAAGCAACTCATGCACTACATGTTCAAAAGCCAAAAACACTAAACTAGTGAAGAGCACTACACTGTAGGCATGCAATACAAAGCCCCAAAGGCACAAACACTTTAAAACAGTCCTAAAATAGTTTAAAAGGAGTCGTAAAACATGCAAACACAATTACACTACAAGCATACAACGCAAGCCTCAAGTGGCCAAACCAACTCAAAAAAGAGCTGAAGCAAGTAAAAAAGTAGCAAAAACATGCTGAGATCAAGTCACATAAGGGTAGACAAACATGCTCACATGTTAGGCTATCTACACTTACAAACAAGACACAAGGAGGGGCGGCTACCCCCTCCCATTTTGGACCTCAAAACAAAGTTTTTACCACTGAAAACCCCCTAGAATTCAATGGTTAAAAGGCCAAAAAAAGTTGTTTTAAAAGCTTTGAAAAATGGCACAACAACTTAGCAAACATGCTACAAAAAGGGTAGACCACCCCTAACTCCAAAACAAATCTCAAACCACCATTTTAAACCATAAAAATAGAGATTTCAGAGGCTAAAACAAGCCTCAAAATAGCATGCAAAAGTGGCCAAATGAGTATTTAAATTATGCTTGAAATACAAGTATTCTACCTCTTTGAAGACAAGATGCTATTTAAGCAACAAAGGCAAGTCAAACCAAGCAAAAATCCTCTTCTAGAGCTCAACTAGGACCTCAAGCAACCTCAACACCAAGATGATCAAGCTTGATCAAGAGCTCACGAGCAAAAGTGTAGAGAATTTAGGCTTTTAAGGCAAAATATTTAGAGAGAGAGGATTCTAGAGAGAGAGAGAGAGAGAAATTTTTTTTCTTCAAAAATTCCAACCTTTAGCATGCAGGCTTCTATATATAGAAGATATGAAAACCTCTCAAAGAGATCCAACCATCCATGTACAAGAAGATGCTCCAATCTGTGCAAACCGCTAGCACAAAATATCAGAAAATATCTACTGATACACTGGTGGCCGGCCGACCATCAGTGATGGTCGGCAGGGCTCATCAATGGCCGGCAGACCAAAGTTCATGGCCGGCAGTGCCTCAACATAGCCGGCAGTGCATCAAGAATAACATGTTGGAAGGACCAAAACATGGTCCAAAAATAAGATAGAATTGATGCAGGGTTTGGAAAGCTTAAACCTGTGGCATTTCACCGCGGAGTTCGAGCGCTCGACGAGCAATCAAACTTGTCACTGGAGGTACTTGCAAGAACATCTGAGTCTTGAGGACGGTCAAAAATGGGGTGTCAACAGATTGCCAGGGCTTTTAACAAGAAAGTTAAGTCTCGTAATCTTAAGGAAAGGGATTTGGTATTGAAAGACAACTGAGCTTCCATCCATGACCCTAGGGGCAAGTTCAGACCTAATTGGACTGGTCCTTGCATTATCAAGACTATCTGGTCTGGTGGAGCTGTTATTCTTATGGACTTGGATGGTCTAGAATTTTCCCAACTGATCAATATAGACAAGTTAAAGAAATATTACCCCTGAGAGGCTCGCTAGGCCGAAAACCTAGAAGGGTGACCTAGGCAAAAGTTAGAGCACAAAAAAAAAAAAAAAAATGAGCTCGCAAGGTTGAAAACCCAAAAAGGGCGGCCTTGGCAAAATTTAGAGCGTAAAAGGAGAGCCTTAATACCTGAGCGAACCCGAACTGAACTACGTAAGGCCTAATTCCCATCTTCAGGATACGTAGGCAACTTCGTTTTGAAGTTCGACCGTAAACACCTCCAAATCAACTGTGTTCATGTGTTTGATCAAGGCATCCTTGTCTGTTTGTTATTTGAAAGTTCGGTTGTGATCCTTACTCTGAGAGAAAAACTGGCTACAGTGTTGAGCAGTGCTATTCAGTCAAGGGGCAGTTTTCCATTTCTGGATTCCGGGTTTGTACATCTTGAGGACAGACTCCATGTGTGTCAAGTTGTGATCCTTGCCAAAAATGGTTTTGAAAAGTTTTGATAAAAGTTGATTTTGTTCAAATTAATCTTTTTACAACTTAGACCCTTTTTTGCACCAGAAGGAAAATTTTCAGTGCCCACAACTTCAATTTCATTGATTTCAATATAAAGTTCTCCAACTCTCAATACAAATCAAAGTTGCTTTTATTACATTCAAAAAGAAAACTTGAAAAAGTAAGATCAAAGCAATAAACTTGGGCATGGATGAGTCAGGTGTTCTTGTGTCCCCCACGTATGCTTGTGGAAGCTTCTGGTGCTAAAATGGGCCCGGTTTGTGCCTCATCTTCAAGCCAAGTTAGGCACTCACCAGAAAGTGCGCAGTTGAAACGGGGGGCAGGAGCCAAAAGCTCTCTCGTCCTCCATGCAATGGGATATCTAGCCAATTGTGAACCTCGGATTGGTAATGAAACCGAGTACTCTACCCCCTCTTATAGGCAAGTATGGTCATGTCCGAACTGACGCCTAAACCGGAACGGAAAGTAGAATACACAGTGTGTCAAGCCAATCAGCTGAATGCCAAGTTGCCGAGTCATGCTGTAGCTCATCTTGGGCAGATCAAACTAGGGGCAACGCTAAGCAATGTCAATTGATCTGTTGCACATCTAATGGCACCACCACCCCTCATTTAGGAAATCCACTAGCCGTTGGTGAAAGAAATAGCCCCGTGCTGAATATACAGGGCAAGAATCTACTACTTTCAGCCTGTCCAAGAGCCATATCTAGGGAGGGATGAAAGAAAAAAGAGATTAAAGAATAGAGAGGTGTATGATGAGAGAAAAGAATAAGAAAAGGGCTTTGAAAAAAAAGAAGAGAGCAGAGCATGAGTGCCGAGTGATGTGAGAAACACATATTAGAAAGGGTGGGAAACATTACTTGAAGAAGTAGTGGACTCCCCGCAAATTTGTTCGTCTCCCGCCAATAGAAGGCATCCAAACCCATCAAACTCTCGGCCAGTACCCAGCTTATACAGCTCTTGTCCTCTTTCAAGCCTTGTGCCACTTCAACTAGCCGAATGCTAGACTCGCCGAAACTAGGGGCAAGGAGAAAGTGTGCTAACATGCACAAACAAAGGGCGTGTTGTCGAAAATCCCGCCAAAGAAGATCGCCTCGGTCACCGGCGTCAGAAAATCGATGAATCAAACTAGGAATGCCCAGCTCTCCACTGTGAACCAAAGATCGAACCTCATACAAAGTGAGCCGACACATCCTTCCCAAAGCTTGGATGTGACCAAAACGGGACTGAGGCAAGATTTCCTTACTACGTCGAGACTCCATTAGCACTTGAAAATCTTTGATTGTCGGGCATATTTCTTGTCCCTTGAAGCCAAAGACGTGCGTGATCGGGTTCCAACATCTAGCTGCGGCATGAAGGAACGGAAAACAAAGCGGAGAACGACTCAGCGAGAACAGTGCATTTATGTCAAAACCCTAGAAATTCAGCTTTTCCGAGCCATCCAAAGTTCCAATCCAATTCAAGAGTTTTTCGGTGAAAAATGGCTCTATTTGTGAAAAATTTGTAGTTGGAATGAAGAAATCACAAAGCTCAGCCTTTTGTAGAAGATAAGGCAGTGAGTGGAAGCCAGGTGTCAACAATGTGGGGGTCCTACACATTGATGACCAGCAAGAGGTCCAGATGGCCGGCAGGCCACCCCTCATGGCCAGCAGGTGGCCGGCATTCACCCCTTATGGCTGGCAGTCTTTTTCCCAAGCCTGTTGTCCTTCTTTGTGCTGGAAATTGTTGAAAACATGTGTTTTGTGTGTTAGAGTCCTGTTTTAAGTCTTTTCAAGGCTTTAGCACGATTGTTGAGATCTACTTGTTTTGCTTATCGAGTTGTACTTATGTTATTTTTGTCTACCGAATTATTGTTTTGTATTTCATCGAGTTGTATTTGTTGTTTATCGAGTTGTTTTGCTTATCGAGTTGTATAGTGCTTTGTTTGCATTTTAGTTGTTGGTTGGTTAGTTACCTGATTCAGACTGTTGTGACAATACAAGCATTTGGTTTTCAATGTCAAAGTCAATCTCTTCTTTTTTTCATGCAATGCGATGCTCATGATGCAAAATACAACACTTTTTAAAAATAAACTTGGTTTTCTTTTTGATCATGGTTGTTTTCACAAAAGGTGTAGTACAAGTTTTTAAAGAAAATAAAACTCGTCTGAGGCTATACAATGTGCTAACACTATAAACCAAAAGAAACTAAGCAAAAATACAAAAATCAGCATTATCCATCTCAGGATCTAGAAGCCCTCTTCGTCCTCTTCCTCGGCGGAGTGGACTCTACGACACTATTTCCATCAGCGCCACTAGCTGAATCTATATCAGAGTCTGAACCGGAGTCGTCTCCACTCCCCGCCTTGGAGCCGTCCTCAACATCAGCATCCCCACTCTCAGAACATAAGCCAGCATCATCATCTCTACTCTTTGACGACTCTGAATGCTGACTTGCCGCCTCCTCGGCCTCGCTGGTCTCAGCATCATCATTGCTCAGAATAGGCTCTGAAGGGCCACTCTTAGGTTGGGTGCCCCTAGCTCGGCCTCGGCTGCGCGCTGGAGCCTGTCTCTCTCTCCCTGTCACTGGAGGAGGCACTGCTGGTCCTGGTGCTGCTCATGCTGGCACACCCGGTATAAGTGGGACCTGAAAAGGCAGTTGTCTTATGTCAGCCACAGTATGTGTATCAGATACAAGTATGGGAAAGAATGAGTATATGTTGAAATCAGGTACAGTGTGTGAACGTAGTATGGAAGTGCAGTGTATCAGTGTAGTGTGGGGAAGTTCTCATGTTAGTTTCAGTGTGTCAATAGAAATTTGATGACTGGAATGCAAGAAAATTGAAGAAATTACTTGAATACCGTGGAAGCCAAGCCTCCCTCCTCAATATCATGCCCTCGAATGAGGCTAGTAGCTCAAGCAAATCCTCAGTGTATCCTGGGGATGCCTCAAATGCATTGGGGATGATTAATGTCCAGAACAAACAAATATCAAAAAGAGATGGGAAAACTAAAAATGTGGTAGATACCGAAGGTGTATCCTAGGCTCTAGTATATCTATGCCCAGTTACTGCAGGCTTAATTGGGATCTGGTAGGCCTCCCCAGTATACCGCCAACATGTGAGTGAAGTAGGCAACTCTGGCCATCCGGTCCCCTGTCTCACCTGGGAAACCCCTCTGCCATGGGCTCTGCTCGCCCAGGTCACTCTGCGTCTCGCTCTCGCGGCTGGAGCTCTCACTCCCTTACCCCTGCGAACACCGATCAGAGGTAGCATCAAGTGTGTCTGGATAAAGGTCGCGTAGTCACCCTCTGCACGGAAATACTCTACCTCCAAGCCTGCCATGAACTGGATCACCTCGTCGACAGATAGCTTGTTTGTCGCTCTTATGGATACTGGTGGTGCCATCGGTATGAACGGAGCAGGTAGGTCCATGGTCTGGCACACGAAGCGCTCGCTTAGGAACCAGGCTTAGCAAATTGGGCCCTTAAGAAGGATATAATAGCTGGAAATGCCCCAAGTTGCACGATATTGGGCTTGAAGCCCTGTCGGTATTGAGGCCCAAGGCTACCACGTGATTTGAAATGGAAAATGAACAAGTTATAAGTCACTGTCAATTGTTAATATATGAATCAAAACAGCTGTAAAGCAAAAAAATGACTATGTTTCAAGTTACCTCATGCACTACTACCATGTCGAAGTACTGGCAAAAAAACTTGCGGGGCTCACGAGTTCTATGGTGAAGCCGACCGTCGTATACCCGAGAAAATAGGACCGTCAATAGAACCTCATCTATAGGCTCTGGGGCAAGAGTCAGGAAGTATGCGTATATCCATAGCTGTGGAGAAAGTGCAGTGATATATGATCAGTATACAGTGTATGAACAGATATAGAAAATGTAAAGCAGAAAGCTTACAGTATAAACAGATACAGAAAGTGCAAAGCAGAAAACACATCTGTTGAACTAATGTAAAGCAAGAAATGTTGAGCAGAAAATGTAAAGTTTGAAGAGTGAACTGAGAAGTGTACCTCTCAGGCTCGCCAATAGCCTCTAACCAAGTTCCCTCTCAGACGAGAAGAAGAGAGCTCATATATCCGTACAATGTGGTAAGGCCGGCTCCGCCCCAATCGTAAAACTAAACTCGAGGAAGAGTCACCAAGGCACTCAGGAAATACAGGCCCACGGTGTTCCACCTGTTTGAAAACAAGGTGGTACTGAAAATGAACATGAGGAAGCCCCTAGCATACTATTCTATCTCCTCTATCATCTTGGGCTCGGTCTACCTGATCTGCTCATTGAACCAAGTGTATCGCACCATACCTATCCGGTATATCGGTGGATATGCCCCAAGCAGCTCGAGCCATGCTGCCTCACACTCTCCCATATCAGGATCGAGAGGAATCAGATCACCCTCTACGCGTAAGCCGGTGATCATGGCAAAGTCGTAAGGAGTCATCGTCATCTCCCTTGAGGTGGAAAGGTGGAGAGAGTTGGTGGTGTCCCACCATCTCTCTACTAGCGCTCCAAGAAGTGGATGGCTCGCGGTAACCTGAGTCAAGCTGGAGCAAAAGAGGCCGAAGCCTTCCTCGTCAACGATGTCACGAACTCCGGCTGGGAGCTCGCCATACCAATCTCGAGCAATCGTCGCACCATTGCCCTTAAAGGTGCGAGACTCACCCTGTGGCAGTACATAAGATGTAATCAGATCAAGGCAGTGTATGGGATGTAATCAGATCAAAGCAGTGTATGAGATATAGTCAGATAAAGACAATGCAAAAATGCAAACAATTAAATGCAAAAATGCATAGAAATAGAGTTCGTATCGCAATAGCAATCGCCGATAAATGAGACTCTAGCTCCCTCAACAGGAGGTCCTCTGGCGCGTTCTCAGCAAAATCAGTAAAACATCTGATGCCTCCGGTAGTGGGTAATATGTGTGTCTAAGGATGATACCTCGCTAGATCAAAAGCCCGTATACTCAACGGTAAAGGCTCTGGCTCGGCCTTTTGCTCAACCTCGATGTCTGCCTCAAAGTCTACTGGTGGAAGCTCAGGAGGAGCCCCATCATGGGAAAAATCATGTACCATCTGAAAATAGGTGCGAAATGGGTGAAAAGTGAAAAAAGTGAAGAAAAATGGGGTGAATTTGGAACAAGTCAAACCCTAGGAGAGAGAAAATAAAGGAAAAAGTCAAATCGGGAAAAGTGCGCAGAACTCGAGAAAAACTCGAGGGTAATGAGCCTAGAATGGTGGAAATGAGGAAAGAACCGTCGAAATCAAATTCCAATCGGTTCAAAGTGAAGAAAACTAGAAGGATTTAGCGAATAAAGTTTGTGTGGGGCGTTGGAAAACGCGTAAAAGACACAGATCTATAGAGGGAAAGCACCTAGGGAGAGAAAGAGAGCATTTTTGGTCAAGGGGAAGTGAGGAAATGAGGTGTGGTGATCCATACTTAAAGGCCTTAGCCGAAAACCCCTTTTTACCCTCGGCCTGCAATCGATGGCCGGCAAGGCACACCATTGGCCTGTAGGTGGCCGGCGGCCCCCTCTTGTGGCCGACAGGTGTCCAAGGGTCTCTTATGTGTCCCTGGTTCAGTTTTGTGTCCTTGGATTTCAACATTGAAGGGATTGTTCATTATTGAGTTCAGAATGCCTCTATGGAAGCTTGGAATGTGCATTCCAGTGCACGATGTTCGTCACACATAAGCAAGGTGTATCCTTTTTAACATATTGTAACTTTTCCGAGAGGTGAATCGGAAGTTGTTTTTGAATTGGTTTTGACAAATATGCTTTTGTTGTTGTTGCATGGAACGTGCATTCCACTTATACTGTCGCATAGAACATGCTTATTGCACTCGCTCTTGAATCATGCATGGAATATATGCATTTGTCTTTGAATCATGCGTAGAATATGCTCCTATTGCCAATCATGCATAGAATATGCTCTCAAATTGTTTGGTTCGCATAGAACATGCCATTATATCTCGGTTGATGTCGTGCATAGAATATGCACTTCTCCCTTGTTGCATAGAATGCGCACTTCTCTATTGTTGCATAGAATATGCTTTCATTTTTGTTTCATGCATAGAAAATGCACTGTTGTTACATAACACGCTTTTGTACACAGGCACGATATTGTATGTACGGTTCATCCAGCGGAGCCGGCACAGTCAAACAATATTGTATGTATATTCCATTTAGAGGAATTCCCAGTAAAATCATTCATGCCCTTCGAGTTACATCTTTTTACTCCCTCTCCTCGTATGTGAGACCCGTTAGGACCACTCCTTTTGGTTAAAAGCATTCGGGTGTGTTTCGGTGTTTGCACCACTCTTTTTGGTTAAAAGCATTTGGGTGCGTCCCGATGTTTACACCACTCCTTTTGGTTAAAAGCATTCGGGTGTGTCCCGGTGTTTACACCACTCCTTTTGGTTAAAAGTATTCCAGCGTGTCCCAGTGTTTACACCACTTCTTTTGGTTAAAAGCATTCGGGTGCGTCCTGGTGGTTACACCACTCCTTTTGGCTAAAAGCATTCGGGTGCGTCCCGGTGTTTACACCACCCCTTTTAGTTAAAAACATTCGAGTGCGTCCTGGTGTTTACATTACTCCTTTTGGTTAAAAGCATTCAGGTGCATCCCGACGTTTACACCACATTTTCCCCTCGCATGTGAGACACGTTGGGATTGTTTGTTTTGGTTACAAACATTTGGGTGTGTCCTGGTGTTCACACCATCCTCGTTTTCTTCCGCGTGCGACGCATTAGGATCTTGTTTGACATCTCGGGTGCACCCAATGATTTTGTTGCGCTTCGTCTTTCCTGCGCGTCGCGTAGTTAAGCTTGCATAATTTTCTTACATTCTTTCTACATGAAATGTGGTTTGGCTCATAATTTCCACCCGTGGCATGTTTGCTTACTCCTTCTTTTTCATGATTGAGATTGTTGTGTCCTATTTCGATCTGTTTAAATGTGGCATTTTCATTTCATTACATTGCATTTGCATTTAAATGTTTCATTGCACAGTCTTGTTGCATGATCATAAGTTATGTTCTTACGTCATGCATATCATTTGCATCTTACCCCAAAACTACACTGGTTTGATTCCTTGCAAAGCGATACGTAGGTAGCCTGTGGACGCAACTATTTATTGTTGTCTTGATTGTCTGTCCAAGTCTTACGACCTTGTCAAAATGGGTCGTCTCTGGGCTTTGACATTCACTCACATCATTTCACGACTTCGAGTTATGTTAAAGAGGGGCAACTATAGACACCCTATTTTTTTACGGCCCTTTAAGACTTGGATGTTCTTGTAGGTATATCCGATGGTGAGTCTGATTGCTCGCCGAGCACTCGAAGTCCGCAACAGAACGCCACAGGTTTGAGTTTCCCAAACCCTACATCCATTTTGACTCATCTTTGGACCATGCCTAGGTCTTTTCAGCATGAAGTTTTAGATGGCCTGTCGGCCATCCTTGGAGGCTGCCGGCCACCACTGCTCCTATGTCGGCCATTGATGTGCCTTGCCGGCCATCAATGAAACCTTGCCGGCCAATAGTGTTTCCTGTAAATATTTTGTGATATTTTATGCCAACTATTTGCATAGATTCTTGCATCTTCCAACACGTGTATGGCTGGATGTTTGTGAGGGGATTTTGTGTTTTCTATATATAGGACCCCTCTCTCTCATGTGTAGAGGTTAGAAAATTCGAAGACAAAAAATTCTCTCTCTCTCTCTCTCTCTAGATTTCTCTATCTCTCTTACAATTTTGTGCTAAGTGCTTGTTTTCTCTACACTTTTACATACACTACCTTAACCAAAGTTGCTAGTCTTTGAGCTGAGGTAACTTGGGACCTTCTTTGAGCTCTAGAAGGTGGTTTTGGCTTGGATTGTTGGCCAATTTGTGCTTTGCTTCAAAAGTATAACACTTGCATTGTTTATACTTGTTTTGCCATCTTTTTCAACTATTTTGGGGCTAGTTTTGAACTGTAAAAAGCTCTATTTTGGTAGCTTAAAAATGGTGGTTTGAACCCTTTTTTAGTTAAGGGGTGGTTCACCCTTCTTGTTTCCTTGTGTGTAAAGCTTTTATGCCTTTATTCATCACTTTAAAGCCAACTTTTTTGGGCCTTTTAACCACTGAATTTCAGAGGATTTTCAGTGATAAAAAAACTCATTTTGAAGTCCAAAATTGGAGGGGTTAGCCTCCCCTCCTTGTATCTTGTTTGCATGCCTAGTTAGCTTCACATGTTAGCATGTTTTTCTAGATTAACTTAGCTCAAGTCCAGCATATTTTAGCCTCTGAAATAACTTGTTTTAGCTCTGTTTTGGGCTGGTTAGTTTGTTTGAGTCTGGTTTTGCATAGTTGTAGTGTAACCCCATGTATTAGCTTAATCTTTTGGCTTTTCATGACTTGAGTCCAGCATGTTTTAAAACATGTTTAAGGCTATTTTGCCTTTATTTTGGGTTATTTGTTTCATTTGTGTCTTGTATGGCATGGTTGTAGTGTTAATTCCTTCACTAGCTTAGTGTTTTAAGGCTTTAACTATTATTGGTTTGAGTTGGTTGCATGTTTTAGTGCTTTTGGAACTTATTTTCAGAACTTATAATCTCTGCAATCTCCCTCATTTCTTCACTTTTTGGTTTTGCTTTGAAAGTGGTTTCAAACCACTTGTTTGCCTAAGTGTGAAATAGAAGTGCTACACCTAATGGTTTAATCCCTTAGGGGGTTCTTTACCAACAGTGTAATGTCTCTTTCATGCCCAAAGTAACTTGTGGTTTGAACCCTCCTTCCATTAGAGGACACTCACCAATGGACAATTGATTAATGAATGGTTTGGTAATTAAAATGAGTAAACAAAATTGACAAGTAAAAGAGGCAAGATAAGCATTCTTTGTCTTGCATTGCTTGTGTTCAAATCGGACGTTAATTTGAACACAAGGCAAATGGGACATTTCATACTCAATAGTGTTGAAATGTGCCATTTTCCTAGGTCTCCATTGCCTTGATCATGCATGATAGGGTGATGGACTTTTTGAGTCTTGTTTTTGCATTTATTGAACTTGCACAATTGGTTTCACGAGCCATCATGTAATGAAATTGCTTGATTCGTGGTTTTGTGAACCAAATCTTGTCCCTCCTTTAATTTCCCCATGAAAATGAGAGACAGGGTGTGCAGACAATCCTTGGAGAAACCCCCTTTTTGCTCTGTTTGTGCTCTGTTGCAGCATGGTGATCCAATGTATCAGTGGCCGGCAATGCCTCATTTTTGGTTGGTAGTACACCCTTTTGGCCGGCAGATGGCCGGCAGCAACCATCGATGGCCAGCAGGGCACTGATGTCAACCTTAACAAAGATTTGGTAAGGTGGAGCAGAAAGGTTCTGAAGTATGCTCAACCCTGCAAACAGAGCCTCTCAAGAGAAAAATAGAGATCTTTTTGAGGAAAAAACCGAGCACGTGCATCTCCCACTTCCCGAGGCGGAGCAGTGGCAGCATAGTTTAATTCCATGCTTGATTAGTTTCCTAGTTAGTTAAGTGTTGTAATAATTAGTAAATAGTTTGCTAGTTATTCATTTGATTTGTAATAATTAGTCTAATTAGCTTAATTAGATTAGCTTAGCTTAGATCAGCTTAGCTCTTATTCATTCAGACCCTCCTTCGTGAGGGCGTAATGTTATAATAAGTGTATGTGTGTGTGTGTATGTTTTCCAACCCCACGTCTTTCTCGCTTTTATTTAATCGCTTTCGATGGTTAGATTAGTGACATCATATTTCAATTAGCATATCGCATGCTTGCATCCATTCATTCATATTGCATGCACCAAGGCTCAGCGAATCATTCAAGCTGCATTGTCATTTCAATACTTTATTGAATACGGGTTTAAATCGCATGTCGTTCAAATTGCTTCATATGTCATATTAGTAGCCGAGCCTATTAATTGCATTATTGCATGTGTTGCATTAGGCATCTTAACATAGTTAGGATCATGCATCTTTCTAACTAGTTTTTGTTTTGGCTTAGAGTACTCAGTAAGTTTTTACACTTTAGCATATTTGCATAAGTGTGAATGTTTCCATGATTAGCATGGCTATGTGCTTAAATGCTAAATTGCATGAATGCCTGTGGACGAAGGCTTGTTGTTTGAATTGAAACAATTCAACAAATGTGCGTTTTAAGCCCACTTTGTTGAGTGGCAAATCATATTTTAAACCCACCATGTTTGGTGGCAAATCCGCATCTTTCAAGCCCACTTGAGGTGGCAAATTCAAACCATTTTCGCAAACAAACATGAGTTGAATTGTTCCAAATTGAGCAAACTAGTCTATATTTGCTTGTGCGCATCACATAGTAATGTTAACTAACAACCAGAACAAGAACACATAATGTTTATAAAAATCATGTCATGATTAGTAGAGACCGATCTTTGATCGGGCGAGTGAGAGTGCTTAACTCACGACCATCCCCTCTCGTACCTTAGTTCTCAAGCCGAGGTAACTTTGGTGATGACGGACACCTGGCCTTCGGCACGAGTCAGGATTTCCTAAATTTTTCCAAAATAAAATATTTAGGTGGTGACTCTGTATCTAGCAAAGCCGTCCAATTTTGGCATTATTTGATTTAAAATCGATTTTTCAAAAAGATTTACCGAATTTGGACTCTTTGATGTTTATCAGTTTCACATTGCACTTGTGAGACTAGATTCAGAAAGATAGGGCGCGGAAAAAAGGCGTGCCACAGAGGGTTGCCGGATGTTGGCTGAAGCTCACTACCCACAAACAATAGGTGGTGGTGGTTAGTAACCGATGGTTGCGATCAAGAACGAATCCAAGTTTATCACTATAGGGTGCAAAAACATATTTGGTGGTGCAAATCCTTATAATTTTAAATTATTTTAAATTTTTTAGAATAATATACGATATTTTTCAAGTTTTTGGGGGTGTAGTCGCCCCTTTCTGCACCCACTTAGATCCATCCTTGGTTCTGGTGGCCAAAAATGATGGTGAGAGGAAAAAGTGAAAACTTGTTTTAAAAACAAGTGAAAAGACCTTTTTTGTGTTTTTAAAAATTTTACAATGAATTTTATTTTGTTAAAAACAATAACAATATATTAAACAAGTTTTCATTTTTAATTTTCAAAAAAAAAAAATGAAAGCGAAAATAGAAAGCAAGAAACTAAAATGTCAGGGCAAAGTACCAATAAATCCCAAATTTTAATTTGTTGAACCATTTGGTCCTACCTTTTATTTTGTAGACTGATAAGTCCTGTTTGAACGTTAATTACATATATATCCATTTATTTAACACGTAATTTTTTTTTTTTTTTTTTTTTTGTGGAGGGCAAATGTAAGTTTTTACTGATCTTTTAATGACAAAAATGCCCAAAAGCTTACTATGGGCTTTTTTTATGATTTCACTTATTTCTGAACAAAACAGTTGAGATATTATGGAAGATTCTGGGTTTGTATCCCAGCGTTAGTGATTGGGACCCTCATTTTGTGTGATTGAAAAATCACATTTGGCAATGTTGACCCTCCAATATTGAATGACACAATAACATAGCACACGACCCACAAAAAACCTAGAAACCCAATAAGGTGTACGCATCGTTAACATTACCAAAAGCTATTTGCCTTGAGGACTGAGGATTCTTGAACTATGCTTGTCAGTGATACCGTAACGTTGGTAAACTAACGTCGGCAGTGATTCGGTGTCTCGATGATATTGATGATGTCGCTGATGTGGATGATGTTGATGATGTAGTTGATGTTGATGATGTCGCTAATATTGATGATGTTGATGATGTAGTTGATGTTGATGATGTTGCTAATGTTAATGATGCTGATGTTGATGATGTCACTGATGTGGATGATGTGGATGATGTTGCTAATGTTGATGATATAGTTGATATGGATGATCTTGATGATGTAGTTAATGTTGCTGATGTTGATGATGTGGATGATGTTGCTAATGTTGATGATGTAGTTGATGTGGATGATGTTGATGATGTAGTTGATGTCACTGATGATGTTGGGAACTAAGACTTCAATTCCTTTGCGGTTGAAAATCCAAGAAGACTTATTGGATGAAACACTAGGGAAAATGGCGTGAATTAGTCTAGGGTTTTGGAGAGTGATTGGATTTGGGGACAATCCATTGCATTTGATTGGGATTTGAGGGTTATGGTGTAGTGATGCAGTCAAAGAACAGTGTTAAGAGAGCTAGCGAGAGAGAGAGAGAGAGAGAGAGAGGAGAGAATATATGCCCACCATGACAAAATCAAAATGAAATCACAATATGGGCAAAAATGTAAACTCAATATACAATATATCAAAAACATATATTATACCAAAAATAAAAAGGACTAAATGGTTTAAGAAAAAACACTCATGACTAACTAGAGCAACATTTACCAAAATGGGATTTATGAGTTTTTTCAGTAAGTATAAAATTAAAAGTAAAAAACAATGTTTCCATTTTAAAATATATTATAAATAAATTATAGAATTTGTTTGTGAATTGATTATTTTAATTACTTTTTGATTTTTTATTTTAAAAAAAATAATTTGCTCTAATGGCAAGTTATGGCAGCTGCCATAACTGCCAATTCATAATAAAAAATTTTCTCCCTTCCTCCATCCCAGCAAAACATCCCTCCCTCCTCCAGGTCTGCCATTTTTGTAAAACGAAAGCTAGAAACTAGTGTGTGCGAGACGTCCAACTGGACAATGACCCAACAACCAGCCAAACGTCACACACACACACACACACACACACACACACACACACCAGTTTTTGTGCCAAAACATCAAAAATGACAACCTTCTATTGGAGCACTATTGCTATAATTTGAGCCAAATGCAACTATTCATTACCATAATTTGGCAATAGCATTGCTATTATAGGATTTGCCATTGGAGATATTCTAAGGTCTCAATATTAAATAACGTCCCACTAGCAATTGACCCGTGCAATGCACGGGTTAATTTTTTAAAAATATAAATTTTATAAAATTAAGTTAAATTATTTATATACGTCTATATATAAATTATTTTTAGAAATATTTTGCAATCTATGCATTGCAAAAGAATAATATTAATTTTATCATAATATAAAATATAACATTAATAAATATATATAATAATTTTAGTTGAATTATTTAGGGCAAAACACCAATAAATCCCAAATTTCAATATGTTAAACCATTTGGTCCTGGCTTTTATTTTGTAGACTAATAAGTCCTATTTGAATGTTAAAAGCTCACTATAGGCCTTTTTTAGATTTTTCTCCTTTCTGAACATCAGCAACATTAACTATACCAACAACATCATCAAACATCAACTACATCATCAAGTATCATCAAACATCAACTACATCATCAAATATCATCAACATCACCAACATCATAAAACATCATCAACATTGATCAAACATCAACTACATCACCAGCATCATAAAACATCATCAACATCATCAAAAATCAACTACATCATCAAACATCAACTACATCATCAAACATCATCAACATCACCAACATCATAAAACATCATCAACATCAACTACAACATCACCAACATTGTGAACATCATTAAACATCAACTACATCTTCAACCTCATCAAACATCATCAACATCACCAACATCATAAAATATCATCAACATCATCAAACATCAACTACATCATCATACATCACCAACATCACCAACATTGTGAACATCATCAAACATCAACTACATCTTCAACCTCATCAAACATCATCATACACCAATATGGGATACAATATATTGATGTTTATACAATATAACAATCAAAGATACTATACCAAATATAAAATATAACAAACAAAGATATCATACCAAATATAAAATATAAAAAACAAACAAAGATACCATACCAAATATAAAAAGCACTAAATGGTTTACAAAAAAACACTCAGGACTAGATAGAGCAATACTTCCCAATATGGGATTTATGAGTAATTTTCCCAATTATTTATGTATATATCTATGTGCATATATGTATAAATTTACTAAAAATATATATATTACAAAATATGCAATATAATTTGGCTCGGTTGAACTATAAAAGTGTATTTTAAATATATATATACATATGACAATAAAATAAATATTAGTTTTAATATTAAAAATAGTAATTAAATTAGATTTTTTTTTTAAAAAAAAGTCATTTAAAATTAAAGAATAATTTTAATTATTTATTTTGATAATTTTAATCATATCGTTATATAAAGTGTTACTTAGATATATATATATATATATATAATTTTAGTTTAATTATTTATATGTATTTTAATAATTGTAACTCTATAGTGTTATATAGCTAAAATAAATATATAATGATTTTATATGATATTAAATTATAACATAATAAAATAAACACTCATTTTGACATTAATAATAATAGTTAAATTGAAAGAAAATTAATAACATAAAATTAAAAGTGATTCTAATTTTTTAAATTTTTTTATTCATTTGAAAATAAAAATATGTAGAAATGAAAATTATATCAAATTTATTTTAAAAAATTGAATGCAAGTATGTTGTGGTTGGATTAAAAAAAAAAATAACTAGATTAATTAATTATGTTGGGCATTGATTTTTGAGAAAATTAGGCCTCGTTTGGGAATAGGAAATTTTAGTAACTTTTTAATTTTTTGGCTAAAATGTGAGGTAAAAAAAAACTAGTATGTTTGGAATGACTTTTTAGTTTTTTACGAAAAGATGTGCAAAAAGTAGAGCGAAAATAGAATATTTGACTTTTTGATATAGGTTATAGGCTTTTTGGTTTTTTTGGATAACTTTTTGTTTTTTTGGGTAAAATACCCACTTGCCAAATGAGGCCTCAGTCTAAGGTCACTCTCTCATTTTTAGTAATAGAAGAGGTCCACAATATTATTTTGTGATATCTAAGATCTCTCATTCACCCCGACATATCTCACCCACACAAAATGAGTCCCTCTGCAAACTCCAAGTACCATCATATCCTCCTCTCCCTTCAACAATACTCACTCACACTCACTCACCATCTTCGAAGATTCTGAATCCAATTTTTAGAAAATTACAAATCCAAACTCCATTGTCTTCTGATTTCAATTTGATTTGACTTTCTTTGATTTTAATGGCAATGGAAGATAGAGAAATTCATTCTTCCTAATTCCCTCCTGTTGGGTTTTCCTTAAAAAAACTACAAAATTAAAATAATTGGATTACCTTTTCGTGTTCGTGATTTTCAATGCTTCAAATCAAGTCATGCATGTTTATTTCAATTTGATTTGATCATAATCCTCTGTATCTTTGATTGGTGATATGTAGATATGCATTGGATGTGAACGTGGAAAGAGCTGAATATGTGCTCACGCACAAGAGACTACTTCATCTAGCGGAAGACCCTGCTACTCGACTAGTATTTGAAGTTCGTCTTGTGCAGGTAATCAGAATTTGGATTTGTTTCATTGTCAATCTAGACCCCTTTTGCCGTAAATTCATTAACTGATGATCCTTGTATTTGCCTTCGTCGACAGAAACAAATCGTGTCATGTTGTGTGGTGGAGTAGAGGTGAACAAAGTCAAAGAAATTTTAATTTTCTCTAGATTTTTCTAATTTGAACTCAAAAAAATTTCAATTTTCTTTGGATACAAAATTTTCTCTAGATTTATGTTAAGGGACCTTAAACATTATAAAAATATTAGATATCATTTATGCTATAAAATCTTAATACCGTGGGACCTTAAAAAAAAAACTCCTTGATTTTTCTTTAATATCTTTTTTATACTGTTTCTACATATTGTATATGAATTTTATACAGTTATATAAAATTTAAATTAAATATAAATCTTTCCTAATAAACAATTTCATGCTAAATAGAAAACTCAGTATAAATTAATAATAAAATATGAATAAGGTAGATGAAAAAATAGGAAATATATTTAATTTTAATATGAAATTTAAATACTTGAATAAAAGCGAGAAAAATAAAAGAAAATTAAATCAGAAAGTATTTTTTTTTATACATATAAGTTTATTAACTTTTATTTATGGATAGTTTAAATTAATTAATATGAGGGTATGTGTGGGGTTATATTTCTGTACATCAACACGTGGCAGGGTGACGCCGACGTGTCAGCCGAGGTTGACGTGTCTCAGTAAGTTTTGCTGAGGTAATCTAAGATTTTCCGAGGTTACTTCCGAGGATATCTTAATCCAGGGTAAAGGGCTCTCATTTCTCATACCTCGGCTTAACTTCCAAAGGCCGAGATTCCCAAAGAATAATTAAGCCGAGGTAGTTGATAGATCAGCCATACCTGCCTATATATAATATTATCTTGGTTAGGTGGATGTACAGCCATGTGAAGAAAGCCTTGAGGCCAATACCTCACCAACTAGCTAGCCACGAGGCCATGTGAGTTGGCCATGAGGCCACTAGAGGCCATGTGAAGTAATGAAGAGCTTTTGCCTGGAAAGCTGCCAAAAGTGCATCAGTGGGCTGGCAAGCCAGCTCAAAAGTTAGTGCCCTCTCCACTAACTTCTCTGATATATATATGGAGAGATCGAGAAGGGGGAGAAGGAGAGACACACACACACAGAAGATATGCAACTAGAAGCTAATGGTATCACTGACAATTTCAAGCTTTAGAGAGTGAGGGAATTACAGTGAGTTAATTGTAGTTTTACCATTCAATATAGTGAATTACCTCGGCCACCCGTGGACGTAGGCAATATTGCTGAACCACGTTAAATCTTTTGTGTCTTTGTGTTATTATCTGTGTCATTTATTCTGCCTGTGTTTTTACCGCTGAATCGCTAAGATAGGCAGTGTGATAAGAAAATCACTCACACAGTATGTTTACATGATATTTTTAAAATAAAAAAATAAAAAGAAATATGCGCCACACGAGAGAAAAAAAAATTAAGGGCAAACACGATTTATGTATATATATATACATATATGATATGATTAGATCAACTGGACGTTTACTATTTGCTTTTTAGATTGTTTGACTTCAATGTCACTCGTGATCACCATTTTTTTTTTGTTTTTTTGTTTTTTTGAAAAATGCTATAATTTTCATCTTTAAGTATCTCAAATTTATTTTGAATGAGTAGTGTAGTTGAAATTGAATTTATATAATGTGGAGTTTATATATAGAATAAATTTAAATTATAAAATAATATTTTTAAATAAATTTTGAATAATTAAATTTAAATTTATAGTATTACTGTTTTGTTTTGAATGGGTAGTATTCCTGTTTTGTTTTTTTTTCTTTTTTGTCTTTTTTCCTGACCGTGATGCCTATTGAGCAATGCCTGAGTTTGTTCTTCCTAACTTTTCAATTCAACAAATCAAATCATGGTCGTCTCATATACTAACGAATATTTATTTGCTAAAAAAAATTGATTAGTGTCGTGTTTAGTTATAACCTTAAATTATAATTTATTTGAAATTTTTCAGCTATTAAATTTAAAAATGAGCTTTTTATAAATTATAATTTCTATATATATATATTGCCAATTTGAGATCCTTAATTACCTCTCAATAAAAGAGTCTCATCTCTTATTAACTTTGCAGGACGTTTTGAATATTTGTACATTCAAAAAATAAAAAAATAATCATGTCTTTTTTTTCTTTTTCTTTTTTTCTTTTGAACGGTAATCAAAGAAATTTTATTAAAAATAGAAATATAGAATATAGCTTGGAGAAAGTTGCGTCATTGTCAAAGCTATGCATCCCAACTATGTTGGCACCCAAAGCAAGACCAATCATTTGCCTCCCCAAAGCCTCCATCAAGAGTTAGAGAGAATCCAACTCAATATACCCTATTACTACCCCCAAAACAAACAAGGATTATACTCTTCCACCACCTAAACAATATCTAATCTGCATAATATTGTAAAAAAAATCATTGATAGTCTAAAAATAGTCCTTAGTTGCAGCTTTCAGTCATATAGCTAATCTGATGATAATTGCCTCCTACAGCTCCCTCATATCTAGTTGAACATTATTAAACAGACAATCATTCCTATGATTGCAAATGGACGAAAGGGCAACCAAAGGAATTGCATTCCAGATCTTCCTCTCGGCATTGATAAAATTGTTTCCAGCCCACCATTGCAGTAAACACTCCAACTTGGCACAACCCATAATACAGCCCATCATTGCAATAAATCAGCCCAAACCTTCCAAACTAGTGGGCAAGAAATGAGAACATGCTCAACAGACTCATTCTTTGATTTACAAACGACACACAAAGTAGATGCATTCTCATCAAGAAATCTATCAATTTTGACTTAAACCTTTCAATCTACTCAGGGCTAATAAGAAATCTATCAATTTTACTACATTTATTTCCATACAAGGCATTACACCAGGTATACTTCCTACCCAACATTTGTAATTCAGTCACCTCACATCTATCTATGAAGTTATTGAATTCTTTCATACCCCTTTCCCTTCTTGAGCACCCAGCACTTTCCCCAACATTTCTGATCTCATTGAAATCTCCACCTAAACAACAAGGCTTAGGAAAGTTTGCTTTCAACTTCAAAAGATTCTCCCATAATTTACCTCTCCTTCTAGTATCATTGGGAGCATATACATTAAGAATAACACAATCAAAAGATTTAAGAGCAGTACCTGATAGCAGAATGAATCCTCTATTACTGCAGCATTCTGAGATCTAGAACACATTAGGATCCCATATGCAAAGCAACCCCCCTTTCCTCAAAGATCCACAACCATGAATTCCATGTTGTCTTTGTGCCAAAGACTTCGCACCTCCAAACTTGAGATACTTGCTTTTTTTTTTGTTTCTTGAAATAATGCTAGATCAATTTTTCTATCCAACAAAACCTTTCTTATCTTTCTCTTTTTCTCAGGCTTACCAATTCCTCTGATATTCCAGCTTAATAACTTCAGAACATCTTTTTAACTCTTTGATCCACCCTAGAGTAAGTATAGATTATACTTCTCTACCTATCCCTCCTTCAATCCTCTCTTTATCCAACTCCTCAACTTGGATCAGTTTCTGAAGCACTTCCTCATCTTGGCCCTTGTAATCAATCCCCAAGCTCTTACCCAATTGAAGTGTTATCTGTGCCTCTTGAAGTTTCCCTTTTCCACAATTAGAATGTACTTTATCAGAAGATGCTTTCGACAGTGCAGCTACTACAGATCTGAGCACAACCCTTTTGTAGTTACTTTTGCTTGCTCCAGCTCCTACTTGCCCTAATCTTCTAGTAATCCCAGAAAATCAACCTAATATCATGTGATTTTAGCTACCTCTTTTCTTCTCCGTTTCTTTTTTCCTTTCTTGGTCTGAATGTTAACAGATTCACTGATAGATAAACTAATAGTGTCATTGTCTTTTGACTCAAAGCCCACCACAATAGGCTCATGGTTAGCCCACACATTGGATTGAGATTTCCCTACCAATTCCTCTGAGTGGTGATGTGATCTTGGCCCAAGATGACTTCCAAATTTATGGCTGGCCTACTCTTCAAGGGATCCACTTAAACTTTTCATAAAACCTGGTGTGATAATCTACCCATCTACTTTTTGAGCCTCTTTATCACATACCTGCTACATGCTACCTTTTTCCTTCATCATTGTCTCTACCACGCATGTTTCTTTTCTATTTGATTTTCCAATGTTGTCTTCAGTCTCTTCGACTTCTGAGACCACCTCCCAACTACCAACTGCCTCCACCTCACCTCCCCCAAGCCTCCTAGCTGCCACTTCTCCTACTACCAACTCATTTTTATCTTCCATATCATCAACCACCACATCTTCTATGTCATCATCTTCTACCTCTGGTCTAGGATTATCAATGGGATGAGAAACACCATTGACATTGGAGCTAACATACTCATTTTTTTCTTTCTTTTGCATATTTTTTCTTTTTCTTTTTCTTTTTCTTTTGCACACTCATTGGCGACTGACACGCTCAAGAGTATGGAAACTGAACCAGAGAAGCATGGATATAATAAGGATGGCCTGGTTGGTGACTCTGAGGTAGCCTTTTCCTCATGGCTGGACTGCAAATAATTGAGGGGAAAGCCGTGGAGGTGCAAAAAGATGGAAGGTGGTTAAGAGACTCAACATCACACATGATATGCTAGTATAGGTCAATTCCTCTAGAAAAGCAAAAGATACAATGCCAGAAATCTATAGAAAAAAATAATCACTAAGGCAGAAGACTCCCATATTTGCTAATCCAAGAGTGTGTACAGAATGAGACATACTAATCAAAGAACACACACTCCAAAATGAGTAATGACCACAGAAAACACACACATATTAACATGTAATGGTTATTCTCATCAATTCCAATATGCACCAAGGACTACTCAAAAATTTCAAGCTTGCAAAACCATACAAGAAAATCTTTTTGGTTTTTTTTTTTTCATTTAAGAAAACACACAGAGACCCAAAAAACTAAAAAGAGTAAACACATTAACATAAGTCAAGTTTTCTCACCCAAATCTTTTTGGTCTTAACAAAATCAGGTCTAGCGGTCTTGGTAAGTGTCGTGGTGTTGTGAACACCCTCATGAATCTTGGTATTCCGCCTAGATATGTAAGTCGAATTTCTACCCTTTTGAGGCACTCTCCCATGCAACTTATAACAATAAGGGCGAATATGACCATGCATACCACAATGATGACAAATAAAAACATGGTGCACCTTTTTTTCTTTTACCTTACCAATTCTAGGAAGTTTGAGAAGTCTATCCTCATGTTGAATCTTTTGTCCTCCTTTTCCTTGAGTTCTTGTATCATGAGATGTGGATGCACTCTGTTGTTGCTCTTTCTTACCTCCAAAGCCAATGCCACTCTTGTCAGAACAGATTTGTTGAGACCCAATGATATCCTCCAAAGTCTTTGATCCTTTGTTCCAAAGACCAATGGTAACCATAGTACACTTTAGCTCTTCCTCTTTCTTAATCATTAGTTCTTCCAAAGCAACTTGTGACATCTCGAGAGATTTAATCTTTTCTTCATATATGGCATGGTTTTCCTGTAGCTCATTCCTCTCTGTCTCACAAGTCAACAGTTTTGCACAAAGAACTTGTTGATCATCAGCTATCTTGATGGCATTGATCCTAGCCTCGGAAATCTCCTCCTTAAGTTTGACATTCTCACTTTCACATGCTTTGAGTTTCTTTGTGAGTTTGTCATTCAATTTGAATAAGTTAAGAGACTCTTTATACAGCTTTTCATAGGCTTGCTCAAGCTCTTCATCATCATCCTCCGAGGATTCATCATCAGTGGTGTTCTCAACCGACCTTTTCGGAGACTCTATTTGTCCTTCGGTTTCGGAAGCTGCCATGAAAGCAAGGAATTGCTTATGTCCCTCTTCGCCTTGATCTTCGTTGTCACTGTCATCTTCATCAGATTCTGATTCATCATCCCAAGTGATGGCGAGGGCTTTTTTCTTCCTCAACCAAGTGGGGCATTCTTGAGCAAAGTGGCCAAATCCTTGGCATTCATAGCATTGGAGTCTTTCAGAGTTCCCTTGTATCTTTCCTTTCTCCTTCTTGGCTATGGAATTAATTCTGAGTTTATCTTTGCCTTTAGATTTATGAGTATGAGTAGATTCCAAAAGATTATGATTCTTTTTCAAAAAGGATTTTTTAAATTGTTTAACAAAAGCAGCCATAATCTTGGAATCTATCTCACAATCCTCATCAGAATCCTCTACCACTTTATGAGCACTACTAAAAGCAATATCTTTTTGTTTCTTTTTGAAATTCCTATGTGCCACATAAGTTTGGAGATTTCCAACCAACTGATCTAGCTTGAGGTTGTCAACATCTTAAGCCTCCTCAATAGCCGTAACATTTGGTTGGAACCAATCGGGCAAGGATCTCAAAATTTTTCCCACAACTTTGGATTCTGGTATTTTTTCACCTAAATTGAAGCTGGAATTTACAATGTCACTCAATTTCGCATAAAATTCATCAAAGGTCTCACTATCTTTCATTGAAAGGTTTTCGAAACTAGCTGTGAGCCTTTGAAGTTTTGAGCGTTTAACAGAAGGAGTGCTCTCATGAATAGTTTGTAAAATATCCCAAGCCTCTTTTGCGACTTCACAACTGCAAATCCGACTAAACTCTTCAGGTGTGATAGCGCAAAAGAGAGAAGTGATAGCTTTACTATTCCAGCTACTATTTTGGTAATCAGTTGTGTCCCACTTATCAATTGGTTTGGGAAAAGTTATTCCATCAACAGTAATTGTTGGTTCAGTCCACCCATTCATGACGGATTGCCAAACTTTTTTATCAATAGATTTTTAAAAAGATCTCATCCGAGCTTTCCAAAAAGAATAATTGGATCCGTCAAGTAGGTGTGGTCGAACCATAGAATTTCCTTCACGAATTGAATCTATTATCACAAATCAAACAAGTTCTCGTTCTAAAAGAAGTTTTTTTTAAAAAAATAGAATGACCCGCTCTCATACCAATTGAAAAATCTAGAAACCTCCTAGATATTGATTTGTGATTATGTATCAATTTTAAGCAGAATATAACAATCCCAATCAAACAATCAAAACAAAGAGACACAATGATTTTATGTAGAAAAACCACAATTGGACACCTCCAATTGTAATAAAAAAAACCACGGGCAGCAGCCATAAAAACAATCCGCTGAGAAGATTTAAAGGAATTACACAAGTATACTCTCAATTACCTAGCGAATCCACGCCTAATTGAACCAACCTCTATGTGCCTCTCCCAACCCCGTCTTCACCTTGGAATTTTCTTTACGATGAGCCACTCCAGAATCCACCGAAGCTTTAGGCTCGAATTCTTCAGAATCCACCAAAGAATAACTCTCTCTCTCTCTCTCTCTTGTATATAACAAACAAAACATTTGATGTACTCTCTTTAAACCATGAGTTGAATACTCAATAAAACATCAAAGAAAACTAACAAAATATCCCCAGATATAAACCTTAAGAACCAAAAAGAAGATCTGGAGGAATTAATTCAGTTTTGGGAGAAAACCAAATACTTATAGAAAACAAAAGTAATCCTAATTTTGAAAGAAAACCAACTTCTTAAAGAAAACAAAAGTAATCCTAGTTTTGAAAGAAAACCAACTTCTTATAGAAATCCTTGTCAATCGGGATTGCCAAGAATAAAACCTAACACATATCATCAACCACCACATCTGCTATGTCATCATCTTCTACCTCTGGTCTAGGATTATCAATGGGATGAGAAACACCATTGACATTGGAGCTAACATACTCCTCATCACCTGTGTTTGTGATACAATTACAGTCAGCTTTAACCTCCTTTACAATCTGCTCTTCTCAGACTCTTATTGGATATGATCTTCCTTTCCATTCCAGGATTAGGTTTGTGTAAATTAGCTCCACAACTTTTGTGGAAATTTTCAACTTTTCACATTGAAACGATGTTGGATCACAGATATCACCATCGAAACAAATCACCTCCCCTTATAATCTTCCAATCTTTCTGAAAGTATCAGTGTTCCATAAATTTAGTGGCATTCCATAACAACTCAACCACATAGGCCTTTCTTGCTCAAAATAGAGGCCTGTTGACCATTCCTTTATTGCTCACTCCCTTCCTGAAACCAATCATTAATCTTACTTCTATTGATCTTCATATCCTTCTTTGACTTGAAAGTTATCACAACATCTCTTCCTCCACCATCTCTTGCTATCACATGTTTTATTCCTCTTACTCTAGGTTCTTCTTTGAGTTCCAGAACAAAGTATTTTGGTTTAAGTCTTATAATAATACTCTCATACAACCAGTCATTACCTACCTCCTCCACTTTAATAGTAGTATTTGACTTACTGACTAATTCCATACCCTTCGTAACCTCTACAAACGTTCTTCTATCAATTCTCTGGTCCCAGCATTTTTGTTTAGCTCCTTGTATTTGGTTTTTATCCATAACTTTCTCCCTTTGTGCAGACTTAACCCAATTGTTGTACTCGTCCTTCCCATAGTCTGCACTTTTCACTTCCAAAGCTCTATCATCTATCCATAAACCATTTGCTTTTTGAACATCCACGTTTGTTGCAACCTGGCAATCAAAATGCACAAAGCCAAATCTTGTGTTTGTTGATTTCCTCCTCTTTTGTGGAATGAACACGTCCTTGACCACTCCAAACTTTGTGAATAACTCATACAAACTTTTAGCCTCCATTGCTTCAGGTATATTGTCCACAAATAAAGTGTACATACCTAATCTCCTTCCTTCATTCCAAACTCCTCGAATCCTAGATCTTCCTCTCTACTAGAGTACTGGAATCCATCCTCTCTTTAGGATACTCAAATACCTTACGCTAGGTTATAACTAGTACATAAATAAATAAATAAAAATAAAAAATAATCATGTGACAGCTTATTTAATCAACAATTCAACTTTCTTTTCATAAATTATCACCAAACAAAATCTTGAAGGATTATTTGATTAAAGGGATTATAGCGTAAAACTTGAATTTATAATTTCACATTAAAATTTTATTGAACAAAATTAACTGATGTTTTAATTTTACGACCAATGATATAAGATGAATATATTGTTGAAGTTATATATTTTCATATATATTATAAAATAAACGTGAATCATCTCATTATTAATTCTGTTAATCAAATAAGACCTAAGTTTAGACATTCTCCGCACAAGGTAAATATCTTCAAACATGAAGAGGAGAAATTACGAACACTTTTGCTGAAGTTTCTGATAAATACATTTGAATTCTAGCAAAAATAAATTCCAAGGTTCAAATTACTTCTGATTGGGTATGTTTTTAGACACGCAATGTACTGAAGGTTTATGGCCATATTAAAATCCATCAACAAATTTCAGTCATATGCCACACATATTCAAACAATTAGCAAACTCTTTTCTAAGGTTTCTTTCTATCTTTTTTTTTTTTTTTGAAATCGGAGAAATAAAATATTTATTGATGAAAAAAAACAGTACAAGTAATACAACAAAATAACATCAATAAAGATTCAAAGATAAAAGAAAAAATGCTTAAAAAAGAAAAAGCAACAAACCAAATATAAGCAAATTTTGAACCAAGCCATGCAAGCCAAATTGGCAAACTGAAGGCATACCACATTCGCATCCCTTACTTTGCAAGAACCAAAGAAAATATCAACTTCCTTCAAAGCCATCGCCTCCATCACGACGGACTCTATAATCCAAAACGCTGTTTTCCGAAATCTCTAAGCCACAAAAATCCAAAGACAGCAACTTCTATGTTTAACCAGTTTTACCAAACAATAGCTTATTATTTTATTTGCTCTCATTAGCATACTCTTCTTGACTTTTTAGGGTTTCTAGCTATGTACTGTGCATGTATCTTAACTTAAACCTTCTCTGTCGTATATGGTTGACGGAAAATTCTCTTGGTTACATATTTTTGTGGTATGTATTATTTATTTTTAAGGAAAATTGGTCTAAGATCCCTACCCGACTTTTGATAAGAGGAGTGGTCCACAATAATATATTTTGATGGCTAAGGTCCCTCAACCTTATTTTACGTTATAAAATACCTAATTTACCCTTCTTTATAACATAAGTTTGTTTAGATTTTGGCAAACTAAATATTCTATTGCTGACTTCACAGTGGATTTTTGAAATTGACTTTGCGTAGGAGATTTCGTAGGGATTTTGCAAGTGTTACAGTGGACTTGACGATAGAAATTGCTACGATCATATAGGTGTTACAGTGTGTTGATCGTGTAGGTTTTTCAATGGAGTTGAATTAGGTATGTTTTCGATAGAGATTTCACATGGATTTTGATTTTTGTTTTGAATTTTATGTAAGGATTCCAATTTCATATTAGTTTTTTGAGTATATTTTTGCATTAGGTTTTTGTTTTCAGTTTTGATCAATTTAAAAGAGAGGCTAGCTCAATGAAGTTGTTTATGATTTTTGGAGTTGATTTTTCATTCTCTGTTATTGATCAATTTTAGAGAGAGGCCAGCTATGGACTCACCTTTTTTTGCACCCCCGCCTTTCGGAAAAGGTTTGAAAAGAAGACCTCACAGTTTGGACTCAAGCAGTTCTAAATCTAGTTTCACAAGTGCAATGTGAAACGGATAAACACCAAAGAGTCCAAATCCGGCAAGCCTTTTTGGAAAATCGATTTTCAGATATTGCCAAAATTGGACTGCTTTGCTAGATACAGAGTCGCCACCTAAATATTTTGTTTTGGGGAAATTTAAGAAACCCTGACTCATGCCAAAGGCCACATGTCTGTCATCACCAAAGTTGCCTCGGCTCAGGAACTTGAGTACGAGAGGGGAAGGTCTTGAAATGAGCACCCCCGCTTGCCCGATCAAAGATCGGCCTCTACTAATCATGGTATGTCACTTTATAAACATTATATGTTCTTGTTTCAGTTATTAAACTAGCTTTACTATGTGACACACACAAGCAAGTATAGACTAGTCGCAAGACTTGGAACAATTCAACTCATGTTTGTTTGCGAAAATGGTTTGAATTTGTCACCCTCAAGTGGGCTTAAAAAATGCGGACTTGCCACCTTAAGTGGGCTTAAAACTCACAATCGTTGAATCATTCCAATTCAAACAACAAGCCTTCATTCGCAGGCATTCGAGCTATTTAACATTAAAGCACATAGCCTCATGGCAAGAATGCTAATCATGGAAATATGGCAAGCACACTCATGCAAGTATGCAAAAGCATAAAAACTTACCGAGTACTCCAAGCCAAAACAAAAACTAGTTAGAAAAATGCATGATCCTAACTATACGAGATGTCTAATACAACACATGCAATGATGTAACTAAATAGGCTCGGCTACTTAATCATGGTATTTGCAACACTTTGATAGCATACTTTGAAACACGTATTCAAAGAAGATATTAAAATTGCAATGCAGTTTGTATGATGCGCCGAACCTCAGTGCATACAAGACAAATGAATGGATGCAAGCATAAGGTATGCTAATCGAAACATGTCCTTAATCTAACCATCAAAAGCAGTGAAATAAAAGGGAGAAAAACGCAGGATTGGAAGACATACACACACGCACGCACACTTATTACAACATTATGCCCTCGCGAAGAAGGGTCCGAATGAATAAGCTAACTAGCTACGCTAATTAAGCTAAGTTATTACAACACAAAACTAATTAATAACTATTCTAAGCTAATTAAATATTACAAAATGAATTAATTAGCTAAACACTTTAACTAACTAATTACAAAGAAAGTAAATTAGCTACCACTAATGAACTAAATAAAGCAGTTAAATGGCCTCAAGGGGTAAGGGATGCATGCATGCTTGACTTCTCGACCCGAAAATGCCGCTACCTTGCCATTGCAGCCTCTGTTTGCACATGCTTGAACACTAACAGTGCTGCCGACTTCCAGAATGCCTCTGCTCCAACTAAGGAGCACACTTGTGCAATTTTTCATTGATGGCTGGTCGGCTACCATTGGAGGCGGTCGGCTACTGCTGGTGGTCAATCGATTACTGCTGGCGGTCGGTTGGCTATTGCTGGTGGCCGGTCTGCTACCCCTTCCCTGAACTTCTTTTTTTTTTGCTACAACAGAGAGCAAACAGAGGCAAAGCGGTGTATTCTCAAGGAGTGTATGTACTGTTACCCTCCTTATCATCACACAAGCTCAAAGGAGTGTAGCTCTTGGCCCTCAAACCATCAACCAAGCATTTTCCATGCATGATGCCTAAGGAACCAAGCTTGTACAAGATTAATGAATGCACAAACAAGACTCAACAAGACTACCACCCTATCATATATGATCAAGGGTGATGGTGACCAAGGAAAATGGCACATTTCATCATTTTTTAGTATGAAATGTCCCATTTGCCTCGTGTTCAAATTAACGTCCGATCCGAACACATGCAATGCAACACAAAGATGCTTAATCTTGCCTCTTTTACTTCTTCATTTTTATTTACTCATTTTAGCTTACCAATCCATTCTTTAATTGATTAAGTCCAAGGTGAGTGTTCTCTAATGGAAAAGGTGTCAACCAAGGGATGATTTAAGGCAAGAGAGAGGTTATGTCTTTGGTTAGTAGAAACCCTCAAAAGAGGATTGAAACCATTAAGCACGAACCTCGATCTCAAGCTTAAACACAACCTGAAGGTTAACCAACCCTCAAAGCAAATGAAAAAGTGAAGAAGTGAGGGAGGTTGCAGATATTTAGGTGCTGGAATTAGGCATGAAAAAGCATTAAAACATGCAACCAAAATACACAAATGATGCTCAATGCCTAGAAACACTAAGCTAGTTAAGGAAATTACACCACAGCTATGCAATAGAAAGCTCAAAACCAACAACCAGCCCAAAACAGATGCAAAATAGTCCAAAATATAGCTTAAAACATTCTGAAATTAAGCTAACACAAGCTACAATGATAGGCTAAAACATAAAGTATGCTAAACTAGTAAGCAAGACAAAAGGAGGGGAGGTTACCTCCATTTTTGGACTTCAAAACATGTTTTTATCCACTAAAATAGCTCTAAAAAACAATGTTTAAAAGCTTGGAAAAAGATAGCAAAGTGGTGGGAAACACAAGGGCAAAGGTCTCCAAAACAAGGTACAAAGAACGGCTATCAACCCCCTAACCTTTAACGGCCTTAAGACCCAAGCTTCAGCCAAAAAACACAGAGTTTTTATAGCCCAAAGTCAGCTGGAAAGCATGTTGGAATGAAGACAAGAGTGGCTAAAACAATAAGCTAAAACATGGGGTTGCACTACAACCATACAAAAGACTACTCATGCAACACAAACAACTCAAAACCGAGCTAAAACAGCCCAAATCAGAGGCAAAAACATGCTAAGATTAAGCTACAAAATGCTAAAAAAACATGCTCATGTGTTAAGCTATCTAGGCATGCAAATAAGACACAAGGAGGGGAGGCTAACCCTTCCAATTTTGGACTTCAAAAGAAGGTTTTTACCACTAAAAAGCCTCTGAAATTCAGTGGTTAAAAGGCCCAAAAAATTTGGTTTGAATGTGATGAATAAAGGCATAAAAGCTTTAACAACAAACGAGTCAGAAGGATGAACCACCCCCTAACTTGAAATGGCCTTAAACCAACACTTTTAACCCACAAAAATAGAGGTTTTTTCAGTTCAAAACCACCCCCAAAATAGTACAAAAAGATGACAAAAACAAGTATGAAAAATAAGCTTAAAGGGTAAAGGTTATACCTCTTAAAGCCAAGCACACTTTAGGCACAAATGAGGCCCCAAATCAAGCTAAAATTACCTTCTAAAGCTCAAAGAAGGTCCCAAGGAATCTCAGCCCAAAGATAAGCAACTTTGGTTAAGGGTTGATAGGCAAACTAGAAGTGTATCTCTACTTGTATGCACAAAATGGCAAGAGAGAGAGAAATCTAGAGAGAGAGGATTGTAGAGAGAGAGGCTCCCAAATCTTTCTAACCTTGAAAACAATATAGAATGGCCTCTATATATAGAAATACAAGAGCCTTGGTCGAAAATATTTGAAAATGGGACAGCTGGAGCAGTATAGAACAGTTGGAGGAGAAATATCTACAAAATCTGAGCTTCGTTGACCCCTGTGGCCAACCAGCCACCATTGGTGGCCAAAAAGGGTCACTCTTGGCCAACATATGGCCGTCAAACTCCATTTTTGGTCGACACATGGCCGACAAGCTTCACTGGTGGCCGACAAGCAAAAACTAGTTTCTGGCCCCGACTTCAAACAGGCATATCTCCTTCATCTGGACTCCTTTTCAGGTCATTCTTGAGTCTAAATTGAATCTCCAGAAACAAGCTTTCCAATGGTGGTAGCCTCACATCACAATTCCAAGTGTGCAAAAAGATATGCCTCTTTTAGTAAAGACTGCTCATTTTTGTCTCAATCAGATTGATACCTAACTTCAAACAACCATATCTCCCTCATCCGGACTCGGCTTGAAGAGATTCTTGAGTGTAAAATGAAGCTCTGAAAGTCTTTTTTCCAATGGTGGTGGCCTCATAGCTTAAATCCAAGTGTACAAAAGGATAGACCTGATTTAGTGAAGGCTGCCCGATTCCCTCTTGACGGTTTTTGCCCAACTTCTTCCCCAACTAGGTTTCTTCCCTCTCCTCTAACTTTCTTCAACTCAAAACATTTAAACAAGATGTTTTGAAATATTTTTCAAAGAGTTTACCTCTCTTTCATTCATTTCCACTTTGTCCTTGCTTAGTTTATCGAAAAGTGCAACATTTAACGAACTGCGAGCCTGGGAACATCGTAGAAACTTTTCAAAATTATTTTGAAAGAGAGGGTTTTAAGATCTAAAAATCATTTTGGTCAAAAGGCTTTGGTCCAAAAAGGGGTTGTTAGATTGGGATTTGAAGCTCCTCTTGTCGAAGAAATCAAACTTTTGCACTGCACAACTTTCATTCCCAAGTAAGCAATCAGTGGCGCCCAAGTCTTAAAGGCGGTCAAAAATGGGGTGTCTACACCAGCTTGATAGAATTGATTTTGATTGTTGGAGTTCATTTTTCATTCTCTATTTTTTGATTAATTTCAAAGAGAGTTGACAGTGGAGTTGATTTTGATGTTTAGAGTTCATTTTTCGTGCTCTGTTTTTCATCAACATGCTTATCAATGATAAGTTTTGTTCTCTATTTTTTCAAACTAAAGAAAGTTCTTTAAACCAGAGATAAGTGTAAAATTCTTATCATTTTTTGTTATCTAAGTTTTGTTCTCTATTTTTTCTGCACTTTTGTTGGTATAGTCCAAAGAAAATTGTAAGTTTGTTAGTATAATCCAACAAAAATCACAGAGAAAATTGCAAGTTCATATGGACATATTATTAGAAGTTTCTAATGTAGATAGAATCTTAGAGGAAATTGTAAGTTTGTGGTTCAGTGAAAATCACAAAGAAACTTGTAAGTTTGTAGTCCAATGAAAATTGCAGAGAAAATTATAATTTGTTGTGGACATGATATTATAAGTTTGTTAGTTTTTAATTATTATTTTTCTCAATTGAATGTTTTGTAACCATAACAGATCTTCTCTATGAGTTTCTCTACGTTTGTGTGGAATAGTTAGCATTTTTGTCAATTTGATGTTAATGTATTTTTGTTTTTGTGATCTTAAAAGTGAATATAAGTACTTAAATTTCTCTGGACTTTTATTTGTAGTTCAGAGAAAATTATAAGTTTGTTATTCACTTTCAGTTTGTAGTGCAGAGAAAATATTAAGTTTGTAGTTCAAAGTGAATATAAGTTTTTATTTCTCTGAGCAAAGTTATTTTTTGTGTTTTTTCTTTCAATTTAGATTGACAGTGTAGTGTTTTTTGTTATCTTGAAGGTGTATATAAGTTTGTAAATTTCTCTAGATTTTAATATAAGTGCAATATTGCAAAATCACACAGAGAAAATTGTAAGCTTGTAGTTCAGTGAAAATCATTAAGAAGCTTATAATTTCATAACAGATCTTCTGTGTGATTTTTGTCTATGATTGTATTTAATAGTTAGCAGTAAATTTCTCTGTGATTCTCTCTGGATTCAATAAGTTTTCTGTGATTTTGTTTTTGTTATCTTGAAAGTGAATATAAGTTTGTAAATGTCTTTGGACTTTTATTTGAGTCTAAAGAAAATTATAACCTTGTTACTATAATCCAGAGAAAATTATAATTATTAGAATTTTCTTTAGACTTTTATGTTGTTCTTGTGAAGTGTTTTTATATTGAACAAATTATTTTTCTTGTTTTTTCTTTTAGTTTCGATGGATAGTGTAGTGTTGTTACTGTGCAAATATAGGAATGATACTATTGTCATTAATGTTTCATGTGAATTGAATTTTGAGGAATTAGTTGGCATTTTGTGTAAAACATGGGAGAATTTGAAACCTGAAACGATGTGTATTTCATGTTCTATTGTGGGCCATCCGAATCGTATGATTTGAAATAATATTGATTTTTTGAATATGTTGAGGGTTGTTTGTGCATGTGGTGTTGATATCGTTGATGTTTCAGTTATTAGGTGTAGTACTTCTGATCAAGAGGATGAAGTGGGGTCTAATTGGGTAGATGTTGTGCATGGTGAATGTGATAGGCTGGTGGATATTGAAAGGAATTCACTCTGTAAGTTTTGTTCTCACTAAGAAAATGTGTTATTGTAGCTGGTTGGCAAAATAATATTACGAATGTTGGACAAAAGTTTGAGGGTGGTATGGTTGAGTTTCGTACTGTTTTATGCAGGTATGCTATTGAGGTTGGTTTTCAGTTTACGTACGTTAAAAATGAAAAGCTGAGGGTTACAGCAGAATGTGAATATAAGGAATCAAGGGGATATATGTGGCGTGTACATGCTTCAGTTGAAAAAACAAATGGGTTCTTTTACATAAGAACTTTGAATAGTGAACATACATTTGGTGTGGCGGTTCATACTAGTAAACATGATAGGATGACTTCCAGCTTAGTTTCTAGGCTGATACTTGAAGAGGTAAGTGCAAAACCTTTGACTCGCCCAGTGGATGTTGTCAAAGAAATGAAAGACAAGTATGGGGTCTCAATCATTTATAACTGTGGTTGGTTGGGGGTTGAAAAATTAAAATGTAGTACATATGAGGATTCTTGTTTTTCATTCGATCAATTACGGTGGTATTTTGATGAGGCATTGAAAAACAATCCAAGTAGTTGTTTTGAGTTAGATTTTGAAGATAACAAGCGTTTCAAAACAGTGTTTGTGGCTTTTCATGCATGCATTGCTGGTTTCAAATATTATTGGTCATTGTTGTTTCTTGATGGAACATTTTTGAAAGGACAATACAAAGGAGTTATGCTTGCTACGATGGGGAAAGATGGAAATGAAGGTAATTGTAAATATATCTAATTTTATCTAAGTGTGTGAATTTTCTATACATGTGGGAATTGAGTGAATGTGATTTTTCTCTGGTTTTGGCCACTATGTGAATTTTCTCTGGTTATGACCACTGTGTGAATTTTCTCTAGATTTTGGTCAGTGTGTGAATGTGGACATCCCATTTTTGACCGCCCACAAGACTCAGACACTTGGTTCAACGCATTCAATGATGAAAGTTGAATTGTGAATTCGTAGCGATTCAGAATCAATCAGGCTTCCGAAATAACCTCACATCTTCCACATTTACCTTGTTTAAACTCATGAGTTTCATTTTTTGACCATTTCTCACCCTGACTACGTTTGAACCAAAAAAACAGGGGAGGCCATCAAGGCCTGGCCGTACATTGGTGATGGCCGGTCGTGGCTACGAATGGCTGGCCGGCCTTCAATGGCGATAAACATTATTCTAGGCGGGAGGCCGCCAACTGTCCATTTTTGAAGATATTTATCACCTTTTCAGCTCGAATTCTATAAAATCGAAGCTCTGGGATTGTTTTGAGGGTTGAAAAAATATCAAGAAGAGATATATACACCTTGAAGCCCCTTCACTCCTCCATCTTCCATTATAAGTCACCTTGAAGCTAACCTAGCTTGCTTACACCACCACTACACACCCTATACAACCTTGTCTTACCACCCTAAAGCCTTGGTTAATCTCAAGGAAGTGTAATTCAAGCTTGAGATTGCATTGAAACCAAGTTTGAAACTTCAAGAATAAGCTTGCTTCTTGGAAGGTATAAGCTTGATCTCTCTTTTCTTGCTTTCATTTCTATCCTTTACTTCATCATTCTTGCTATTTTGGTTGTTTTTGAGTTTGTTTGGAGTGTTGGAGTTGGCTTTGAAGGGTTACCAAAAGGGTAGAGAGAGCTTGCTCTTCCTACGCCTTTATTCATAACTCAAGCTCTTCTCCTTTTCACTCTTTTTCTTTGGTATTCATACTGATTTTCAAAGGTTTGAAAAGGTTGAAAACCATGTTTTGAAGATTCAAAAATGGAGGGGTTAGCCACCCCTCCTCACCCTTGTTTACTAGCCTTAATGCTCATCTTTGTTGTCTAGCTTTTTAACCCATTTTCATGCATGTTTCACCTCTAATTTGCATGTATTTAGGACTGTTTTGAGGTTGTCTAAGCTTTTCCAATTGTTTCATGCCTTGTTAGATACACTTGAGGTCTCATAGTTGGCTTGTTGTTTAATTTGCTTTCTTGGTTCATTTTACATGCTTTGGGGCCTAAATTTGCTAATCAACCAATCAATCCATATCTTTCATTCATGAGAATGGTTTCAACCAATTGAGGTTACTCAATGCATGTAAGGTTGACCTACACTTAATGGCTTAATCTCTTCGGAGATTCATCGTCAACGGTGTAGTCTCCTTCTCATGTTTTGGGAGGACCTCTTGTTTGACATCACTTCTCGTTTAGAGGACTTCAACATCACATTTGGACAAATGGATTAATGAATGGAAAAGGCCTAAAACAATTGGTTTAAAATTTGGATCAACACACCTAAAGAAAAAATGGTTTAAATAAATTGAACTTGACCGGACGTTATGCTAAGTTCCTTGTGTCAAGGGTCATCAAGCATTAATTCTTGATGTTTTTGATGTCCTTGAAGCGTTGCAACTTTCCTTTTTGAGTTCATTCTATGACAAAAGGGAGGAGTGGTCCATTTGCATTACATTCATTGATTTTTGGTCAAAAATGACATTCGAGATCATCAAGCCATCATATCACTCATTGATGGTTTTGGAATCAATCCCAACCTTCTATTGAGGTTTTCTTGTGACAGAGAAGAACGGAAGGACGAACAGAACTTGAAAATGCTCTATCTGCACTGATTTCACCTCAGAACACAGAAACAGAGTTTACACCAAATCAATGCACGGCCGGCCCTCTGTAGGCCCAGCCAACCATCAGTAATGCACGACCGGCCCTTGGTATGTGGCTAGCAGTGCAGCTTTGCAGAAACAAAGGCAGTGGCTGAAGGTAAAACAGAGGCAGTTTGGGGCAAACAGAGCAGCTTTCAGGCAATGCACATACAACCTCTATCCATTTTCCGTCATGCTCATATCAAATGCGTTTGGTTATTTAATTGTTTTATTAGCATAGTAATTGAGTTGTAATATTTAATTAGTCTAATTAGTTGTAGCTAATTAGTTTGTGTTGTAATATTTAATTAGCTTAGCCTAGTTAATGTCTTTTAATTAATTAGCATAGATAGTTAGTTAATTACTTATTTCAAGTGTTGTAATAATTAGTTTAATTAGCCTAATTAGCTTAGCTTAGTTTGATTAGGTAATTAGTTTATTCATTTGGACCCTCCTTCGCGAGGGCATAATGTTGTAATAATTGTGCATGCGTATGTGTATGTCTTCTAACCCCACGTATTTCTCTCTTTTATTTAATCACTTTTGATGGTTAGATTAGGGACATGTTTCAATTAGCATACCTTATGCCTTATGCTTACATCCATTCATTCGTATTACATGCACCAAGGCTCGGCGCATCATTCAAACTACATTGTTATTTCAATACTTATTTGAATACGTGTTTAACCGCATGTTATCAAATCGATCCATATGTCATATTAGTAGCCGAGCCTATTAATTCCATTCTTTACATGTGTTGCATTAGACGCTTAACATAGTTAGGAATCATGAATATTTTACTAACTCATGTTTTCCTAGCTTGGAGTACTATAGGTGAGTTTTTACGCTTTAGCATACTCGTATGAATGTGAATGTTGCCATGACTAGCATGTTTGCCATGAGGCTATGTGCTTAAATGTTAAAATGCTTGAATACCTGTGGATGAAGGCTTGTTGTTTAAATTAGAACGATTCAACGAATGTAAGTTTTAAACCCACTTTGTTGAGTAGAAAATCATGTTTTAAGCCCACTATATTTGGTGGCAAAGCCGCAATCTTTAAGCCCACTTGAGGTGGAAAATTCAAACCATTTTCACAAAAAAACATGAGTTGAATTGTTCCAAATTGAACAAACTAGTCTATACTTGATTGTGCACATCACATAGTAAAGCTAGCTTAATAACCAAAACAAGAACACATAATGTTTATAAAATATCATATCATGATTAATAGAGGCCGATCTTTGATCGGGTGAGCGGGGGTGCTCAATTCATGACCTTCCTCTCGTACTAATTTCTTGAGCCGAGGCAACTTTGGTGATAACGAATACGTGGCCTTTGACACGAGCCATGGGTTTTCTAAATTTTCCCAAAATAAAATATTTAGGTGGTGACTTTGTATCTAGCAAAGTTGTAGCATTTTTTATCCTAAAATCAATTTTCCAAAACGATTTGCCAGATTTGGACTCTTTGGTGTTTATCAATTTCACATTGCACTTGTGAGATTAGATTCAGAACCATGGGAGTCTGAACTGTAAAGCTTTATTTCGAGCCTTCCAAAAAGGGGGTGCGAAAAAGTCGAGCTACGGTAAATTTTCTCTTGATGTTGTCATTGTGTGAATTTTATCTGTAGTTCACTAAGTGAATTTTCTCTAGATATTTTCATTGTGTGAATTCTCTCTGTAGTTGGTCACTAAGTGAATTTTCTCTAGAGTTGGTCACTAAGTGAATTTTCTCTGTAGTTGGTCACTAAGTGAATTTTCTCTGGAGCTTGCCATTGTATGAATTTTCTTTGGATTTGGCCACTATGTGAAGTTTCTTTGGATGTTGGCAATGTCAAATTTCTCTAGTTGTTTATTGTTCCAATTTCCTCTGCATGTGTATATCTAATATGCTTGTTCCTATTTGTTTTGTAGGTTTTTTCCTATAGCTTTTGTTGTTGTTGATGTTGAGAATAAAGACAATTGGTGTTGGTTCCTTGAACATTTATGTGAAGTACTGGGATCGGAGAGGATGATAAGTTTCATATCAGATCGACATTGTGGTATTGTGGAAGGAATTGCTAGATTTTTTCCCTAATTGCTTTCATGGATTTTGTCTTGAACATCTAAAGAGAAATTTGAGAGATAGGTTGTCATATGGAAACACAAATTTGGTTAGGGAAACGATTGTGTCCAAGTTTTTAGAATGTGCATATGCGCCAACAAAGGCATCATTTCATTTCAAGTTAAATGAATTAAAAAGTGAGGAATGAGACATTTTCAGTATTTTCTTGAGAAGTTTACCATATGAAAATTAGAGTGATACATATTTTGAAGGGAAACGTTATGATTAGATGTATTCAAATGTTTCTGAGTCATTCAATTCATAGATACGAGAAGCTCGACGCTAGCCAATAACAAATTTGATGGACATGATACGATTGCAAATCATGAATATGAGGTCTGATAGAAGGCTGCTCTCTAGTAAATGGAATAAAGTTCTCTGTCCTTCTATGGATAATGTATTGGAGAAGGCTTTCATGGATGGGAGGACATGAAATGTGAGTTTATCTTCTGACAATGTCTTTGAAGTGCATTGTTTTCCTTCGGTTATGGTTGATCTTGGGTTGAGAACTTGTTCATATCGAAAATGGGAAATAAATGGGTATCCAAGTCAACATGCTATTGCTGCAATTTTTAGAAGTAGAAAGAATTTGAATTCATTTGTTAAACTAATTTTTCATGCTGATATGTATCGTCAAGCATACTCATTTTCAATTGGCCCAGTTCTAACTATTAAAAAACCTGTGTGTAGCATTGATGATGCTATGAGTTTACCTCCATTGAGTAAGAGACCAGCTGGAAGGCCAAAGAAGAACAAAATTGCTTCTACTGGAGAGTTTAAAAGGGTGATTATGTATAGTCGATGTGAGAGTATTGGTCGCCATAATAAGAGGACATGCAAGGAACCTTTGTTAAATAGTTGAGGATAATACATTTTATTGATTGAATAGTACATTTGATAATTACTTTGTGTATTTTGTTTTGCGAAATGTATTTTTTGGACAGTGTGTATATAATAATACCAATCAAATTCATCCCAAGAAATTTTTCAATAGCAGTGAAAATTACTTTTTGTATTGTGTTTTTAGAAACATACTTTGGGAGTGCCTTTATAATACCAGTCAAATTCATCTAGAGAAATTTGCCAAAAGCAGAGAAATTTACTATGGGCATTATTTTTATTGAAATGTGCATTCTGTTTTGTGTTTTGTGAGGTCAAATTCATCCAAAGAAATTTACTAATAGTAGAGAAAATTACAATGTGCATTGTGTTTGTTGATACATACTATAGGCAGTGTGTTTATAATACCAGTCAAATTCATCCAGAGAAACTTGCCACTAGCAGAGAAAATTCTCTGTGCATTGTGTTTTGTGAGGTCAAATTCATCTAGAGAAATTTTTCAATAGTAAAGAAAATTACTATGTGTATTGTGTTTTTTGAATTTTATGATTGTTTTGTACCAACACAGTGCATTACAGATTACATGATCACATAGGCACCCTCTTGGCATGATACGAGTTAAATTTCTCTGCGAATTTCTAGTAACTTCATACCAGTCAAACTCATCTAGAGAAATTTGCCAATAGCATTGAAAATTACAGTGTGCATTGTGTTTATTGAAACATACTATAGGCAGTGTGTTTATAATACCAGTCAAATTTATCTAGAGAAATTTGCCACTAGCAGAGAAAATTCTTTGTGTATTGTGTTTTGAAGCTTCAAATTCATCCAGAGAAATTTGCCAATATCAAAGAAAATTACTGTGCGCTTTGTGTTTTTTAAATTTGATGATTGTTTTGTACCAACACATAGCATTACAGATTATATGATCATATAGGCACCCTCTTGGCACGATATGAGTTAAATTTCTCTGTGAGTTTCTGGTAACACCATACCAAAGAAATTTTTGTAGACAATTTTCTCTGTGTGAATTGTGTTGACAATCACAACTTAGCATACATTATAAAATAATATATATTTAACCATTGATGGCAATGAAATTTACATTAGTCAAAAAAAGATATATATATATATATATGTTAAACATCATTATTCCTTTAATGTATGAAAAAACAAATTGAAGGGTTATTCCTAATTACATTCTGTGCACTGTCTTCCTTTCACTAGTGTGCTTGCACTTTTATACTTTTGGTTATTCTTCTGGTGGTATTTGAATTGGTTATGTCCATGACCAACCAACTTCGGTCACAAATCTCTCTATGATTTCTACCTTCATTAACCTTACGTCTTGTGTCGACAATTTCAAGCTGATAGGTTCATGGTTGCTATATTGTCTCATTATGTAGCATACAAAGAGGTCACAATCCACACTGCATACAAATTATAGGTATAGTTAGTTTTAAGAAACATTCAAATTAGATTATCTTATTTATAGATATTGTATGAAACTTACGAATCATTGTCTTGTTGTGGAGCATTGTGGACATATTCAAAGTCATAATTTATGTTTTGTGAGTCTATGAATTTGAAATAAGGTTGTGATTACGCCTCTCTTTCAAAGCAAGCTTTCAAAAAATTCTCCACATAATGTTGCTGCAAAAAAATAATTTTTAAATAATACAGAAATTTACACACAAATCAATGGGATTCTATGAAAATTATCATCACATAAATATTATCATAGATTAGAGAAATTTGCACTCGTTACCAATTATTTTGTATCTTTGATATATTTATCTTGTGCATCATCCCTCTTTGGCCTTAGTGAGTTGTAGAACCTCCATAAATTATCTTGTTTGTCCAAGACTAGCAAGGTCCAGTGATTTCCATCTGTTGACTTCTCATTGTCCCCGGTATTCATTGGGAAATGGAGGAACTTGTAGTTCCTCCATGCTGTTTCAAGATGCTTGTCAAATAATGAGACTCGAAAAATTTGATTTTTTGTCATCTTGATGAAGTTCTGCAGTTAGAGAAAATCAAAAAATGATTATGAAAAAGTTGAAATGACAAGAATTTATGAAATATACACACAGAGAAATTTTAAATACACATAACTAGCCAGAGAAAATTAAACTAGTGACACAATTGGCTTCAAGAAGTATCTTAACAAGAGAAAATAGTAAGTAATTTCTAGAGAAAATCAAATATAAGAGTAGTAATATACTAAGCTCATGCATGTAAAAAAAAATGAAGTTGGTTATTGTCCTTTTCTCCTTTGGTCAGCAAATAGGATCTCTCCATAGCCATCAATGACATAAAAAATATCATTTATAATTGTGACATTGGTTTATAAAGGCTAATGAAACATTGCAGAGAAATTTTGATGAAAGACTTACATTGTTGGCAATTTCTTTTTCCTTTATTAGGTTTCCAATATCTTCAAAGGTAATGAGATTAAACTCACTTTTTTAAATTAAAGCCCTACAAGATGACAAAGAAGAGATTTAATAGTTGTTAATGCAATATAAGTTAGTAAATTGTTGTTTGTTATTTTCTATTTTATTTGTTGTACTTATTCGAGTCCAGACACATTTGATATGTGCTGCAAGATGTATTTTGCATGTTCTTTTACCAATTTTGAAATCGATAGAGTTTGTGGAAAAATCCCAGATTTTTTTATGCTTGTTGGTTGAGGCAAGACGTACTCATCGGCATCAAGTACTTCTTTGTCTTTGATGGTTTCCTCTTTTTGCTTTGCAGCTTCCTTTGAACCTTTAGTCACCTTCGCAACTTTAGGATATTGAAATTCTAGATCTTACTGCTTTTCTTTCCTTTCTTTTGCCTTTAAATTCTTTATTATTGATGTAGGATCTTTTTTCACTGTAGACAGTGAAAATATCAGTAAAAGTTAAATTTCTCTGAAGTAACAGATCATATTTCAATATGTAAATTTATTTGATTCAATAGTTTCCAGTTACCATAGACTTTTGTCTTTTGTTTTGGTTGTTCTTTGTGTGCCACTTGTTCTTGTTGGGTTGTTAGTTGTTGTTCCATTTCTATTCCAAATATACACAATGAAAATCAAACAAGCTCCAAAAATCTAATAAGCAAATAGACAGAGAAAATCAAATAAGCAGCAGAAATCAATAGAAATAAGTAGCAGAAACTAATATGGTCAGAGAAATTTAACTTACAGGGAAAATTACCATTGACAGAGAAAATTGTAATAAATATAAATTTCTCTGAGTTATGTTGACACATGGACATAACTTTTTGTGGCTCAAGATTTTCACTAACCTTGGGGTTGAACTTGTGTTGGTGTTCTGTAAGGTTGTGTTGTTAGTTGGACGGATAGTTCTTGAATTTGTTCATGCAATCTATCATTTTCAGTTTCAAGCTCTGAAATTGAATACCTCAACTGTTGAATTGTTTTTGTATCATCTTGTTTTTGAACCTCCAACATCCTTAGTTTCATTTTATTTGTGTTGTCTATTTCTTGAAGTTCTGAGTTATATGATATCAAGGTTCTTATTGCAATGTCCTTTTCTGCAAGTAATTCATTCCAATTTCTCTCTTCTTCTCTTTTGGATTTAGAAAGTACCTTTGGTCTTTGATGTAGATCAGTAATTTGGGCATCCTTTGATTCCTCAAATTCTTGAGGCTGATGCATTGTTGAGCCATAAATGCTATCATGATGTGGGTCCATCGGCTCATTATGTTCTTCTTCATCACTTTCCTCATTGTTTTCTTCTTCCTCTTTAGATTCAGTGCCATTATCTTCTTCTTCATTGTCTTCTTCTTTTTATTCATTTTCTTCTTTGTCTTCTACTTCTACTTCTTCACTTTCTTCTCTGGCTTCCGCTTCTGCACTACTTGCTTGATCTTTTTCTCCATTGCTGGCTTCTTGTTCTTCTTTGTTTCCTTCTCCTTCTTCATTCCCTCATTCTTCTTCAGATGAATCTTCTAATGTCTCCTTGAATTTGACAATTGCCTTTTTTGATTCTTTCTTCTTCTTTTTACCAAGACAAAACTCCTTTGATGTGTTTTTAACTAGCTCCATGTTATCTATCTGTAATAGGAGGCTCTTTTATTAGAGCAATATTACAAAATTTATTGAGAGAAAAAATTCAAATAAGACAGATAAAATTCATCTAAGTCATACTAATAGAAAACAAACTTCAGAGAAAATTACAGACAATGAGATAATTTTATGAGTCTGAGAAAATTATGAAACCAGCACCATAATTTAGATATCAAATAAATCAATCAGGACATATAAGTTAATGTCACTATAATTGTAGTCAGAGAAATTTGGATTCTAGAGAAAATTCATTACAATGGCAGAAATAAACAGTATTAATCAAAGAAGCAACATAAATTGAAATTTTGAGAAAAAATTTATCTCAATCAGTCAAGGCACATAAATTATGGGTCAAAGAAAATTACACATAAGGAGAAATAATTTTATGGGCCAGAGAAAATTATGAAACAACTAATATAATTCAGATATCAGAGAAAATCAATCCGGGCATATAAGTTAATGTCTTACAATTATGGTCAGAGAGATTTGGATTGCAGAGAAAATATATTACAATAGCAGAAATAAACCAGTGGTAATCAAAAAAGAAACATAAATTGAAAGTTCAGAGAAAATTGATCTCAATCAATCAAGGTACAAGGAGGGAAACAAACCAGCGGTTAGAAAAATTTTGGAATTTCACTAAGATTTTAGTGGCGATAGAAATATAACCTATAGAGGTGCAAGAGAGTGGACTGGTGTTTTCTGTAGCTGTTTAGTCAAACTTTGCAGGTTCCACTTGGCACATCTTGGGAAGTCAGTTGTGTTACTGTCTTTTAAGTCAATGATATTCGCATGTTCACATAGCCAATACTGTGATGGAAATTAAAGTAATTAAATTTTGCTAAACACGCAAATTTGTAAGTATCATAACTGTAAATTTGAATGAAAATTATACTTACCAGAAATGCAATGACACACCCCGTAACTTTTTCTAGAGTTTTGTGCAATGCTGTGATAGAATTGATCAATGTTGATGTGATTGCTTCTAGCCAATCACACTGCTTCATTGATTCAAGAAGTTCATGTACTTTATAAAAACCCACCCTATTGAATTCCCAATTGTTGCAAAAAATAGGATGAGACACAAGTACAAGATAACAATGATCGTTACATCTTTGAAGTCAGTTGGTTACTTGCCTTTCAATGCTTTGACTAAGGCATTTTTAAGAACAGGACCAGTGAGCTTTGTGTCTATTGGGAATCTTCTCCTTAGGAATACAGATTTTGGCTTTTTAGAGTATCTTAATGATATGGTTCCTTTATCTCATTGCAAACCAAAAATCAAGGTCATGTCATTGGTTGTAAAGGTTAAGCTCTTTTTACCAACTGTGAATGCTTTTGTTTTTTCATTGTAACGTTGGATTATTGCAACTACATCATCATCAAATTTCCTAGATTTCCTTGGATCCATCCTTTAGGTGGTTAGAGCTTGGATCAAATATCAGAATGGGGTCTTTTGAAGCTCTTCAAGTTGGTTTGAATTGAATTTAAGTGTTTGAAAAAATGAGACAATAGATAAAAGCTTGGATCGGTATTGAATGCTGTAATGAGCTCTCTTTCTTTGGAGTTTAACAGGTTATTTCCCCTTAAGCTTGAATCTTTTGAAGTTGTCATGATGCTAATTACTTCACCACCTTGGACTTGTGTGTTTTGGCAAGGAGTTTGTGGTGTTTTGTTGCTTTTTGATCTTAGATCATAAGAAGACTGAGAGAGTTTCTGTTTCTTACTCGGTGTTTCTGGTGTTTTGCTGCTTTCTAAACAATGATGAAAACATAAACATGTTAACATTAAATCCCAAAGAAAATTGAACATGCTAGAGAAAATTGGACATGTCAGAGAAAATTACACATAAGGGAGAAAACTAAGGTGGCCAGGGAAAATTATAAATGTCAAAGAAAATTAGACACTGAAAATTAAATGTCAGAGTACTAATTGTTTTCCTGTGGAATACATCTAGCTATAGAAAATTTTCATTCCTAGAGAAAATCAACAAAGCAACATAAACATGCCAGAAAAATTTTCAATAATTATTAAAATTACGTATAGTAGTAAAATATAGCCAGAGAAAAGCACAGAAAATGAATATGACAGATAAAAGTAAACATGGCAAGTCAGAGAAAATTTTCATTCCACAATTAGCAAGATAAAATAAACAAAGCAATGTAAACATGCCACATAAAATTATACAACATTGAAACCAAGAATTGAATAAAATAAACATACCAGAGAAAATTGAAACTGGCTGACAGACACAAGGGAAAAAAACTAATGTAGCTAGAGAAAATTATAAATTCTAGAAAAACTTAGACACTGACAAGAGAATACTAGGTGTTTTCATATGGAATACATGTGGCCACAGCTAATTTTCATTCCCAGATAAAATAACCAAAGCAACATAAATATGACAGAGAAGTTTTCAAAAATTGCTACAAATTACATATAGATGTAAAATATAGCCAGAAAAAATTTAAGAAAGAAACATAAACCTAACAAGCACAGAAAATGAAAATGTCAGAGAAAATTATACATTCCAGAGAAAATTTCTATTCTAGAGAAAATTTTCAATCCATAATATTAAAATGCCAGAGAAATTTACATACACAATCAAAGAAAATTAAATATGATAGAGACACACAAGGGAGAAAAGTGATTTGGTCAGAGAAAATTATAAATGCCAGAAAAACTTAAACACAAACAAGAGAGTAATATTACATATAGATGTAAAATATAGCCAGAGAAAATTCAAAAAAGAAATATAAATTTAGTAGGCACAGAAAATGAAAATGCCTGAGAAAATTACACATTCTGCAGAAAAATAGACATTCCAGAAAAATTTACAGTGCAGAGAAATTTACAAACAAAATCACACAAACATGTTCAAGAATAAGATCAAAATACAGAGAAATAATTATTTTCAAAATAAACATGTCAAACAAAATTCAAAGAAGAAATATACATCAAACAAATACCAGAGAAATTTAAATGCTAGAGAAATTTACAGATAAAATCGCACAAACATGTGCAAGAATAAGTTCAAAACACAGAGAAATATTTTTTTCAAATTCATGTAGTTTTTTATTACGAAATTGAAACCTTATTTAATGGAAAGTTAATATAAAATGTAATTAACTGTGTTTTCAAAGAAAAACTCGTTGGATTGTAGAAAAACTTACCAGAGTTAGGATAAAACGCTAATTACGAACTGATATGCCCTGAGATGAAGATGCAATGTGACGAAGATGAACTGAGATGACGATGAACAGTAAAAACAGGATCAGAAAAATTTGTAAGGAAGGAATGAGAAGGATTTTTGCAGAAGATAATGAAACTCTAATGTCGATGGTGAAAATGATATTGAAACCCTAATTCTACTATTCTATTGCTCATGAAGATGGTTGGATGTTTGGAATGAAACTCAATCGTCGGAATCCAATTTCGTTTCTGTGTTGATTTGTGAAGGGCATTTTTGGTCCATGAAATAATTAAAAATGTGCGCGATATAGTTGAGGAACCTGATGCATCGTCCCTTTTTTTTTTGTGTCCTTTATCCTCTAAATTACTATTATTAGGGATCTTTAAAAAATTTCCTTTATTTTTATGATAAATATCACTTACTTTTTTATGGGAGTGACAACAATTTAGGATTCAAAAATAAAATTAAATATTTTTGTGATAATATTATATTTTTTGTGATTAAAAAATATTTTGATGAAAAATACGTAGCATTATTAAAAAAAAATAATGAGTTCCAAATTATCATAATTTTATTGAAAGATTACGTAACATTACTATAAAAATACATAATTTATCCCAAACTACATACCAAAGCATATACCCTAACCTGATCCATATTTGACAAGTCCAAATAAACACCACCTAATTATTTGTTTTCATTAGTATACTGAAGCAGTAGATATGTGATGCAATCAAAGACCACATTCGCATTCTTCGCTTTGCAAGAACCAAAGAAAATCTCAACTTCCTTCAAAGCCATCGCCTCCATCACGACGGACTCTATAATCCAAAACGCTGTTTTCCGAAATCTAACGACAAAAATCCAAAGACTGCAACTTCTATGTTTAACCAGTTTGACAAACAATAGCTGATTATTTTATCTGCACTCATTAGCATACTCTTCTTGACTTTTCAGGGTTTCTAGCTATGTACTGTGCATGTATCTTAACTTAAACCTTCTCTGTCATATATGGTTGACGGAAAATTCTCTTGGTTACATATTTATGTGGTATATATTATTTATTTTTATGATAAATATCAATTACTTTTTTAAGGGAGTAACAACAATTTAAGATTCAAAAATAAAATTAAATATTCTTGTGATAATATTAGATTTTTTGTGATTAAAAATTATTTTGATGAAAAATACGTAACATTATTTAAAAAAAAATAATGAATTACAAATTATCACAATTTTATTTAAAAATTAGGTAACATTACTATAAAAATACATAATTTACCCCAAACAACTACGTACCAGAGTATATACCCTAACCGGACCCATATTTGACAAGTCCAAATAAACACCACGTGATTATTTGTTTTCATTAGTATACTGAAGCAGTAGATATATGATTCAATCAAAGACCGCTGTGAATGGTACCCTTCGAAGTCTTGTGGAGGATGGAAAGCAACTCATGCGTCGATGCCAATGTACAATCCAATAATGTTATTCATCAAAGGTTGTCCTTTTTTTTTTTTTTTTTTACCTCACGATTTTTTTTTAAACAAACAGTGAAGAAGGACTTTAAATAAAATACGTGAGTCCTCAGAAAATAAACCCACACAATCCAAAACCAAAAACCAACACCAAAACACCCAAACTGCTACTGCATTCCACACAAAATCAACAAACCAAGCACTACTATTCAACCCGAATATTTTATTCGCCCATGCTGCTACACTCTCAAACTAAAATCTTTTCAGCAGCCCAAGACCCACGCCAGACAACACTTCTACACTCCCATGCTGCTACACTCCCAATGCACAATCTTTTATTCACCCATGCTGCTATGCTACACTCCCAATGCACGCTAGACCCACCAAACTCACAACACTTCAACAGCCCAAGACGCACCAAAGCCGAGACCCACGCCAAGACAAGGTTGTCCTTGTCTTTGTTCGTATCCATCTTTGTTCTTATGCTTAATCATTGACTTCAATAGTATCTATAATAAGGGAAGAATTACACATAAGTGGAAATCACAAAAATTATTTACAAAAAAAAAAATATGATAAATATTAATAATCAAAATTATAAATATTTTCACCTTTTTGTAAATATTTTTTGTGATCCCACTTATGTATAATTCCCCTATAATAAACTATATCTTAGATATCCGGCCATTTAAAAATAAAAAAAAAAAAATGAAGACAAAACAAGAAACCCAATTAATAATCTTAAGATATTTCATACGTGATTACATGACTCGTAAAAAATTTTAATTCCAAAATACAAAAAAATAAAAGTATAGAGGCTTTATTTGGTTTATTTTTCACAATCTTTAAAAACAAATTAAAATTCTTTTAATAATAATAAAAATAAATAAATAAATAAAATACTCATCATTTTTATATAATTTTATCTTTTCTAGAAAAAAATTAAAAAATTAAAATTATTTTTTTAATATTTATTTTTATCAAACTAATTCTTATTTTTTTTTAAAAATGGGAAAACTAATTTTAAAATTCAAACAAATAGAAACGTTTAAAATTTTACTTGCTCAACTTTAAAAAATACTAAAAAATTAACCTTTTATTTTAATTATTTAAAATAAGGTGACATATCTCTCTCCTATGTAACATATCTCTCTCCTATGTGACATTTAAAATAATTTTACATAATTATTTAAAATTTTATTTGCTCAATTTTAATTATATATAAGTAGTGTTTACCGTCAAAAATTTTCTCTCCTATGTGACATATCTATCTTTCGTTTTTCTTTTTTTACAAAGTGCCACGTAAATTATTTCTAAAATCTAATATTTAAAAGATTTCTACTTAATCTAAATTACTCATAAATAAAATTTAAAATAATTATATGTACTAAAAAATACTTTACGAATTAATTTTTTTCTACTTTTTCACTTTTATTCAAGTATCCAATTTTTATATTAAAATTAAATATATTTCTTTTTCTTTTTTTTTTTGTCTATGTTATTTATATTTTATTATTAATTTTTATTGAATTTCCTATTTAAAATGAAATTGTTTATTAAGAAAAATTTATATTTAATTTAAACTTTGTATGCATATATATAATTATATATAATACATATAAATAGTTTTAAAATAGATATTAAAGAAAAATCAATACTCAACATAATTAATTTATCTATTTTTTTCTTAATTAAACCGCAACATACTTAAATTTAATTTTTTTATAACTTTCATTCCTACTTTATTATTATTATTATTATTATTATTATTATTATTATTATTATTTCTAATCTAACTGAATAATAAAGAAAAAAAATTGGTGATAAATCCAATCTAAGGAGAGTACAAGACATTAGGTGCAGTACATATTTTTTATGAGTGAGAAATTCACACTTCGTGAAATAATTTAGTATGAAATTCTAGAGGACATTTTATTTTCAATTTTACCCCTTGACTTTTTTTTTTTTATTTTATCTATTTGACTTTTTGTTAATTATCTGTCAAATTTATATGGGTAAATTATACTTTTGCACTAAATCTCACTTTGGTCCCTAAATATGAAATCGTAACAGTCAACCGCCTGTACTTCTGATAAAATCTCACTTTAATTCCTACACATGAAATCGTGACAGTAAGCCCCTGCACTTCTGGTCAAGTGTTAATGTCTCTTTTGTTGCTTGGTCGTCTTAGTCTTTAATAGAAGTTGATAATGTGAATGGCATATGACTACAAAATGATGGCAAACGAGGGAAAATCACCCTAATTTTTCATCTATACACATTTTGTTTCAAAATTTACATTAAATTTTCATTGTATTCAGCTAAAACAAAACACAAATTATGAACAATTAATGAGATGAATTATGGTTTTGCAAAATTAGGATCCTGAAACTCTATTTTTCATAGTAATATAGTCTTTTGTCTATTCCTCTCAATTTCTCTTCGATTTTTAAGTTTTTTTTTTTACTTTCGAAAACTCTACTTTTTTTGTCTCTTCGTTCCAATTTTTAGCATATGAACATATATGTATATATAGCATTATATAACTCTCATATGTTTATCGCGTGAGACAAAGTGTATATTAGTGAGAAATGATGATGATATTTTCCTCTTTTGCCATTATTTTGTAATCACATGCTTGTGACATGACTAGATTGTTTTAAATACTTAAACAATGTAGTAATAGAAAGGAAAAATTGACACTTGATCAGAAGTGCATAGGGTTGACTGTCACGATTTTATATATAGGGATTAAAGTAGGATTTGACCAAAAGTGTATGGGTTAACCGTCATAATTTCATGTGTAAGGACCAAAGTGAAATTTGATGCAAAGTATAGATGCAAAGTGTAATTTACCCAATTTATATCTATTTGTTCAAATTTTTTCTGTCATTCCAAATATTTTGTCTATCTGTTCATATTTGTATCTATCTATTCAATTTTTTTGACTTTCTATTTAATTTTTTCCTCTATCTATTCAATTTCCCCCCTAAATTCCATTTATTTATTAAAATTTATATATACTTGTTCAATTTTTATGACTATCTAATACATTTTTCTTCCTATCTATCTATTCGTTCAATTTTTCCACTAAATTCTATCTATCCATGTTTATTGCAATTCCTATATGTTGAAATTATTTGTCAAATTATTTTTTATCTGTTCAATTTTTTTTTTTTTTTTCTAGATCTGTCAAAATTTTATCAACTTTTTTTTTTTTTTTTCCAAATCTGCCTCATATATATACACACTCACAGATATACATACACTCAAGATATACTTAGATACACACACAAATCTCTCTCAACCTTATCTGTTCTACACAAAAACAAAAACAAAAATAAAAACAACAAAAAAAAGTTATCTATTTGATTTTGATCATCACACCACCACCACCACCACCACCAAATCGAAAGATCTGCTTCATCTTTCTTTCTTGTTCAAAATCTCAACTATAAAAGCATCTTCTGTATTTTAACCTACATTTCATATTACAAACGTCAAGATAAAAACTAAAATACCAACACAAATCGTATATAAGCAACAACATTGTTGTTTGGCCACTGACAAGTAGAAGTTATAAATAAAAACAATAAAATTTTGAATTTATAAAAAATCAAGAAACCCAACCAGTTTAGGGAGCTCAAATTAGGGGTTGCCCACTTCAATTTTTGTGGAAACATAGTGATTTTCAAAAGGGTCTAAATTGTCTCTAATTGGAGATCAAGACTGAATCATCCAGTCCGACCCATGGGACTATTTTTGGACCCCTTTTCAATAATCCGAACTGTTAATGTGTAAAACTCGTCGATTACTATATTCTTGTAAAAATCACGTTGATCGGATATCGATAGCTATTTGATCAGATCAAATTTTTGTCAATCGTTTATTTTGTTACCGTTTATTTTTTTATACAAAACTGATCTAATCAAATAACTATCAATATCCGATCAACATGATTTTTTATAAGGTTATAATACTTGACGAGTTCTACACATTAACGATTTACATTATCAAAACGGAGCCCAAAAATAGGCCCACTGGCCTAACTGGACGGTCCAGTCTTGATCTCCACTTGGAGACAAGCTGGACCGTTTTCAAAATTCCTATAATTATCAATGTGTATCATCACTCATGTTGAGTTAGAAATTTTACATTTCTAGAATGAATTTATGTATGAAAGTTAAAATAGTACAAGAACACTCCCATTATTTTCTCAGGAGCAATATTAGGACTCAAAAAAATTATTAAAAATTTTACACAATATTATTTAAGTAGGCGCCATGTAAATATTGTATAAGATTTTTGAAATATTTAACATTTGTTTTTCTTAGTGACCAAACAATTTAAAAGTAAAAAATTCTATAACCCACCTTCGAAAGGAAGCTCACTAGCATCAATGAGTTTCGGGACACAGAAGTAAGTCCAGAGACTGCAAGGACTAATAGTATCAAAATAGATGAGAGGAATTCCAACTTCTTCAGCGATTTCAAGGTTGAAATTCTTAACCCCATTTGCAATGATACAAGTCACTGGCCTCCCCCAACAGTAGTTGCAACGGCGGTTTCAAATATATATATGTGGGTGTAAATTTTCGACCTCACAACCAAATAGGGAATTTAGCTGAAGAGCACGCGACAGAATAGATTAAACCAAGCACCTGTACAAAAGAAAATGAGAATACTACAATGACTCGTCCACCCGAGGACAGTTTGACAATCAAGTTAGTCAACAATCTCACAAGATCTCAATAGTGCACAAATAAAAGCATACCGTAAATCCACGAAAGTGCCTCAATTTTATAGCCAATAGTGCCCTCGTCCCTTAGAAGTCTTACTTCATAAGACTCAAGCACGATACTTATCTCATACTCTTAGTCAGATGTGGATGAGCTACTCAACAGCCTCATCCTTACCCGAATTAAGCGCATCACTTATCTATGACTCTTATCCACTATCCAAATATCTTAGATTCCGGTATTACCTGAGAAGATAAAAAAATTGAGCTTTATTTCCTTCATTAAACAACCCAGAGGGTTCTTGTTCATTATATACACGTATGATGCAATGTAACTACTAACTACCTAATCTAACCACACTTACTTACAGTTAACTAACTATAGTTCTAACAGACATAACACCTTGATCTGAGAAGGCTGCATTGAGCTAAGGTTGGAGCTGCAGCTGTAGCTATTCTGTGGATAACTAAGGCTGTTGTAGTGAGCTGAAGCTGGAGCTGCAACTAGAGCTGCTGTGTTGATGTGAGTTGCTATTAGAGGACCTTTGCTCGTAGGAGCTTTAGGGCTCTGATATCATAAAGAAATTGAGCTTTATTTGCTTCATTAAACAACCCAGAGGGTTCTTGTTCATTATATATACATATGATGCAATGTAACTACTAACTACCTAATCTAACCACACTTGCTTACAGTCAACTAACTATAGTTCTAACAGACTAACAGCTGGATCTGAGAAGGCTGCATTGAGCTGAAGCTAGAGCTGTAACTGTAGCTACTATGTGGATGATTAAGGCTGCTATAGTGAGCTGAAGCTGGAGCTGTTGTGTTGATGGCTGCTACTCTGATACTGCTGCTCTGTAGCTCTATAACTAGGCATGGTTACTGTTGTGCTACACATGGCTCAGCTGTAGCTACACGTGACTCAGATACCTTATCATTACCATACCAGATCTAGGTAATACCGTAACCACCTTTGCAATCTGGTTTGCTCACGTGGCACTTCGGCCAACACCTCGGCTACATTCCGGTCACGTGGCACAACCCTAAAAATACATCCCCACAATATATATATACATAAAGAGAGAGAGAGAGAAGAATTTCTAGCTATGTACTGTGCATATATCTTAACTTAAACCTTCTCTGCCATATATGGTTGACGGAAAATTCTCTTGGTTACATATTTTTGTGGTATATATTATTTATTTTTATGATAAATATCACTTACTTTTTTAAGGGAGTAACAACAATTTAAGATTCAAAAATAAAATTAAATATTCTGGTGATAATATTAGATTTTTTGTGATTAAAAAATATTTTGATGAAAAATACGTAACGTTATTTAAAAAAAATAATGAATTACAACTTATCATAATTTTATTAAAAAATTAGGTAACATTACCATAAAAATACATAATTTACCCCAAACAACTACATACCAGAGTATATACCCTAACCTGACCCATATTTGACAAGTCCAAATAAACACCACGTGATTATTTATTTTCATTAGTATACTGAAACAGTAGATGTATGATTCAATCAACGACCGCTGTGGGAGGATGGAAAGCAACTCATGCGTCGATGCCGATGTACAATCCAATAATGTTATTCATCAAAGGTTGTCCTTGGTTTTTTTTTTTTTCATCAGCAAAAAAAAATTTTATTAACAGCATGAAATTAAAGATACAGGAAGATGACATGCATTAAGAGAGATTCGGAAAATATAAATTACCCCTACTAATGCTACTCACATCCATACAACCAACCCCTCGGCCTCACGATTTTTTTTTAAACAAACAGTTAAGAGGGACTTAACTAGAAAATAAAATACATGAGTCTAGTGGCGGAGCCAGAAAATCAAATTAGAGGGAGCACTTATTAATTATATTATTAAAAAATTTTATAAAAATATTTAACGCAAGTTTTTACGATTGATTTCGAGGAACATAAAAAAAATAATATTATTTATAACTAGTGTATCTGGACAATATAAAAAAATATGGATATAAGTCTTAAAATAAATTATATAATGATAAAAAAAAATTATACAAAATTTGATTAAAAATTCAATATAATAGTAATACCACGCCATCATTATTATGTGATATCACAAACTAATAGTAAATAAACACATAGAGAGTGAACCTCACATGTCAAATGTAACTAACAATCCAATAAATTTTATATCTTTATAGTGAGATTAGTTATACTTGCATGCAATAATAATGACATTACTGTTACATTCAAAAAATTTCATAAAATTTTCATAAACGATATGGTTTATAATAGTCTCTTCATTTTCATTCAAAACAATCATTATTGTTCTCATAATTTTTAAAATGTCATGGACATTTCACTCTAATAATATTTTTGTAATTTTTTTTATTTAAAATATTTTTTTTATATTTGCAACAAAATAACAACAACAACAACGCCCAATTAGTACACATTAATGTGTGTTTGGGAGGAGAAAATTTGAATACACACCTAATTTTTGACATAATACACAAAGTGGTGATCCCAAGACTTGAACCTATAACCTTAAGGTTATTAAGCCAAATCTTAACCATTAAATCAATAATCACCCTCTTTCTTTATATTTTCAAAAAAAAAAAAAAAAATTCCAAAATTCAAAGGGGGCACATGACGCCCCTCGTCCCTTGATGCCTCCGCCATTGCATGAGTCCCCACAAAATCAACCCACACAACCCAAAACCAAAAACCAACACCAATACATCCAAGCCGCTCCTACATTCCTCACAAAATCAACAAACCACATACTATTATTCAACCCGAATATTTTATTCGCCCAAGCTGCTACACTCCCAAACTAGAATCTTTTCAACAGCCCAAGACCCACGCCAGACAACACTTCTACACTCCCATGCTGCTACACTCCCAATGCACAATGTTTTATTCACCCATGCTGCTATGCTACACTCCCAATGCACGCTAGACCCACCAAACTCACAACACTTCAACAGCCCAAGACCCACCAAAGCCGAGACCCACGCCAAGACAAGGTTGTCCTTGTCTTTGTTCGTATCCATCTTTGTTCTTATGCTTAATCATTGACTTCAATAGTATCTATAATAAGGGAAGAATTACACATAAGTGGAAATCACAAAAATTATTTATAAAAAAAAAAAATGATAAATATTAATAATTAAAATTATAAATATTTTCACCTTTTTGTAAATATTTTTTGTGATCCCACTTATGTATAATTCCCCTATAATAAACTATATCTTAGATATCCGGCCATTTAAAAATTAAAAAAATAAAATCAAGACAAAACAAGAAACCCAATTAATAATCTTAAGATATTTCATACGTGATTACATGACTCGTAAAAAAATTTAATTCCAAAATACAAAAAAATAAAAGGATAGAGGCTTTGTTTGGTTTACTTTTCACAATCTTTAAAAAAAATTTAAAATTCTTTTAATAATAATAAAAATAAGAGTTAATTACCAAAATGTCATGTCTACATATTTGGTGGTAGCTTAGGTCCTGTCAAAAAGTTTTTGAACCAGTAAGTCTCATTTATAGGTAAAAAGACGTTTTGCCATTTAATCCAAAAACTGAGAATGTTCTCAATTTTCAAAACAGAGAATGATTTCAGTATATAATTATCAAAACTAAGAAATTTCTCTTTGGCTTCTGAGAAAAATATGGGATTGAAAATAAAGATAATTATGCGAACCTGACACATTAGATTGCTGAATTGAGTTTTTTTTTCATGATTAAAATGGAGAATATTCTCAATTTCAAAAAAAGAGACTTAGCTACACAGTGACTCGAGTTTAACAGAGAGTTTGCAAACTGAGAATGTTCTTTAAAAAGAGCTTCTAAACCCAGAGAGAACTAAACAATACAAATTGAAGAATTTGAAATCCCAACAAGATCTAAACTGTAGGCAATATGATTTAGGCACTAGTATTGCAACAGTTACAAATTTGAAGTCACCTAGACTTCAAATTTAGGCCTATTTAGTCTCTTCTGCTACAATCTCTGCAGTGAAGAGATCAAAGCATAGCCATGAGGGAAAAACAGAGTTCCTCGCCGAATTGACGATTATAGCTTCTTTGAGGCACAAGAATTTGGTTTAGGTCCAAGGCTGGTGTGTTGAAAAAGATGAATTGTTGCTTGTTTACGAGTTCATGTCCAATGGGAGTCTTGATCAGGTTCTATACGATCAATCCGAGTGTGGTAATTTGCTGAAACGGGTACATAGATACAATATTGCAGTTGGGTTAGCCTCTATTCATAACAAGAACAATTCGACAAATATACAAAGACACAACGTTTGGCACATCTTCGGGGGAGATCGGAACAACCTCTACGGAAGATATCTTGGCAGTGATCGGTGAGCTAATGCAAAACAGTCTGTGGCCATCACTTGCGCCATTGTTGAATGCTTTAGAGAGAGAAAAAAAACTAGTGTGAGAGAGAGAGAGAGAGAGAGAGAGAGAGAGAGAGAGAGAGAGAGAGAGAGAAGATCGATTGAAGTGAGGTTTGGATGTGTTGCCTCTAAATTGAGCTTTCTTTGGAGAAATCGCGGATGAATTTGGTGGAGAGAGAAGGGGGTTTGGTTGGGTAAATTGGTCTATTAAAAATTAATGGGATTTGAAGGAGCAAATAATTTTATCTACGATCTAATGTATTATAAGTTCACAAAATGGGACTTCTAGGTAAATGCCCCTAAAAATAAAAAAATAAAATAAAATACTCATCATTTTTATACAATTTTATCTTTTTGAGAAAAAAATTAAAAAATTAAAATTATTTTTTTAATATTTATTTTTATCATACTAATTCTTATTTTTTTTTTTAAATGAGAAAACTAATTTTAAAATTCAAACAAATAGAAACGTTTAAAATTTTACTTGTTCAACTTTAAAAAATACTAAAAAATTATCCTTTAATTTTAATTATTTAAAATAAGGTGACATATCTCTCTCCTATGTAATATCTCTCTCCTATGTGACATTTAAAATAATTTTACATAATTATTTATGTCACACCCTCAAAATAATAACATTAAACCCATCAATTTAGACATGCATTGATATAAGAGACAAACATCATTCTATTCCACAGAGTAATTCTTTACAAGAAACATTACATGTTAACAACAGAATCAAATGCCCTATGGGCTTACAGCTTTCCAAGCTAACACTTGGTTACAAAGAGGAGAGTACTAACTCAAATACACATTAAGCCCTTGGCTTGAAATTACATGTAATACAACAAAAGATAACCAAAACCACAAACGTCTGCCTGCCTCTGGCCTCCCAAACGATGTCCTTGGAGGTGGCATGCTTCATGTACCTGAAAATGGTGTCCCATATAGGGTGAGCCACAGCCCAGTAGAAATACACTAAACCGACTATGAACAATGACTAAAAGATTAGCAGTTAATAGATGGTCAACACTTATACATTCGTTTACATCTTATTACGATTCCATGACAATCAAGTCTATGTTACAATTCACTTCCCATTTCTTATTCAACACTGAGTTTGAAAACAAGGATCAGTACTCTGGCCAAAACCTTTAATGAGATTATAGTTCATCACTAGAACACTTTCGAAATCCAAGATGGATACACATTTTGGTGTTGTATCAATAACACATAAACCACTTCCATGCTTCATAAATGATGTACATTTTAGTGCTATATCAAATTAAACAAACATCTCAATAGATAAGCATATGAGCTATATCACTACTACCACAGATAAGCATATGAGCTATATCGTCACTACCACAGATAAGCATATGAGCTATATCAACACTACCACAGATAAGCATATGAGCTATATCAACACTTCAATAGACAAACATATGAGCTGTGTCATCATTCCAATGGGAGAGCATATGAGCTGCATCCCTGGGTCCATCCCCCCATCTTCCCTTAACCATTAACCGGTTTAGAGGTACATCCCCCATCTTCCCCTAAACCGTGGAGTACATCCCCATCTCCTCACATACACAAGCAATGCATATAAACACAGAATCATATACGCAATCAATCAATACATAAAGTTAATGTATTTTATCAACCGTCTGTATATAATGCACATAAACACATTGGTCATATGCACAATCTATCAATACATGAAGTTAATGTATTCTATCAACCGTCATACTCTATGACACATCCAATTGATTAGTTCTAGTTTGCCTAATCATCATGCATTGTCTACAACAATCAATACTACCCTCCACCGGTAGTCCAAAGCAATTATTTCTAAACGGGAAATAAATGCACCAATGGATAATATAACAACATTTCAACTAGGTGAGCAATAAATGATCCAACTACACCCTTTAGTCCCATACATTCCCAATTTCAACATTCGCAATTCAATTCCTCATTTTCTTTAATTAATTATGTACATTAATTAATTAAACCAATTAGGGAAACTTACAATGATTCACAAAACAACCCTAAGGTTCCATTTCCATCAATGTTCCAACATTAATTTCATTTCTCTATGCCTAACTTGCATATAGGTTTATATAATTAAAACTCCAATTTCTGTAAAATTACACAAAGGCCCAAATTTTCTCAAAAATTACCCAACAACCCCCAACATATCAAAATGCTAAAATTCAAAAACAAAGCTCATAAGATGGAGTAGGTTATCCCTACCTCAAAAGGTGACACCCAACGAGGAAGATGAAGAAAACGAAAGTGCTCCAAATCACAAATTTCTCGGATCAAAAGATAGCCCTCGACGATCAACAACTTTTTTTGTAAAGGCCAAAGGTAAGGAAATCACTCCTACTAGATCAATACCTAGAGAGAAGGTAGAGCTCTAGAGTGAGAAGCTCAACAATGGAGGTTTAGAAAAGTAAGAGAGAGAAATGGAGTTGAAAAAGTGATTCAGAAACCCGGATCTCGTCTATATATAAAAGTAGCCCCGCTCGAGCGTGGAAATCTCCGCTCGAGCGTCATATACAAACTCACGCTCGAGCGTCAAAATGCCCGCTCGAGCGTCCAACACTGCAGAAGAAAATACTGGGAGATGGGAAAACACGCTCGAGCGTCAGAACTCCCGCTCGAGCGGAGAAGCAACAAAGAAGGATCCGCTCGAGCGCCAAAAGCTCCGCTCGAGCGGACATGCCAAAATCTGGGCAACTAGTTTGTGTTTCAAAGCTCAACCAACCTGTTTCAAACCTGCCCAACACAACTCAAGACTCAAATACAAGGAGTAAAGGATGTAAACAAGATATACACAACAACCAACTCCACGGAACCTAAGTCCGGATGCAACAATTAAAGAAAGAGAAACCGGGATCGCTATAATTTAAAATTTTATTTGCTCAATTTTAATTATATATAAGTAGTGTTTACTGTCAAAAATTTTCTCTCCTATGTGACATATCTATCTTTCGTTTTTCTTTTTTTACAAAGTGCCACGTAAATTATTTCTAAAATCTATTCTTTAAAAGATTTCTACTTAATTTAAACTACTTGTAAATAAAATTTAAAATAATTATATGTACTAAAAAATACTTTATGAATTAATTTTCTTCTACTTTTTCACTTTTATTCAAGTATCCAATTTTATATTAAAATTTAATATATTTCTTTTTCTTTTCTTTTTTTGTCTATGTTATTTATATTTTATTATTAATTTTTATTGAATTTCCTATTTAAAATGAAATTGTTTATTAGGAAAAATTTATATTTAATTTAAACTTTGTATACATATATATAATTATATATAATACATATAAATAGTTTTAAAATAGATATTAAAGAAAAATCAATACTCAACGTAATTAATTTATCTATTTTTTTCTTAATCAAACCACAACATACCTAAATTTAATTTTTTTTATAACTTTCATTCCTACTTTATTATTATTATTATTATTATTATTATTATTATTATTATTATTATTATTATTATTATTATTATTATTTCTAATCTAACTGAATAATAAAGAAAAAAAAAATTGATGATAAATCCAATCTAAGGAGAGTATAAGACATTAGGTGCAGTATATATTTTTTATTAGTGAGAAATTCACACTTATTGAAATAATTTAGTGTGAAATTCTAGAGGACATTTTATTTTCAATTTTACCCCTTGACTTTTTTATTTATCTATTTGACTTTTTGTTAATTATCTGTCAAATTTATATGGGTAAATTACACTTTTTCACTAAATCTCTCTTTGGTCCGTAAATATGAAATCGTGACAGTTAATCGCTTGCACTTCTGATAAAATCTCACTTTAATCCCTACACATAAAATCGTGACAATCAACCCCTGCACTTCTGGTCAAGTGTTAATGTCTCTTTTGTTACTTGGTCGTATAAGTCTTTAATAGAAGTTGATAATGTGACAGGCATATGACTACAAAACGATGGCAAACGAAGGAAAATCACCCTAATTTTTCATCTATACACATTTTGTTTCGAAATTTACATTAAATTTTGATTGTATTCAGTTAAAACAAAATACAAATTATGAACAATTAATGAGATGAATTATGGTTTTGCAAAATTAGGATCCTGAAACTCTATTTTTCATAGTAATATAGTCTTTTGTCTATTCCTCTCAATTTCTCTTCGATTTTTCAGTTTTTTTTTTTTTATTATTTCAAAAACTCTATTTTTTTGTGTCTTCGTTCCAATTTTTAGCATATGAACATATATGTATATATAGCATTATATAACTCTCATATGTTTATCACGTGAGACAGTGTATATTAGTGAGAAATGATGATGATATTTTCCTCTTTTGCCATTATTTTGTAATCACATGCTTGTGACATGACTAGATTGTTTTAAATACTTAAACAATGAAGTAATAGAAAGGAAAAATTGACACTTGATCAGAAGTGCATAGGGTTGACTGCCACGATTTTATATATAGGGATTAAAGTAGGATTTGACGAAAAGTGTAGGGGTTAACCGTCATAATTTCTGTGTAAGGACCAAAGTGAAATTTGATGCAAAGTATAGGTGCAAAGTGTAATTTACCCAATTTATATCTATCTGTTCAAATTTTTTTTTGTCGTTTCAAATATTTTGTCTATCTGTTCAAATTTGTATCTATCTATTCAAATTTTTTGACTTTCGATTTAATTTTTTCCTCTATCTATCCAATTTTCCCATTAAATTCCATTTACTTATTCAAATTTATATCTATTTGTTCAATTTTTTTGACTATCTAATACATTTTTCTCCCTATCTATCTATTCGTTCAATTTTTCTCCTAAATTCTATCTATCCATGTCTATTGCAATTCCTATCTATTGAAATTATTTGTCAAATTATTCTATTATCTGTTCAATTTTTTTTTTTCTAAATTTGTCTAAATTTTGTCAACTTTTTTTTCCAAATCTGCCTCATACATATACACACTCACAGATATACAAACACTCAAGATATACTTAGATACACACACAAATCTCTCTCAACCTTATCTGTTCTACACAAAAACAAAAACAAAAATTATCTATTTCATTTTGATCATCACACCACCACCACCACCATCACCAAATCGAAAGATCAGCTTCATCTTTCTTTCTTGTTCAAAATCTAAACTATAAAAGCATCTTCTGTATTTTAACCTACATTTAATATTACAAACGTCAAGATAAAAACTAAAATACCAACAAAAATCATATATAAGCAACAACATTGTTGTTTGGCCACTGACAAGTGGAAGTTATAAATAAAAATAATAAAATTTTGAATTTATAAAAAATCAAGAAACCCAATCAGTATAGGGAGCTCAAATTAGGGGTTGCCCACTTCAATTTTTTTAGAAACATAGAGATTTTCAAAAGGGTCTAAATTCTCTCTAATTGGAGATCAAGACTAGACCATCCAGTCCGACCCATAGGACTATTTTTGGACCCCTTTTCAATAATCTGAACTGTTAATATGTAGAACTCGCCGATTACTATATTCTTGTAAAAATCACGTTGATCGGATATCGATAAATATTTGATCAGATCAAATTTTTGTCAATCGTTTATTTCGTTACCGTTTATTTTTTTATATAAAACTGATCTAATCAAATAGCTATCGATATCCGATCAACGTGATTTTTTATAAGGTTATAATACTTGATGAGTTCTACACATTAAACGGTTTACATTATCGAAACGGAGCCCAAAAATAGGCCCACGGGTCGGACTGGACGGTCCAATCTTGATCTCCAACTGGAGACAAGCTGGACCGTTTTCAAAATTCCTATAATTATCAATGTGTATCATCACTCATGTTGAGTTAGAAATTTTACATTTCTAGAAAGAATTTATGAATGAAAGTTAAAATAGTACAAGAACACTCCCATTATTTTCTAAGGAGCAATATTAGGACTCAAAAAAATTATTAAAAATTTTACACAATATAATTTATGTAGGCACCATGTAAATATTGTATAAGATTTTTGAAATATTTAACATTTGTTTTTCTCAGTGACCAAACAATTTAAAAGTCAAAAATTCTATAACCCACCTTCGAAAGAAAGCTCGCTAGCATCAATGAGTTTCTGTCATGACCCAAACCCGGCCCTATGGGTTTAGCATCAGAATCGCCAAGAATCCCAGATTATCAAGAGTACAAGAAATCGAGTTCAGGGCTGGCGAAATACAAGAAATAAATAATGTCCATTGAGTGACGATACAGTATGCCAAAAGATTTTTCATGCATTCACACATGTAGAACAGTACAGTCTATACAAAATTTACAGTCACACAGTGCAGGGACCTAATCCCTTGATAGCAGTACAGTTAGTAGCTGACAGTCTATACAGTAATCCAAAACAGTACGGAGACAGACGGGGGAAAAACAAAGCACCCCAAAGCCATAGCATGGCAACTCGGAACCTCGCAGTGAGGCACAAAGGCTGGCTTGACAAAACTGGAGTCTAACCCACGCTCCTAGCTCCGATCTGGTGGCTGAGCACCTACATATATATATAAACAGTGAGCTAAAGCCCAGTGAATAACATAATGCGTAAAGAGGTTAAGAATGAAATGTCCTTACAGTAATGAAAACAGTTCATTAAACAGTATTTCAGTCTTTCAGTCAGAACAGTTATTCAGTCATATGTGGTACATCCATTAGCATAACAGTAAACAGTAGGTCTTAAAGACCGAACAGTAATGATGGCCATCAATCAGTAAACAGTAGTGGTTCCACGAGGGAACTGACAGAGATCTCTGTAACAGTAACAGTAAACAGTAGGTGCTAAGGATGCCACAGTACAGTTCGGAAATAAAGGACATACATTCATTCAGTAAATAATACTAGTTCAGTAAACAGTTCAGTTCAGTATTCAAAAGATAATCATTTTGAACATATCTTTACACAATTGTTACTCACAGAGTTTGGGCTACAGTATGCTAGAGCGTGTCTCCCCAGTCGCCAACCCTACATAGTTCACAGGTTGAACACACACTAAGCTACACAGTTGGGAAATATCATAACTTAATCCCTAATTTGCCTTGGTGTGTTCTACATCTATACCCTCATTAAAATGCTTTAAACTAGGCCTAAGAATACCTAGAATGGGATGAGGATGCAAAAATACACTTAGAAAACATTTTGCAGAGTTTGCTGAAAATAGGAGCCTCGCTCGAGCGAGCTTCCAAAATCAAAGGCTTTGCTCGAGCGAGAAATCCTTCGCCGAGCTTCCGTCAAACAAGAAAATATCGATGCTGTGATTTTACGCACGATGGTCGCTCGATGCTCGCTCGAGCGGAGCCCTAGACAAAGGTGCTCGCTCGAGCGAGGAATCCTTCGCTCGAGCGAGGAAGCCAAATATGGAATTCCCAGATTTGCCTCCCAAGCTCAAACCAAGCATCCTACCACTCCAAATTTGACCTCTTGGGCCCAAATTCTAGAAAACATATCTAAATTCAATGTATAACAAGTTTCAAAGCTCAATTTATGAATTCAAGCCCCAAAGGTGAGTCAATTAAAACCATATTCAAACCCATTTTCAAGAATATGAAGAACATGCAAACATGCATGAAATTAAACCATTTCAAAGCTCCAATTTGATGTTCTAGTGAGCCATTTATACCAAAAACAAGTTGAAATCATGGACTTAAGCTTAGACATGAGAATGCATGTACAATTTGTCATGAACTCAACTCAAAATTCATCAATTCAAACATGCATGCATGATTTCTAGTATAATTCACCATGGATGAGCTACAACATGCCTTAATTCTAAAATGAAGCATGAATCATGCAAGAATTAGCCCTATGACAACAACAAGAAGATGAATGTCCTACCTTAATCTTGTATTCAAGGTTTAAGAGTCCAATTTGACAATTCTCTAACAATTTCTTCAATTTCCAAGCAAATCAACAAGATGAATGCACTCTCTCCCTCTCTCTCTCTCTCTCTCTCTCTCTCTCTCTCTCTCTAAATTCGGTGGAACAAGGGAATAGAGCTGATGAAATGTTCATCTAAGTGTAGGCAAGGCTCAATAATGAGAATAAACAAAGGCCCACTAACAATGGCAAAAGTGTAATTACGACAGACTCTTTAATTGGCTTAAATTAATCTAGTTTAATCATACCTAATCACATTTTAGATAAATATACCATTAAATCACATAAATTCCAATGGTTCCAAAACATCAATCTATTTTCGATTCGACTGCCGACAAGGCCTTCAATTTGCAGTTTAAACATGAAAACAAGAACAGATAATCAAATAATTGAAAAGATAAAAATGCAATACAATAGATATGCTCAGTCAATTCAGTTCCAGTTTTCAATCAGTCCATTCAGTACTTCAGTTGGTTCAATTATCAGTCATAGGCAGTCCAGTTTAGCAGTAGTCAGTATGTAATTCAGTAATTTATCGGTAAACAGTATGGGGGTTGTTACAGTTTCCCCTCCTTATAAGGAGTTTAGTCCTCTAAACTCGAGTTACCTTCATTCTGGAAGAAAACAGGATCCAGTGGGAACAAATCAGGATATCTCTTAGCCATGTCATCTTCCCTTTCCCAGGTGGCATACACACCACCATGGTTTTGCCAGTCAACTTTCACTAACGGGATCTCTTTGTTTCTCAGTTTCTTGATCCGTCTGTTTACAATCTGTATAGACCGTTCCTCGTAAGTGTAGTCATCACTCAACACGATACGAGTAGGCTCAATCACGTAGAAGGGATCTCGGAGATAATCTCTCAACATCGAAATATGGAAAACATTATGCATATGCTCTATTTCAGGAGGGAGCGCAACTTGATACGCCACCGGATTAATTTTCTCAATAATCTCATATGGTCCGACGTATCTCGGCGCTAACTTGCCTTTGACTCCAAAACGAGTCTGGCCCTTCATTGGTGTTACTTTCACAAAAACGTGATCACCCACTTCATACTCTCTATCCCGTCTTCTGACATCCGTATAACTTTTCTGTCTACTCTGTGCAGTTTTCAGTCTTTGTTGTATCAATTTTATCTTTTCAGTCGTCTCATATACGATCTCGGGCCCAAGCAAAGGCCCATCTCCAACTTCTGCCCAGCAAATCGGAGATCGACATTTCCTGCCATACAATGCCTCGAAAGGCGCCATACCAATACTCGAATGGTAGCTATTGTTGTAGGCGAATTCAGCCAATGGCAAATGACTTTCCCAGTTTCCCTGAAAATCAAGGACACACATTCTCAATAGATCCTCCAAAGTTTGGATGGTCCTTTCTGACTGTCCATCTGTCTGAGGATGATAGGCACTACTCAGCCTCAATTCAAGACTAATGCAACAGAGGGCTTTGCCAAAACCTCGATATAAACTTCGAATCCCTGTCAAAAACAATAGACACAGGCACTCCATGCAGTCTCGCAATTTCATCAATATAGATAACAGCCAATTTGTCCGCATTATAGATTGTCTTGACAGGTAAGAAGTGAGCAGATTTGGTTAGTCCATCAACAATAACCCAAATTAAATCCATACCTTTTCTGGAGCGAGGTAACCCAACGATAAAATCCATCGTGATATGCTCCCATTTCCACTCTGGTATGGGTAAGGGTTGCAATAATCCAGCAGGTTGTTGATGTTCAGCTTTGACTTGTTGGCAATGAAGACATTTGGACACAAAGTCGGCAATTTCTTTCTTCATTCCCGGCCACCAAAAATTCTGTTTCAGATCTTGGTACATTTTCGTATTCCCCGAGTGGATAGACAATTTTGAATTGTGGCCCTCTTGCAGAACTCTTCTTTTCAGTTCAGTGTCATTCGGCACACACAGTCTTTCTTGGAATCTCAGTACATTGTTCTCAAATTTGAAAACCGGTCTCGGCTTAGACTCTCTTTCTTCGATGATCTTTTTCAAAAAGTCATCCAGTTGCTGTTTCTCTTTAACTTCTTCAATCAATGCCGGTTGAGCAGAAATAGCAGCTAGCATTCCACCTTGTTCTCTCAAAACAACTTCAATTCCAAATTTTTCAAGGTCACAAAGCAGCTCTTTCTGTCCGGTGAGCAAACAAGCTAGGTTGGCAATTGACTTTCGGCTCAATGCGTCGACAACAGTGTTGGCTTTTCCCGGATGGTACAGAATCTGTAGGTCATAGTCTTTGATCAGTTCTAGCCATCTGCGCTGTCTCATATTTAGTTCTTTCTGTGTGAAGAAATATTTTAAGCTCTTGTGGTCGGTGTATACTTCACATGTCGCCCCATAAAGGTAGTGACGCCAGATTTTCAGTGCAAACACTACTGCAGCCAGTTCCAAATCATGGGTCGGGTAGTTCTTTTCATGTGGTCTCAACTGTCGGGAAGCATAAGCAATAACTCTCCCATTCTGCATTAAAACACACCCCAAACCCTTATGAGAAGCATCACTAAATACAGTATAACCATCCGTACCTGAAGGTAAAGTCAAAACCGGTAAATACAAGTCGAAGTTTTCAACTCTTGGAATGTCGATTCCTTTGGTCACCCAAATAAATGATGTCCCCTTCTGAGTTAACTGAGTTAATGGTAGGGCAATTTTGGAGAAGTCTTTGACAAATCTTCTATAATATCCAGCCAAACCCAAAAAGCTTCGGACTTTAGTCACATTTGTTGGTCTAGGCCAGTTCACTACAGCTTCAATTTTCTGCGGATCAACAGAAATTCCATCTTTGCTAACAACATGCCCCAAAAACATAACATGATCAAGCCAGAACTCACATTTAGACAATTTAGCATACGCTTCGCCCTTAGGGTCTCAGTAGGCAAGTCTCAGATGGTATTCATGTTCTTCTCTACTTTTTGAATAAATCAGTATGTCATCAATAAATACCACAATGAAATCATCAAGGTATGGTTTAAAATTTTTTTTCATAAGGTCCATAAAAGCAGCAGGGGCATTCGTGACTCCGAATGGCATAACTAAAAATTCATAATGGCCATACCTCGTTCTAAAAGCTATTTTATCAATGTCTTCCGGTTTAACCTTCAGTTGATGATACCCCGATCTGAGATCAATCTTGGAAAACACTTGTGCACCTCAGAATCGATCAAATAAATCATCAATACGTGGCAATGGGTATTTATTTTTCACGCTACCTTGTTCAATTCACTTTAATCAATGCACATCTCAATGAGCCATCTTTCTTCTTTACAAACAAAACAGTGCACCCCACGGTGAAATCGGGCCCGATAAACTTCTTGTCTAACAGCTTCTTGCAATTGCACTTTCAATTCCTTCGATTCATTGGGGCCATTCTCAGAGGAGCTTTAGATATTGGTTGTGTACCCGGAATCACATCAACGGTAAATTCAATCTCCCTGTCAACCAAATCCCCTGGCAGATCATCTGGAAATACATCTGGGAATTCTCTGACTATAGGGATACAATTCACATCAGTTTTAACACTATCATCAGTAGACACAGTCAGCACAGAACACAGATATCCTTTACACCCCTTTCTAATTAATTTAACAAATTTTCATCAAGAAATCAAGTACGGAGGAGGTACTACTCCACTCCCATTAAACACAAATTCAGGTAAACCAGGTGGACGGAAAACAACTTGCTTGGTCACACAATCAATGGTGGCATGATATTTTTGTAACCAATCCATCCCCAATATTACATCAAAATGATCAATGTTCAATGGCAGTAAATCAATAAACAGATGCATATCTCCAACAATAATCTCACAAGCAGGATACATCTATGCACATGTCGTGGATCCCCCAATAGGTGATGATACAGCTAACAGGTAATTCATGGGTTCTAAGGGTCTATTCAATTTCTGTGAGAAAGCATGCGACACATAAGAATGTGTAGATCCTGAATCAATCAATACATATGCATTTTGTGTACAAATAGAGAGGATACCTGACACAACGGTTTCAAAGATTTTGCATCGCCTCCCAGATTAGGGCGAACACTGCCCGCCTCATAGGCTCTTTCCCAAGAGCTTTGGGGTTAGGCTTTGGTACTTGCTGTCAAGGCTTTGGTGTAGCTTTGCTACTAACTTGGGCAGGGCGATCTCTAACCATGTGGCCCACTTTGCCACATCTGTGACAGGCTCCGGATATTTTGTGACAAACCCCTTTGTGCTTGTTGCCACATACAGAGCATGGTAGAATGAACCCACTCCCTTGACTAGGGCTAGTTGTTGACCCCGTATTCTGTTTCTTGTTGGCCGGGTTGTGCTTGCCTTTCTTGAATTTGAAACCCTGCCTTTTACCATGCCATTCAGTTGTTGGTGTTTCAGATTGTTTCACTGCTGCAATGTTCGACTCGGCCATCAATGCTCGGTCGAGAACACCCACAAAAGTCGATAGTTTCAAAACACTTATTCGGTCAAGTATTGCAACATTAAGGCCACCCTCAAATTTTTCTGGCCTTCTTGTAGTCAGTGTCCACCATATGTGGTGCATATCTAGCAAGCTCAGTGAACCTTGCTTCATATTCAGCCACAGACATTGTACCCTGTCTCAGTTGTTCAAATTCAGTCACTTTCTTCTCCCCGACGCACTGTGGGAAGTACTTTTCAAAGAAGGACTCCTTGAACTGAGCCCAAGTCATAACAGTATTTGTATCATGGATCAACATCCACCACCTTCTAGTTTCTTCTTGTAGGGTGAAGGTAGCTAACAGCACTTTATTCGCTTCTGAGCACGGAAACACTTCAAATAGTTTTTCTGTTTCAAGCACCCAATCTTCAGCCTTTAGCGGTTCAAGGCCTCCTTGAAAGGATGGCGGTTTCATCTTGCTGAATTTATGGGTGAGAGCAATAATATCCCCATCATTCACATTTGCATTAGGTTCCGGCTGTACCGGAGGAGAAGGAGGTGGGGGCTGTTGGTTCTATTGTTGCTCAAGTCTAGCAGTTATCAGTTCCATCATTCTTTCCATTCATGCCATTCTGGCCTCGGATGATTCAGGTTCATTTGCATTGTCCATTTCATTATAAGCAGTTATAACAGTTATAGCAATTATAACATAAACAATTGCATATTTAGACAGTTATCACATTAACAAGTATTCAGTCATAACATAGCCATACACTTTTCAAGTTCATGAAATGCCCTAATCACTTTTCTAGGACACCCTATAGCTCATTTGGACACGTGTGTGGGGTATAACTCGTGGTTAAGTATCGCTCTAATACCACTCTGTCACGACCCAAACCCGGCTCTATGGGTTTAGCATCAGAATCGCCAAGAATCCGAGATTACCAAGGCCCGCTATGAAATCTGAGAAATCGAGTTCAAGGCCTGGCTGTAGACACCACATTTTTTACTGTCCTCAAGACTTGGACGTCACCGTTTGAACACCCGGTGATCATCCATGTTTGTGTTCGTTTGGAGTTCCCGGAGGTCTCAGCTACGCGCCTTGCCTCAAGATCTCCGAACTCGACCGTTTTGTGTCTGGTTTTGCACCAAACACTTGTGTTTTTCCTTGGAGGGGCAGGAAATGCCTTGTGAGGCATCCCCATACATCACCGGCCATGGCTAGAGGCCACCGGGTTTGTTCAGGTCCACCGCAATGTATATTGCCGACGACACTTTTGGCCGACCGCCATCAATTTTGTCAAAATGACAATTTTGGCCACCGACTCGCTCATCTGCTTTTAGCAGATATTTTGTGCCAGCTGTGATAGCTGGCACCCACCCCATTCCCCTCCGTACACGTGTATGGGGGGATTTCCCTCTTGAATGGCTTGTTTTGTAAGCCTTACAAGAGGGAATTGCCTATATAGGAGAGCTTCCTCTCTTTGGCCAAGGGTTAGACTTTTTTTAGACATTTTAGACAGTTTTTGTAAAGCTTGAGTTCTAGGGTTAGGGTTAGATATATATTCTATCTCTATAAGTGTGTGTTTTGTCCCACTTTTGCTCACAAACACACACTAACACACCATCTCTTGGACTTGAGACCTTTGGAGGGTTGTTTTAGTGTTTTGGAGCTGGATTAAAGCCAAAGAAGGCTGTTGGAGCATTGCTTGTGAAGGTGGTCTTCAAGGGTAAGAAACTTCCCTTTTATTCCCCATTTTTGCATTGCTTTTCTACCTGTCTTAGAACTATTTTTGTGCTTAGTGTATAACATAAAAAAGTTCTGTTTTTTAGCCCTCTTGATTGTTTGTTAGGGTGTTTTGTGGTTTAGAGGGGTTTGACCCCTCTTAAGCCTTGTAAGGCTCCTTTTTGTGCTATTTTTGGTGAGTTTCGGGACTTTGGTGTTTGGGCCTCTTCACCACTGAAATCTTGAGGGATTTTAGTGGTGAAGATAGTGCCTTAAAGTCTCAAAAAGGGGAGGGCCACCCCCTCTCCTTGTTGTCCTTGAAAAGGACCATTTTTGGCCTCTTAAGGGAGCATCTAGCTTAGGCTTTTGTTGATCATGCCATGGCTGTATTTTATGCTTATATTGTCATGATTTAACTTTGTATTAAGTTGGTTTTGGTACACCATGCATGCTTAGCATACTTACCATGTAATGCCTTGTTATTGCCTTAATATGCCTTAGGTTGTTGGCCTTTGTTCTAGCATGTCTTAGGTTTAGCCTTGTGAAGGTTTTGTGCTTATTTTGCCATGTTTTAGGTCTGTCCATGTTTGTTTGAGTCGATCTTGGCATGCATTATATAGCTCCTTTGTATTATGGCTTGTATGCTTCAAGTAGGTGAATGTGTAGCATGCATTGCTTGCATTAATTAGTGGTTTAGGACCATCCTACATGTCATTTCAGTCCCTTTGGTGTGCTTCTATGCTTGCCTTGGTGGTCTCTTTGTTGCCTCTTGAGCATGTGTTATATGCTCCTTGAAAGTGCATTTGTGCATGCCTTCATATTTGAGCCACTTAGATGCCATCTAAGTAGTCCTTTGGCCTTGCTTTAACATGCTAAAAATCTGTTTTTAGTTGTTTAATGCATGCCATGGTTGTTATGCTAAGTGTGTTTCAAAGCATCATTACCTTGCTTCAAGAATTTGGACCATTTGCATGCTTATGCTTGTCTTGATTAAGTTGGTTTGGCACCATGTTTTAACATGATTTTCAGAGCTTATGTTGCATGCTAATTGTCCATGATAACCTCTTTTAAGTGTGCTTGAAAGTTGCTTGCTTATTGCTTAAGCTTTAGACCACAACATGTGCATGTGTGCATGTGTGTTTAGCCTTCATTTTTGGGCATTTTGGCCACTGTTTTAGGCCTATTTAGAGCTTCCTAAATCATGTTTAAGTCCATCTTTTCATTAGTTTGCATTGACTCATGTTTGCTTGTATGCTTGCATAAGTGTCTTGCCATGCCATGTTGCATCCTTAGCTTGCATGCCTAGGTTGCATTGCATCTTGCATGCATGCCTTGTTCCTTGATTTGGTGATAGGAATTGGGTCTTGGTTTGTTTGTTTGACTTGCATTTCATTTGACATGAAAGTGCATGCTTGATTCTTTGGGCCATCATGCATGGAGATGCGTGATTGGTGGTCCGAGAATCGAGGTACATGCCCCTTTGAGTCACAAACATGATAGGGGGCATGATTGGTGCATACATTGCTTGAATTATATTGCCATGCAAGTTCTGCCCTCTGCTGCTGTGAGTTGCAGGTTCTGCAGGCATTCTTTGCCGACCGGCAGTATTCAGTGCTAACCGGCAGTACATCATCAGCCGATGGATGCATCTTGTGCCGATGACCACAATTCACTGCCGGTGGCTATTCTACTCAGCCGGTGGTGGTCCCCAGTATCTGAAGAAGCATCTCTGAGATTTTGGCAATCTCCAGAGGGGAATAGCAGGGAAAACAGAGGCAATCCATGCATGGCAGTGCAATTCCAAGCAGGACCCGAACATGCGTTGCATCAGGCTTTCCTCCCGAGGCGGTTTACTTTTTTTTTCCTAGTTTAGTTAGTTGTTAATTAATTAGGCAATTTGTAATATTTAATTAGCTTGCGTAGTTAATTAATTTGTATTATTCTTTTGGTCCCTCCGGGCAAGGGCGAATCTGTAATAAGTGTGGGTGAGTGTGTGTATGTCTTCCAACCTCCACTTCTTTCTCCCTTTTATTTACCTGCTTACGATGGGTAGTATTAGGGCACGTTTAAATTAGCATACCTCATGAAAATGCATGCGTGCATCCATGCATTTGTCTTGCATGCACCGGGCTTGGTACATCATACAAACTGCATTATATTTTCAATTCCAAATTGAATACGTGATAGTTGTAGCATTTCACATGCCATTTTAGGGTTAGCCGAGCCCATCCTAATCACATCCTGTATGTGTTGCATTAGCCACTTAACATGAACTAGGATCATACATATATTTGCTAACTAGTTTATTGTTTTGGCATGGAGTACAATGTAAGTATTTATGCTTTAGCATCTCGCATGCGTGTGAATGTTAACATGACAGTATGCTTACCATGTGGCTAAATGCTTATATGAGATAAACTGCCTGATTGCCTGTGGGTGAAGATTGGATTGTTTGAGTTGGAAAAACTCGTTGAAATCCGTGTTTTAGCCTACTTGCGAGTAGCAAATTCCAAAGCATTTTCAAAACAAACGGATATGCGATGCTTGTTTCCAAATTAGACAATCTAGTCTATACTTGTTTCTTTGGCAAGATAACATAGTAATTCTAGGCTAATAACCCAACAAGAACACATAACGTTTTCAAAATCGGATATCATGGTTAGTAGAGGTCTTGCTTGAGGCGAAAGGGTGCTCATAGTGACCTTCCCGATCGTACCCAAGCTCCGAGCCGAGGCAACTTTGGTGATGACGGACACGTGGCTGTGGCACAGTCGGGGTTTCCTAAATTTCCCAAAATAAAATATTTAGGTGACGACTCAGATCGAAGCGATCCATGTTTGGCACTTCTTTTTCAAAAATCTGTTTTCTCAAACGATTTGCCAGAGTTGGACTCTTTGGTTCAGATTACGAACCGCAACAAACACAAAAATTGAGTCCGAACTGTAGCGAGGTCCCCCGCGGGCTTGTTACACTGGCGGAAGCCAATACAGTAAATAAATAATGTCCATTGAGCTGTGACAGTCTGTATGCCAAAAAGATTTTTCATGCATTCACACATGTAGAACAGTACAGTCTATACAAAATTCTGATCCACAGTCTGAGGACCTAATCCCTTGATAGCAAAGATGCTTAGTAGTGATACTATATAGTAATCCAAAACAGTACGGAGATAGACAGGGGAAAAACAAAGCACCCCAAAGCCATAGCATGGCAACTCGGAACCTCGCAGTGAGGCACATAGGCTGGCTTGACAAATCTGGAGTCTAACCCACGCTCCTAGTTCCGATCTGGTGGCTGAGCACCTACATATATATATAAACAGTGAGCTAAAACCCAGTGAATAACATAATGCGTAAAGAGGTTAAGAATGAAATGTCCTTACAGTAATGAAAACAGTTCATTAAACAATATTTCAGTCTTTGAGTCAGAATAGTTATTCAGTCATATGTGGTACACCCATTCGCATAACAATAAACAGTAGGTCTTAAAGACCGAACAGTAATGATGGCCATCAATCAGTAAACAGTAGTGGTTCCACGAGGGAACCGATAGAGATCTCTGTCAGATGTGATAAAGAAACGAGGGTGCTAAGGATGCCACAGTACAGTTCGGAAATAAAGGACATACATTCATTCAGTAAATAATACCAGTTCAGTAAACAGTTCAGTTCAGTATTCGAAAGATAATCATTTTGAACATATCTTTACATAATTGTTACTCACAGAGTTTGGGCTACAGTATGCTAGAGCGTGTCTCCCCAGTCGCCAACCCTACACAGTTCACAGGTTGAACACACACTAAGCTACACAGTTGGGAAATATCATAACTTAATCCCTAATTTGCCTTGGTGTGTTCTACATCTATACCCTCATTAAGATGCCTTAAACTAGGCCTAAGAATGCCTAGAATGGAATGAGGATGCAAAAATACACTTAGAAAACATTTTGCAGAGTTTGCTGAAAATAGGAGCCTCGCTCGAGCGAGCCTTCCTTTGCTCGAGCGAGCTTCCAAAATCAAAGGCTTCGCTCGAGTGAGAAATCCTTCGCTCGAGCGGTCTGTCGAAACAGTAAAAATACTGGATGCTGTGATTTTACGCGCGATGGTCGCTCGATGCTCGCTCGAGCGGAGCCCTGGACAAAGGTGCTCGCTCGAGCGAGGAAGCCAAATCTGGAATTCCCATATTTGCCTCCCAAGCTCAAACCAAGCATTCTACCACTCCAAACTCGACCTCTTGGGCCCAAATTCTGGAAAACATATCTAAATTCAATGTATAACAAGTTTCAAAGCTCAATTTATGAATTCAAGCCCCCAAAGGTGAGTCAATTAAAACCCCAAAGGTGAGTCAATTAAAACCATATTCAAACCCATTTTCAAGAATATGAAGAACATGCAAACATGCATGAAATTAAACCATTTCAAAGCTCCAATTTGATGTTCTAGTGAGCCATTTATACCAAAAACAAGTTGAAATCATGGACTTAAGCTTAGACATGAGCATGCATGTACAATTTCTCATGAACTCAACTCAAAATTCATCAATTCAAACATGCATGCATGATTTCTAGTATAATTCACCATGGATGAGCTACAACATGACTTAATTCTAAAATGAAGTGTGAATCATGCAAGAATTAGCCCTATGACAACAACAAGAAGATGAATGTCCTACCTTAATCTTGTATTCAAGGTTTAAGAGTCCAATTTGACAATTCTCTAACAATTTCTTCAATTTCCAAGCAAATCAACAAGATGAATGCACTCTCTCCCTCTCTCTCTCTCTCTCTCTAAATTCGGTGGAACAAGGGAATAAAGCTGATGAAATGTTCATCTAAGTGTAGGCAAGGCTCAATAATGAGAATAAACAAAGGCCTACTAACAATGGCAAAAGTGTAATTACGACAGACTCTTTAATTGGCTTAAATTAATCTAGTTTAATCATACCTAATCACATTTTAGATAAATATACCATTAAATCACATAAATTCCAATGGTTCCAAAACATCAATCTATTTTCGATTCGGCCGCTGATAAGGCCTTCAATTTGCAGTTTAAACATGAAAACACGAACAAATAATTAAATAATCGAAAAGATAAAAATGCAATACAATAGATATGCTCAGTCAATTCAGTTCCAGTTTTCAATCAGTCCATTCAGTACTTCAGTTGGTTCAATTATCAGTCATAGGCAGTCCAGTTTAGCAGTAGTCAGTATGTAATTCAGTAATTTATCGGTAAACAGTATAGGGGTTGTTACAGTTTCGAGACACAGAAGTATGTCCAGAGACTGCAAGGACTAATAGTATCAAAATAGATGAGAGGAATTCCAACTTCTTCAGCGATTTCAAGGTTGAAATTCTTAACCCCATTTGCAATGATACAAGTCACTGGCCTCCCCCAACGATAGTTGCAACGACGGTTTCAAATATATATATGTGGGTGTTAATTTTTGACCTCACAACCAAATAGGGAACTTAGCTGAAGAGCACGCGACAGAATAAATTAAACCAAGCACCTGCACATAAGAAAATGAGATTACTACAATGACTCGTCCACCCGAGGACAGTTTGACAATCAAGTTAGTCAACAATCTCACAAGATCTCAATAGTGCACAAATAAAAGCATACCGTAGATCCACGGAAGTGCCTTAATTTTATAGCCAATAGTGCCCTCGTCCCCTAGAAGTCTTACTTCATAAGACTCAAGAACGATACTTATCTCGTACTCTTAGTTAGATGTGGATGAACTACTCAACAGTCTCATCCTTACCCGAACTAAGTGCATCACTTATCTATGACTCTTGTCCACTATCCAAATATCTTAGATTCTGGTATTACCTGATAAGATAAAGAAATTAAGCTTTATTTCCTTCATTAAACAACCCAGAGGGTTCTTATTCATTATATACACAAATGATGCAATGTAACTACTAACTACCTAATCTAGCCACACTTACTTACAGTTAACTAACTATAGTTCTAATAGACTAACACCTAGGTCTGAGAAGGCTGTATTGAGCTAAGGTTGGAGCTACAGCTGTAGCTATTCTGTGGATAACTAAGGCTGTTGTAGTGAGCTGAACCTAGAGCTGAAACTAGAGCTGCTGTGTTGATGTGAGTTGCCATTAGAGGACCTTTGTTCGTAGGAGCTTTAGGGCTCTGATACCATAAAGAAATTGAGCTTTATTTCCTTCATTAAACAACCCAGAGGGTTCTTGTTCATTATATATACATATGATGCAATGTAACTACTAACTACCTAATCTAACCACACTTGCTTACAGTTAACTAACTATAGTTCTAACAGACTAACAGCTGGATCTGAGAAGGCTGCATTGAGCTGAAGCTAGAGCTATAGCTATAGCTACTATGTAGATGACTAAGGCTGCTGTAGTGAGCTGAAGTTGGAGCTATTGTGTTGATGGTTGCTACTCTGTTACTGCTGCTTTGTAGCTCTGTAACTAGGCATGGTTACTGTTGTGCTACACATGGCTCAGCTGTAGCTACACATGACTCGGATACCTTATCATTACCGTACCAGATCTAGGCAATACCGTAACCACCTTGGCAATCTGGTTTGCTCACGTGGCACTTCGGCCAATACCTCGGCTACATTCCGGTCACGTGGCACAACCCTAAAAATACATCCCCACAATATATATATATACATAGAGGGAGAGAGAGAGAGAGAGAGAGAGAGAGAGAGAGAGAGAGAGAGAGAGAGTGAGAGTAGAATTTCGTGATTCAGCACTTGACTCAGTAATTCAGTGTCGTTAGAGCTTCGTCAGTGTTGACGACGAAGAAGACCATATATGTTGCGAACTTTAACCAGATCTACTATGAAATTCAAATCCTTCAACGGAGGAGCAACGGTGGTGTAGGATAAAAGAAAGTCCAGATAGGCTGACGACATCTTCAAATCCTTCAACGGAGACCAACGGCAAGATCAACAACCATGGCGAGATCCTTCGACCTCGCTATGTGTGTTATTGGTGGTGAGGTAAGATGAGGAGAGAGAGAGAGAGAGAGAGAGAGAGAGAGAGAGAGAGAGGTTTGTTGAATGTGTGTAGGTAGTGCTAAGGTTAGAGAGAGGGGTTTGTTGAAATGGGGTTGAACGGTGAAGAAAGAGGCGTATATATAGTATGGGTACTTTAGTCATTTTGTGGGAGTTTGTCCTTTTGGATAATAAATAAAAAATCAACGCCAGGATCTCTAGACAAAGAAAATTTAATTTAGACTTTTGACCTGAACACCATAAAATAAATAAATAATTAGAATCACTTTTAATTGTATGTTACTATTTTTCTTTTTAATTTAACTATTATTATTAAGGGTAAATTACAAATACATCCCTTGAGGTTTGTTTAAAACACAGATTGCCTTCTGTGGTTTGAAAAATTACAAATACCCTTTATTAGAATTTTTTATTTAACAGAATTAATAAAAAAAAATGAAATTCATAATTGCTCTCCTATACAATAATAAAATTACCTAAATTATTAATTGAAACATATTTTTAACATCATTAAACAATGTTAATTGACTTGATGATTTATTAATAAAATAGGTGATTTGTTATGAAATTAGAAACCTTAGGGGTGGAATGTAATTTTCAAAATCACAGAGGGCGATTCGTATTTTAATCAAACCTCAGGGGATGTATTTGTAATTTATCCTATTATTAATGTCAAATTGAGTGTTTATTTTACTATGTTATAATTTAATATGATTTTATATTTATTTCAATTACACTTTTATAGCACGATAAGCGTAATATTATTAAAATACACATAAATAATTGAAATAAAATTATTATATATATATTTGTTTAGTAGAATGATAAGGTTAAGATTATCAAAATAAATAATTAGAATCATCCTTTAATTTTAAATGATTTTTTTCTCCAATTTAATCCTTATTTTTAGTGTTAAAATAAATATTTATTTTATTATATTAAAATTAAGTATAAAAGCATCATATATATATATATATATATATATTTAACCTACACTTTCATAGTTTAACAGAATAAAAATCCTTTTAGAATGACCCCTTTTTTTAAAAATATATATATATATATATATATATTTTCTACCCTAAAAGCTTTACTAAACTTTCAATTAGTTTTTGCAAAATTTCTTACAAGTTCTCCTTTAGTTTTTCAGAGTTTCTATTCATCGTTTTTGAAAAATATGTAAAATGTTTCTCCAATTTGTTCCAAGACAAGAAATTGCACCAAAATTTTTAAAACAATATCGTACTCAAAGCATCTCTAACCATTATTGCTATAATGTCATTGCTGTTACTATAATTTGACAATAAATAGTGCTATTTTACCAAATTATAGCAATGGCGCTCCAATAGTCATTTGTTATTTTGGCAAATCTTAATCATCTTTCCCTCTAAATTTGTAGGTGTTGTTTGGCTATAGATTTTTTTGTGATTTTAAATTTTTTTATTTTTTGTCTTTTGTGAAATTTTTTTAACTGTTTGTAAAAAAAAAAGGATTTTTATTGATAAATCTCATTTAGAACTGTTTTAACCCAAGAAATCCATGAAGGAATCTTTTAACCCATTTAGTCACATATATGTATAGTTCTATTCCATAAAGTCTTTTTTCTTGATTTACACTATTTTCTTGGACACTTATGCCTTTATATTTAATTTTGATACCCTTATAAATATTTTTTGAACGATTAGCAATTTTATGATGTGAACATTCATATTTTAAAATTCACATTGGTAAGAATGTAAAATTGGCCCGTGGGCGGCCCGAAACCTACTCGCGAGCCGGGGCGGGCCCAGCCCGTTGACAATGTGAATATTCACATTGACATGTTAACATTCACATTAATAGGAGTGTAAACTTGGCCCGTGTCCTGTGGTTGCGCGAAACCCGCTCGCGGCACAAGGGTGGCTCGGGACGGACCCGGTTTGGCCCGTTGACAATGTGAATATTCGCATTGACATGTTAACATTCACATTGATAAGAGTATAAAATTGGCCTGCGGCCCGGGGCTGGCCTGACCTGGCCTGTTGACAATGTAAATATTCACATTGACATGTTAACATTCACATTGATAAAAGTGTAAAATTAGCCCGCACCCCGTGGCTGCGAAACCGCCCACGATGCGTGGGCGGCCTATTGACAATGTGAATATTCACATTGACATGTTAACATTCACATTGATAAGAGTATAAAATTGACCAGCGGCCCAAGGCGGGCCCGACCTGGCCCGTTGACAATGTGAATATTTACATTAACATGTTAACATTCACATTGATAAGAGTGTAAAATTGGCCCGACGGCTCGATGCTCGGCTTGATGGCGACCCGTGACAATGTGAATATTCACATTGACATGTTAACATTAACATTGATAGGAGTGTAAAATTTGTCCACTTGCCGGCTTCGCTGCGGGTATCGGGTAGGCCTGATTATTGACAATGTGAATATTCACATTGACATGTTAACATTGTCACAGGCTGGGCCGAGCCCGCCCCGAGCCGCGGCGGGGCTTCGGGTCGTCTACGGGCCGCGGGCCAATTTTACAATCCTATCAATGTGAATGTTAAGATGTCAATGTGAATATTCATATTGTCAACGTGCCGGGCCGATCCCGCCCCGGGCAGCGGGCGGGCTTCGGGCCACCCATAGGCCGTGGGCCAATTTTACACTCCTATCAATGTAAATGTTAACATGTCAATGTGAATATTCACATTGTCAATGGGCCGGGCCGAGCTCGCCCCAGGCCGCCCATGGAACGCGAGTCAATTTTACACTCTTATCAATGTGAATGTTAACATGTCAATGTGAATATTCACATTATCAACTAAGTCGGGCCGCGCCCAAGGCAAATTTTCAGGGCCATGCTAATTTTACACTCCTATCAATGTGAATGTTAACATATCAATGTGAATATTCACATTGTCAACGGGCCGGGCTTCGTGCGGCCCAGGGGTTATGGGCCAATTTTACACTCTTATCAATGTTAATGTTAACATGTCAATGTGAATATTCACATTGTCACAGGCCGAGCTGGGGCCGGGCTTTGGGTCGTCTACGGGCGACGGGCTAATTTTACACTCCTATCAATGTGAATGTTAATATGTCAATGTGAATATTCACATTGTCAACGGGCCGGGCCCACCTCGGGCAGCGGGCGGGCTTCGGGCCGCCCACAGGCCGCGAGCCAATTTTACACTCCTATCAATGTGAATGTTAACATGTCAATGTGAATATTCACATTGTCAACGGGCCAAGCCGGGCTCACCCCGAGCCGTCCATGGGACGCGAGCCAATTTTACACTCTTATCAATGTGAATGTTAACATGTCAATGTAAATATTCATATTATCAACGGGTCGGGCTGGGCCTGCCCAGGGCAGCCCACGGGCCGCGGCCGGGCTTCGGGTCGTCTACGAGTCGCGGGCTAATTTTACACTCCTATCAATGTGAATGTTAATATGTCAATGTGAATATTCACATTGTCAACGGGCCGTAAGGTTGAGCCGGCAGGCAGCTGAGCCACGCCGTCAGGGCCAATTTTATACTCCTATCAATGTAAATGTTAACATGTCAATGTGAATATTCACATTGTCCACGGGCCAGGCCGGGCTCGTCCCGGGCCGCCCACGGGCTTCGGGCCACCCGTGGGACACGAGTCAATTTTACACTCTTATCAATTGGAATATTAACATGTCAATGTGAATATTCACATTATCAACGGGCGGGGCCGGGCCTAATTTTTTGGCCCGTGAACGGCCCGGCCCGACCCGAATTTTTCCAGGCACCCACGAGGATCGACATGGGCCGGGCCCCTACACATTGACGATATGAACATTCACATTGACAGTGTGAACATTCACATTAGGGGTATTTTGGTAATTATGTCACCCATAGGACTTATTGAAACATAAGAAAATGATGTGAACTAAATGGAACATAAGTAGATGAAAAGAGTATTTTGATCTTCTTATCTCAAATAGGACCTAATGGAATAGTCAAAAAGAATATGGGTTAGATGGAATAAAGCTCTTAGAAAGTGGATTTATCAAAAAAACTCCAAAAAAAAAAATTTATATATTTATATTATTCCTGACTAGACAAATATAAAAAATGAAAAAAAAAATTTGAAAAATTCGAACAAAAAAAAAACTAAATATAATTCACTCCATCAAAAAACATATCACTACATATTTAATAAATTTTTTTAACTACACAAAAAATAAACAATCACCAATTACCAACCAACAATCATCCATCATTCACCCACCATTCATTCACCAACAACCACCCACCAACAACTATCCATTATTAACCCAACATTCATTTACCAACAACTACCTACCCAACAATCATCCATTATTTATCCACACACCCAACAACTATCCATTATTTATCCACCCACCCAACAACCATCCATCATTCACCCACCCACAATTTTCTCTATAAATGTAACACAAGGTTTTCTACAATTTTCATATTCATCTACTTATCATTTTCATATCTTCTAAACTCTCTATACCCACCCAAACGATTTTCTACAATTTTTATATTCACCCACTCACCCATCCACCTACAATGAACAATTTGACTAAAGCCATATTCAACGGAGATTTTGATGAATCTTCATCATCTGATGATGATATCATCATGATGCAACTGTTAACAGCACAACAACACAGAATACAAGAGTTAAGCATAAACCAACCAACCAGACATGTTGGTTCCACAAGTAGTCGTCGATACATTAATCGTGAGAGGGTCAAAGGTGACGAACAAATTTATAGAGATTACTTTGCAGATAATCCTGTCTATCTAGAACAATACTTCCGAAGACGTTTTCGAATGAGGCGGTCATTGTTTGTTAGTATCTTACATGATATTCAACAAATGAATGAGTACTTCATCCAAACCTGTGATACCACTAGTTCTCCTGGATTATCTGGTGTAAATAAGATGACTGCAACACTTTGGATCCTACAGTACGATGTTCCTGCTGATGCTGTAGACAAGTACATTAGAATCGGCGAAAGTATTGCAATTGTCGCCTTGAATTTTTTTACCAAATCAATTCTTGCTACCTATGAAGCAGTTTACTTAAAGTCCCCAAATGAAGCAGATGTTGCCAGATTATTGCAAGAGGGAGAGCAACGTGGGTTTCTTGGAATGTTAGGGAGTTTGGATTGTATGCACTGACATTAGGATAAATGTCCAACTGCCCAAGCCGGTGTTTACACTGGACACTACCACAAACCAATAGTTGTACTCGAGGTAGTCGCCTCCCATGACTTGTGGATTTGGCATGCTTTCTTTGGCATGCCTACATCTCTAAATTATATTACTGTTCTTAACAGATCGCCTTTATTTGTTGAATTAACTAGAGGATGTGCCCCTGCTGCCAACTACACCATCAATAATCACACGTCCACCATGGGTATTATCTTGCTGATGGTATCTACCCTCGTTGGGCAACGATTGTGAAAATAATATCTCAACCTCAAGGCACAAAGAGATAACTATTTGCGACGATGCAAGAGGCATGTCGGAAGGATGTTGAAAGGGCATTTGGAGTGCTCTAAGCACGATTTAATATTGTCAGAGTTCCAGCTAGAGATTGAAGTGATAAGCATCTGTACTACATCTTGAAGACGTGCATTATTTTGCACAATATGATCATTGAAGACGAGCGTAATATTCCAAAAAATGAACACAGTGCAGCACAGCTTGAGACTGATACCAGCAATACCCGTTGTCAAGTGTTACACAATCCGAATGGGAAATATGCTCAATTTATGTTGAATCGGCAGAGGATTAGATCTACTGAAGCCCATAATGCAATTCGTAATGATCTAATTGAACACTTGTGGTCCCCAAGCTAGAGAGTTAGATTAAGTTTGTATTTTACCTTTTTAATGACAGTTAATGTCTTTTAATGTCTTTTTATTATAATAAAATTATCTTCATTTAATGTTAGTTAATGTATTTTATCTTTTTATTGCCTTCATTTGAAAAAATATATTTATTTTTTTCATTATACTTTATTGAAAATTTTAAATTATACTAAGAATTAGTCAATATTATACATTGTAAAAATAATATTACATTGTTTTGTAGAAAAAAAAAAAACGTGAAATTTCATTACAAAATAAAAAATGGCATTGTGAATAAAGACTAACAATTACATCAAAAATTAAATGACATTACAAAATTTAAAAATACATTAGCCTGTAATTATTCATCAAGAGGTAGGGGAAATAAAAATTTGGACTGCTCACATTTGAGGACCACTTGGTGAAAATCTCATTTTTTCGCATTGTGTAATACGCTTTCATCTGAGGGTCCAAATGAGAAATGTCTGTAGTCATTATTATATGTTCTTCCTTTTTCATCTCAAAGTCATGTTTTTTTCATCTCAAGTTCTTTCAGCTCCTGCAGTGCTTGAATCCTTTTTTCTTCTCTTTCCTTTTTTTTTTTTATTTTCCTCCTCAGCAAGGTATTGGTTAAATGTCTCCAATTGTATGCTCATTTTTTGGACTTCAATTTCGACGACTTGATTTCTTTGAAATAATTCTTTTGCAGCTTTCCTACCCATAGGCCTTTTACCTCTTGTAGAGACACTACTCTCACCAACGGTTGGATTGTTACCAACACTTGGACTGTTGTCTTCTTCAAGAGAAATACAGTTATCCATAGGGGAATCGAGGGTTGAATTAGGGGTAAACGCTATATGCATCCTTGACTTTACCGTATTCGTCGGAGCTACATCTTACCACCTAATATTGTCTTGTAAGATTGGCTAACAATGTTGAAAAGCAAAATGTTTATTTTCATCTTGATAGTATAACAGTTTTGCTTGAAGCATCTGTATCAATAAAATTGAAACATTATTTAATTAATTAATTTTTATACGATACCAAAATAAGAAACTAAACATAATAACTGCAAATGAAAACTTACTATATTAACTTGAGATATCCCACTTAGGTGAAGATTTTCGATTAGCGCTAAACACCCCCGAAATTTGTTAGAACATTTCATGATTATACCCCATCGAGATTTGATAGACACTTATGTTCTTGACTAATCATTCTAAAGCAAGCAATAATTTTTGTAAACTCTCTCCCAAAAGTGAGCATATGATTTCGAATTGCCAACAATTGGTTCTTCCGAAATGTGACACCAAGATTTACAAATTGCCATATCTTCTTCAATGGTGAATGATTTTCCTCCCTTTGTTTTTGATGAACCTTCCATAGTGATTGGATGAAAAAAAAAAACAAAAAAGAAAATAATTTTAAGGTTTGTTGTGAAATCAAATTTAGAGAAAGATAGGAGAAAAGAAAAATTCAATCCAAATGTTTGCTGTGAAATAAAATTGACATGGAGGGTTTCAATTTATAGAAATTCAAAATATTACTTTTTGGGGGAAATAACCGTTTGAAGATAGTTGTTGTCACAAAAAATTGTTGTTTTTGTTTTTGTTTTTGTTTTGTTTTTTTTTAACCAAATAGAGCACAACAACTCTTTTTTATACAGAATGAGAGCATCTCCACCGTCCACGTATAAAACTTTAATGGTTGAGATGATTTCTCTAGAATCATCCAACCTCCCTTCGACTAATATGCACTGCCTTTCTCTCACTCTCACTCTATCTTCCCTCTCCTCAAACCACTCCATCTTCTCCTCATCCATGATCGAAACCTCTCTCTCTCTCTCTCACTCTCACTCTTTGACTCGGTCTTCCCTCTCTCTCTATTTTCACTTTTCCTTTCCCTATCACTCTGTCTTCCCTCTCCTCAAACCAGTCCCTTCTCTTCATCCTCTCTCTCTCTATGAAGCTGTTTTCACTTTTCCTCTCTCACTTTCCTCCATCATCCAAACATCTCTCTCTGTCTGTGTTTCTGTCCTTGAGCTCAAGTCATCACCGATCTGTTTACTCTCCAATCTGTCTACTCTCTCTCTCTCTCTCTCTCTCTCTCTCTCTCTCTCTCCTTGGTTCCAAATCTTCACCTCCACACAATTACCCCCCATTTCCTCTCTCTCTGTGTCTCTGGTACGATCTCCATCTATATACATACTAATATATATATATATACATATGCTTTAATTTTTTGTTTATTTTTCTGGTTGTTGTTGCCGATCTGAGGTGATTGCGATTTTTGAAACTCAATTCTCGCGATGGCTTCAAACCGAATCTTCAAAGAACTCAAGCATCTCTAGAAGGATCTTCAAGGAACACAATCTAGTATGTTTGCTAAAATTTTCTTAATTATTTATTTTGATTTTTGATTTAATTTTTGTTCATTCTTTTTTTTTGTTCGTCCATCTATTTTTGTTCATCCATTTATTTTATTTTGCTCTTCAAAGAACTGAAGCCTATTTTGGTTTGGTTTATTATGATAATATCCATCTGATTTAGTTTGGTTTATTGTGATAATATCCATCTGATTTGGATTGACTGATTTGGTGATAAATGATTAAAAAATAATAATAATAATAAAGAGAAACCGAATTTGGGTTTGTCAAATTTATTCTAAAATTTGTTAATTTGGCAACAAAATTGAAAATTGGTTTTCATTCTCATATTTGGGTTTGATTCTGAATTTTTTGGGTTTCCTACTATTTTAATTCTGTTTTTTCAACTGAATTTGGTGCCAAAAATCTGTTGATATTTGCTGATCTAGCAAGTTTGGCAGCTGCTATTCAACTTGCCAAATTTGAGAACAGATATGGCATCTACTATTTTTGGCAAATAGAATAGTAGGCCATTGGAGACCCTCTTTTTGTCATTCTTGTCAAATTTTAGCTTTGGCAGGTTGAATAGCAGCTCTATTGGAGATGCTCTCATATGGAAAACATGCTACTAAATTGAGGCTTTTTCTTTTTGAATTTTCAAAATCTATTTTTTTTTTAATTTCAAAAATGAATTTAGTGAAAATTTTTTTAAAAAAATACTCATTAAATTTTTTTCTTTGCTGAAATAATTTTGAAAATTTCGAAATTATATTATTTAATTTATTTATTTTTTTGTGTGGCCAAACTAGCTTTTAATTTTTAATTTTTTAATTTTTGTCAAAACTCAAGCAAAGCTGGGGATTCTATTTACACCAAAAAATTCATTATGTGCGATCAATTAAAATTTTAAAATTTATATCCTAACATAAATTTACTAATAAGGACAACACCTATCAAATATTAAAATAAAATATTATTTCTTTCTCATAATACACCATAATCACATATATGTATTCTTCATTTTCAAGTTTTAATTGTTTTCTATTCTTCTTCTTCCTCATTCCAAATCTCGAAATCACCCCACCAAAAGTCACCATTGTTATCAATATCATTGTTTCTTATCCTTGTGAATAAAAAAAAAGTTTGAGCAACATCAAACTTGAGAATATTCAACCTATTGAAATAACCCATCAAAGAAAAGGTAAGTATTCGAATAAATATCCAAAATATAATTCTTAATTTTTGTGTATTTTTTTTACATAAAAATAAATATTCAGCCTCTTTAATTACATCATTACTATTCAGACTTTCAAATCTAAACAATTATTTTTCCTAACAAAAAAAAAAAAAAAAAAAAGGCAATGATTCAGCCATCAATTATAGATGCGTCACATGAACAGAACTTGAACAAACATGTGTCTTGAGAGCGTAATTTGTATAGCCAAATTGGGCCGAGCTAGGAAGCATTGTTTCTGAATATTGGGTCACGTTGTGGGCCAAGTTACGAGCTCAGGATAGCTCTGTGTGGGAACAATGGTTGATAGGCCGATCGGTGAGCTCTAGTTGCGGTTAGTGGGCGAGCCGAAGTGCTATGTCGGCCACATATAGGAAGTCGAGCTAGAGGTAGCTCGGCGAGAGGATTCAAAGCAATTGGTGATCGTGCGGCTCGATCAGGTTATTTGCGCTAGGTAGCTCGGCTAGGCGCAGCGAGCCAAGTAAGGTGATAACCATCTCACTTAGTCGGCAGTGAGTAAAGTGTTATCAAAATATGCATTATCCTTGGGAATGTAATTCATAGGAGGACTCTGCTAAGGAGAGTAGAGTCCTACTAGGATTGTGCAAACCATCTCACTTGGTTGGTAGTAAGTAGAGTGTTATCAGGATATACACTCTTCATTGGGAGTGTGATTCCTAGGAGGACTCTTATAATGAGAGTTGGAATTCTACTAGGATTGTGCCAGGTAGAATCTATAAAAGCTCATAGCAGGACCTATGTACAGGTATCCCAATTCTTACTCTAGAATACACAGAGCTTATTGTCTATTGTCTAGTTGCTGACTTAGGCATCGGAGCGGTTTCCGGTATTCACCCGCCGGTTAGCTCACGTTTGTGTTTTCAGGTAGCTAAGTGACGACGTTTGGAGGAGTGCAAACTTAATCAACAGGATTATACGAGAAGATTATTTCGTGCTTGTACAGTTGGCGCCATTTGTGGGAAAGATCACAAAGAACAAACCTTTTGATTGAGTTTTTCTTCAACTGATTTCAATGGCGCACAATGAAGACTTGCCTCAATCTATTGTTGACAGACAAACTTCGAAAGAAGACAGGAGGCGGAAGGATTTGCCTTTTGTTCCACCCATGGCTGATTTGGACCCCCAGCAACGGAACCGACGTAGGGGTGCGCGAGAAAATCGAAGCTTAAGTCCTCGTCACTCTCAAAGTCCAGATGGAGAGAGGCGAATGATGGATACCTAGGTTCTACAGGATCAAGTAAGAGAGCAAGATGAATTGATAAGGAAAATGACAGCAGACATAGAGGCCATAAAACACCAGATGAAGGGCAATAGTGTGGCAGAGGTGGAAATCCATAAAGGTAGAACCCGTTCTCGCCACTCAGGAGATCGCGACAAGCAAGCCATGCCTTCGCATCCTAAAAGTAGAAGCCTCAGAACAGGTGACACTCAATTAACAACTTTCAGAACTCGTTACTTCAAGTTTGAGAAAACGAGGACTAAAAGGTCTTACACGAAGGGAAGCAGTTATCGACACTCACAAACTCACCAAACCACCTCTCGGCACACTGAGATGCCCAGTTCGGTGGATCTGCAAACTGTTCTAGAAGAAAAAGGGCGTAGGAGGAAAGACATCCTGGCCCATGACCATCATAGGATCTCAACTCTACAATGGCTAGCACCTAAAACACATGGGAGTGTCGAGGTTGGAATGCCAGTACCGTGTCTTGCCTATGAACCAACTGATAAGGCATTGGCAAGGTTGCAAAGCTTGCCGTTTGTTTCGGTAATAAAGAACGCACCACTGCCTTTGGGCTTCAACCAGCCTAAGTTCACAATCTATGAGGGGAAGTCAGACCTCTACATACACTTTCGCCAGGTTATAGCCATGTATCGACGGAATGAGGCTTTAATGTGTATCCTATTTCCCTCTAGCCTAGGTGACCTAGGCTTGACATGGTTTGAGAGGTTGCCAGAAGGCAGCATAGCTTCATGGGAACAACTTGTGGAGGCGTTTGTTACCAGGTTTAAGACGAACACCAAGACACCGGTAGAGATAGACCAACTGCTTTCCATCGACATGGGCGAGAAAGAAACGTTGAAATCTTACAATAACAAGTATTGGGAGACCTTCAACCAGAAAGACGACTGTCCTACCAACCTAGCTATTACACAGTACAAGTAGAGTCTGCAAGTGGGTCATAAGTTGAGGAATTCAATGACAATGACGCCACCCCTTACTATAGAAGCCCTGATGGAGAGATTGCACCCTCACATCCGGGTAGAGGTAGATGGGGCGCGCACCAAGGAAGAGTCTGGCACAACAGCGATACCAGACAAAAAGCCTTTAGCGAGAGTTAACACGGTTGATAAGTAGGACCGACCGCGTAAAAGTCTTTGCCCAACTGGGAGCAAAGTGGGTTGGCAGGTTTGACCAACTCTTTCTAACAAATCTTTGCCCGACTGGGGGGCAATTAAGAAGGTTGGCAGATTTGACCAACACTTTTTTCTTCCTCAAGCCGAGATAAGGATCTAGGCTCAAGAAGGTTGGCAGGTTTGACCAACACTTTTTCCTTTCAAGCCAAGATAAGAATCTAGGCTTATGAAGGTTGGCAGGTTTGACCAATAAATTTTTTTCATTCTTCAGCTGAGATAAGGATCTAGGCTCAAGAAGGTTGGTAGATTTGACCAACACTTTTTTCTTCCTCAAGCCAAGGTAAGGATCTAGGCTCAGGGAGGTTGGTAGGTTTGACCAACACTTTCCTTTCTTCAGCTGAGATAAGGATCTAGGCTTAAGATGATTTTTCTTCAGCCAAGATAAGGATCTAGGCTCAGGAAGGTTGGCAGGTTTAATCAACAAAATTTTTGCACCCTTTAGCCGAGATAGGGATCTAGGCCAAAGGTGGTTGGCAGGTATGACCAACAAATTTTTGGCACTCTTTGACCGGGATAACAGTTACCTCGGCCAAAATAGGTTGGCAGGTTTGACCAACAAAATTTTTTGCACTCTTTGGCCAGGATAATAGTTACTTCGGCAAAAGCAGGTTGGCAAGTTTGATCAACAAATTTTTAAACTCTTGGGCCGAGATGGTTATCTTGGCCAAGGAAGGTTGGCAGGGTTAGTAAACTTAGTTAGTCTACTCGACGAGACACAAAAAGAATGACTCGCCGTACAATTGCGAACTCGAAAGTTATATACATTGAAGGCAAAAATGCAGGGCTATTCAAATTTTTGGAAGGTACATGATGGCTGTAACAGGAGAACGGGGCTAATAGGAGCATGCCACGTATCCTAGGAATGACGTCGTATCAAACATGCCAGATTCGTGAAAGGATGTTGTCACGACCCAAACCCCCCTATAGGTTTAGCCCCGTAACCGGCCAGTAATCCGTGGATTACCAAAGGCCTCTGAACAGATTAGCAAATAGTAAGGGGCTACGGAAGCAATTATACAAAATAAACAAGGTCCAATGAGCTGTGATAACGTACATGGGACGGAACATTTCAAAACTTATATGTATATATGCATAAACATGCCAGTCCAGGTACACAATATTTACAACATGTACAACCCAAGACTTGTCTTTACAAAACATATACAGAGACTAGCATGAAATACAAAAACAGCCATAGCATTAGGCTTCATACGGAACCTCCTCATGAGGCATAACAGTTGGCTGACAAAACAGAACAGAAGGCCATCAACTCTGGCCCTGGTCAGGTGTCGTCTCACCTACATACATAATATAAACTGTGAGTGAAAGCCCAGTGAATAATAACAGAGTAAAGGTTTTCAATGATAAGTCAGAGTTGTATCAAATTCATTTGTTTGTCCATATCATATACAGACAGAAATCATAAGTCATGATTAATTTACGTGATACATCCATAAGCATTAACAGAACAGAACAGAACAGAACGCATACGCGTGAGGTTACGAATTACCAGTTCCATAAAGGAAACTCCGGATCCGGGTAATAGAACAGGACAGAAGCTGAGCCCTCGTGACAGGGCCTCCGGTATGGGTAACAAAGTGCAGACAGAAAATAAGTTCCATAAAGGAACCTCCAATACCAGGTAACAGCTATCAGATATCACATGATGCTAAGGATGTCACGAAATACATATCAGAAATTGAACAATCATTCATTGTATAGAACATATCATTTTGGAAAACATATCTTGTTTAATCACACAAAAAGTAGATACAGTTTGAACATAACTTTACTAAGTTATTACTCACAGTTGGTCTTGAAACAAATAGACGGAGCAAACTTGGTCAAACAGTACGTGGCACGTGACCTACATAATACATAACAGATGCACACTTGAAACACACGTTCTAATTGTACAAAACTTACTTCGCTGGCTCTTAGTGTGTTTCTAATCTCTTATCCTCATTATGGGGTCTAAAACATGGCCTAGGAATGCCTAGGATGGAATGAGAATGCAAAGATGCCTTGAAAAATATTTTTCAAAACTTGCTGAAAACAGGGGTCTCGCTCGAGCGTAGCTTTCTTCGCTCAAGCGAGCTTGCCAAAACAGAAGGGTCGCTCAAGCGTAGACTCCTTCGCTCGAGCGGTCTGTAAAAATGCAAAAGTACTGGTTGTTGGAATTTTACGCTCGATGCACGCTCGATGCTCGCTCAAGCATGAGACACATCCTTCGCTCGAGCGTAGACCTTGTCGCTCGAGCGTGCGTCTGCATGCACCAAAAACCTGAGAGCTTGCAATTTACGCTCGAGCCACCATTTATTCGCTCGAGCGGAGCTTTGAGCAAACGATGGTCGCTCGAGCGAGGAAGCCAAATTCTGGAATTTCCAAATTTGCCTCCCAAGCTCAAACCAAGCATTCAACTACCCAAATCTCAAGCTCTTGGGCCCATTTTCTAGAAAAGCACTTTAAACTCATATTATAACATGTTTTGAAGATCAATTTGAGAAATCAAAGCCCAAGGGTGAGTCAATTAAACACAATTGCAAACTAACTTCCAAGAAATATTAAAGAACAAAACATGCAAGTGCTCACTTGAATTCAATACTCCAAAAATGTAACCAAATGCAAGATTAAACTCAAAATCATGATGAACTCATGGACTATAATTAGAATATGGTCTTGCATGCAAGAATTTCCATGAAAACACTTCATATTGTTATGATATAGACATGCATGCATGATTTAAGCTTTAATTCAACATGTTACATCTAATTCTTGTCTTAGATTACTAATGTCACATGAATCATGCAAGAAATGACTGGAATTCACAATCAAGAAGGTAATTCTCCTATCTTAAGTCTTCAATTCCAAGCCTAAAAGCTCAAATATGCATACTACTCATCAATTCTTCCAATTCTCCAAGGAATTTTGTTGAAATCAAACTTCTTCTCTCTCTAGCTCTCTTGCTCACGTTTTGACTCCAAGAAATGGCTAAGGAGATGTTATGCTTCTAAGTGTTATTCAAGACTAAACATTTAATCCAGCAAAGCCCACCTAGTGGCATTATGGTAATAAAGCCAAACTAATGTAATTTAACATTAATTAATCTAATTTAACCATACCAAATCAAATTTTAATTAAACATGCCATAAAATCTCATAAATTCTAATTAACAAGAAGCACTAATCAATTTCGAAATCGGGCGCCGATAAGGCTTTCAATTCGCAGTTCAAAGTTTAAACATGAATAGATCAGTTTATGGCAAACAGATAGAAACACAGAATTAATGCAATACATACGCAAATTAATCCTAGATTCCTTCTAAATTACTGTTAGGCATAATTAATCATGTTTTAGCATTAATCGAGGTCGGGGTTATTACAGACGTGCTGAGCAACTGACAAGACTTGTTGGGACTGAGCAAGTTGTAAGACCGAACAACTTCTCTAGTTTGGTAGAGTTGAGTGTTTAATTAGCTCGGCTAGAGGAAAGTAATCCCAATCATGCTTCGCAGATGGAATTAAGGGGCAATTAAGAACGTAATTTGTATAGCCAAATTGGGCCGAGCTAGGAAGCATTGTTTCTGAATATTGGGTCGTGTTGTGGGCCAAGTTACGAGCTCAAGATAGCTTGGTGTGGGAACAATGGTTGATAGGCCGATCAATGAGCTCCAGTTGTGGTCAGTGGGCTAGCCGAAGTGCTATGTCGGCCACATATAGAAAACCGAGCTAGAGGTAGTCCGGCGAGAGAATTCAAAGCAATTGGTGATCGTGCGTCCCGGTCAGAGTATTTGCGCTTGGTAGCTCGGCTAGGCGCAGCGAGCCAAGCAAGGTGATAACCATCTCACTTAGTTAGCAGTGAGTAAAGTGTTATCAGAATATGCATTATCCTTGGGAATGTAATTCCTAGGAGGACTCTGCTAAGGAGAGTATAGTCCTACTAGGATTGTGCAAACCATCTCACTTGGTTGGTAGTGAGTAGAGTGTTATCAAGATAGACACTCTTCATTGGGAGTGTGATTCCTATGAGGACTCTTAAAAGAGAGTTGGAATCTTGCTAGAATTGTGCCAGGCAGAATCTATAAAAACTCATAGCAGGACCTATGTATAGGTATCCCAATTCTTACTCTAGAATACACAAAGTTTATTGTCTATTGTCTAGTTGCTGACTTAGGCATCGGAGGAGTTTCCGGCATACACCTGCTGGTTAGCTCACGTTTGTGTTTTCAGGTGGCTAAGCGACGACGTTTGGAGAAGTGCAAACTTGATTAACAGGATTATACGAGAAGATTATTTTGTGCTCGTACATGTCTGATAAGAGCCTTAAATATTATACATGTAGTCCCTTAGAATATATTTATTAGTCTATTAATTTATATTATTTATAATTTTATATATTTTTTTATATTTGTAGATATTTTAATATGTATACATAAATTAGTGCAAATAATATATTTTAAATATTTTATATATTAAATTATATTTATTATAAAATAAAAAAAGAAAGTGAAAGAAAGAGAGGAGCAACGAAAGTCAAGAAAAGAAATAAAGGAAAGAAAAAAATAGAAAGAAAAACATGAAAAGAAAGAAAGAGAAAAGGAGGCAGTCACGCCTCCCACGCCTCTCAATTATTCAAATTATACATATATATATTATATATATATAATAAAATATTTTCTTCTATTTTCTTTGGCGTGTTGAAGGTTATAAAAGAAGAAGAAGAGAAGAAAAGAAAAAAGAGAAGGAAGTAGAGGCTTCGACCCAAAGGAAGAGAAAGAAATGAAAGTGGGAGAGTGTAATTTATATATATTAGTGTGGTAGTTATATAAGTGTTATGAATTAATATTCTTATCTTAGGGTGGAGATGAAATTTTGACCAAGTAATAGGGGTGAATTGCATTTAGTATTTTTAGCTTTGATTTGATTTAGATAAATTGTATAACTTCAGGATCTTTTTAAGTAATAAATGTTTTATTCAAATCATATTATACAATTGTTTTTCCTACTGTGTATTAAAATGATTAGACGAGTCATACCTAGTAAGATGGGTCGTTCATCAACCATGGTTTAATTTAATTTAGTGCTGACAATTCGTGCTAAGCGAAGATGATTCATGACTTTCTGGTTTTAATATACAAATTCTCTTGACAATATATTTCTGATCAATTTACATCATTTTATCCAAATTAATAATTTTCTAAAAACTAATACAATAACCCCGGATTATAAGGGTAGTGGTAGATTCAAAACCCTGTGATATTTCTTTTTTTATTTTATTTATTTTATGTTTTATTATCTTAATTAGTCTTAATTTTAATACTTTCAAAATCTATTTTTTTTAATTACTTTAATTATTTTTTTTTTGTATCAACACAACTCGATTAATCCCTGAGGATCGACACCCAATCATAACCACTATACTTCGGAATAGTAATTATTACTTGATTTTAAATATAATATTTTGGTATGCAAACGACAACATTAATGTCCCCAATTTCAATGTTGTTGGCTACCTTAAAATTAGACCAACTAGCAACGACATCTACAGTACGGTATCCGAATCAAACAATATTATTTGGCATTGTAAGTTCGAACATGGTGACTTTATTCTTATTTTGGTATACCTTAAAGGGTAATTTGAGAAAATTTATAAAGTGTATTGAAAATAACATAAAATCTTAAATAATTGAATAAAGTGTATTAAAAAATTAGAAGTATTTAATAATTTTTTGAGTATAAATATAATCCCCCAACAAAGTTTCTTGATAACTATGATATTTTGAACAAACAAATATCTTGCCAGGCCATTCTAGATATTAGGGGTGGTCACAGATCGATTTTGACGATTCAATTTGCAGTTTGGATCCGCCCGCAAATTGTAGTTTGGGAAAAATTAAACTCACAACTGCACACAATACGAATTGCTATGTGTGTAGATAGGATTCGCGGATGTGCGGGTAATTTACAAATTAAATTTTTTTCTTTAAAAATTTATTTTTGAACTTTTTTTTTTTTTAAATATTCTTTCTGGACCATTTTCGTCATTTCCATAATTTCTTCCCATTTTCCTAACAATCCATCTTTACGTCCCATGTGTAGTGTTGATGATTCTTCTTCTTTTTCATCTATTCATCTCCTTGGTAGAGTACTGTATGTAATAAATACTATATCTACCAAACATAACAAAACACACTATGGGCAACATTATCAAAACTACAGCATCAATTGAATTCAATAATTCTCATTTTTTTTATTATTATTTTTTTTTTTCAAATGCAAGATTAATAGAATATAATACAAATCGGCCTAAGAAGAAGAGTGAAGGAAAATAAAAAGTTTAAAGATAAATAAAATAGGAGAAAAACAAAAGAAACAAACAATTGCAAAAGGATGATCATAACCAAAAAAAAAGAGTAACCAGAGGAATTTTACAAAAAAAAAAATTGTATAAAGATGCGGGCAATTGAATGCGGGTGAGAGTAAACGCCGTGACACACCTGCAAACTCGCAAAACAGGAAAATTCTGATCGGCATCTGACCCTATTGAATCTGCGAAACTGTCCAAATAGGTGTGGGGAGTTCGGGGCTAGATTTTTTTTACGGGTCGGATGTTACATACATACTTTTTACCATCTTTTTCAAATATCATGTGTTATTATTTATGTAGTATTTTTTTATTAGAAAGTCGTAATTTTTATTAGAAAGTTGTAACACATATAAGTGAGTTATTTATTATTTCTCAATTACTTGATAAATGCGAGTTAGTATATTTTACTCCTAAATTTTTTCTCTTACTTGATTTATTTAAACAATAATATTATATAATCAGAAAAATTATTGAGAAAAATATTTAGAATAAATCAAAATCATTTGAACTTGTAACCTATATTTCACTAACCGTAAATCTACACCATTCACCTTATTTTCATAATAATTTTCAAAATAAATTTTCATAATTTTTAATTTTTTTTATTTAAAATAACACGCAAGTAATATCAGACAAAATTTTAAAACTACTGTATAATTAGATGTTGGTGTCAAAGAAAGGCGTCTATACATTGGGTGATAATTCAGTATTTTCGAAGTATGGACATGTGATACTCTTTAAGGTTTTGAATTAGTAAAGAGAGATAAGAACCTACGATTTATGTTGGAGATAAAAGAACAACATAAAAATTAAATAATTAGTAATTAATTTGAAATATGACTACGTAATGTTATAAAATTATTAAATAAATTCTCCATACATATGATGAAATTTAGAGATTAGGTGTCCACTAAACCATGTGTGGCGGTGTATGAAGACAAAAAAAAATGGCTCACATCACATGACTCTACCTCACTAATTTATTTATTTTTAAAATATATATATATAATTAAAAACCCAAAAAAATTTAAAAAACTAAGAAAATTAACTTTTAATTCAATTGTCAAAATGGGCCACTGTTGCACACGCCAAACCCTTTGAATAGCAATATGACCTTTTTTTATATCTTATTTTTTAACACAAATTTTAATTAATTAATTAATTTTCTTGGGATATTAGCTCATACAACTAGTTTTTTTTTTTTTTTTTTTTTTTTTTTTTTTTTTTTTTTTTTTGGGACACATCATGGTCCATAATTTGATAGGGAAATATATGACGTCGGCTTTAGTAGAGTTCAAAAATATTATTATATAAATTAATAAATTCTATAATTCTTTTTTTAACTTATTGAGAAATAAATTTTTGATACCAAATCTATTATAGTAATATACAATGACAAGCTAGTAAGTTAAAAAGGGAAAAAAAAATTGTATGATTTATTATTTCTATACATTTACATCACACAAAATTTTCTTCTTACTTACTTTGGTAGAGTGGTGTCTTTGTTTTTTTTTTTATTTTTTATTGTTTATTTTGTATTGAGAGAGTGTGAGGGAAATAAGTAAATAATACATGTTTTTATCTAGCTTTTAATTACAAATTTATTCAAAGTTCATTAAACACACTCGCACACAAAAAATATTGCAAAAATCATAATCGCATATTCTACAACATAAACTTATAAATCCTGGGTTGGCTTAGCAGGTACAACTTGAAATTTGGGGGTGTGATTCCTCCATTTTATGAGAAAATATTGTGACATCTAAATTTAAATATGAATTAATTACCAAAAAGTCTTGTCTACATATTTGGTGGTAGCTTAGGTCCTGTCAAAAAGTTTTTGAACCAATAAGCCCCATTTATAGGTAAAAAGACATTTTGCCCTTTAATCCCAAAACTGAGAATGTTCTCAATTTCAAAACTTAAAATGTTCTCAATTTTCAAAACAGAGAATGCTTTTAGTATATAATTATCAAAACTAAGAAATTTTTCAATTTTTTTGGTGCTTTTGGCGTGGTGCTTCTAGTATTAATTGAGAATATTATTAATTTTAAGAAATTTCTCAATTTCTTTTATGATTAAAATTAAGAATCTTATCTATCTACTCTCTCTCTTACATTTACGTTCTCCTCCTCCTTCTACACTTTCCAAATCTGGAAATCTCCTAATTTAGTTCTAGATCTGGTTCGAGATGTCGAGCTTCACAACAGCTTTGTCCATCACTAATGGCCATTGAACACGACCAACTCGACGATGGTGACGAGACAGATCAGCGGCGATGGAGAGAGGTAGATCTGTTTAGAGGTAGATCAACAACAACCTCAACCTCACGCGTAAACGGTGGAGGACGTAGCCATCATCGAATCATTCGAGACCTGCACTTCGTTGCACTGAAGAATTGATCTCGAGAGCCATTGATTCAACCCTTACTGCTACTGTTGCGACGTGGTCGTCGAACCAAAGTTGGTGTGTAAATTGAGGAAATTACTGTCACCGTACTGGTTTTGCTGTCGGAGAATCGCGCTGTTAAGCCATGTCGGTCCAACACCAACTTGTTGTGTTGTCTGTTAGTGGTGGTGCTCCTGCATATTTCTGATGAACTGGCCGAGTTGTTCAGGCAATATAGTTCGTAGAAACGACGTGTTCTTGGCTAAGAGAGAGAGAGAGAGAGAGAGAGAGAGAGAGAGAGAGGAAATGAAGTACAGCAATGGATGTTTGGCAGCTATGGAGGAGGTCTTGGAAGAGTAAATTAGTCTATTAAAAATTAATGGGACTTGAAGGAGCAAATAATTTTATCTAGGACTTAATGGATTATAAGTTCACAAAATGGGATTTGTATGTAAATGCCCCTTTAAATATTTTACATAAGCTTATTTGTGTGTCTTTGTAAACATTTTAACAACACCTATAGTATTTTATATATTTAAAATGTGTCATTTTAAAGCTTCATGCTCCATTGATAAGAAATAAAATTAGAGAATAATAGAAAAAATAATAAGGAATGGAGTGATTTCTCTTCACTTTTTAGAAGATATGTTATTGCCAATTATCCACTTTATATATTATTACATTAGATTTTATTCATTAAGTCAATCAAAGCATATTGTAATTTTCTCAATTAACACCTTTGAAAATGTTGACTTTGCTATTTATTTTATCTTAGGAATATTTAACTTTTTCAAAAATTCAAACTTCCAACCAACTAATCTTCCTCAAATTGATACTAATAATAGCTGTTATTTACATTAATATATGTAAATCTAGTAATATAAGATTATTAACACAATATGCATTATTCTTACAAATTAAAAATTGATAATCAATAAATTGGAATTAAAAGTATTCATTTCTTAACTTCTACACAGTCTTTTAAAATTATTTTTGATTCATAAATTGTGAACAAAAGTTGCATCAAATAATTTAATAAATTTCTTAAAATAAAATAAAATTATAAATTATAAATGACTTTAGGTTGGGCTTGGAAATTATTTTTTAGCCTTTTTTTGTTGATTTTTTTTTTCATCTTCAGTTAACCATTTCAAAAATAAATAAATAAATATATAAAAAAACTCTTCACTTTTAAGTCTTACTTGACTAGACAATAATAATGCTACGCACATAGAATACTAAATACAGAACCAAACACAGAAACTATTTATCCGGACAACCGAGTGGTCTACTGGCCAGAGCTTGTCTTTATATATATATATATATTCATACTATTATATTAAGTAAACAGGTTCCGTGATATTCTAATACTTTTTCTCTCCTTATGACAAGTGTTCAATTCTCTATCCAAAATAAAATAAAGTGGATAGAAAAGAGAGTGAGACTTGAACCTAAGCAAATAATACTTTTATACTAATGTCTTTCTTTCATTAATGAAGGGTTTCTTTTTTGTTGATCAAAATATATATATATATAAAATAAATTTTTTATTTTATTTTTACTTATTTAAATTACACGAATCACATCACATCTACCAATCACTTTTAATTTTGCAGGCAATATGTTTGTCTCCCCTTCACATGGGAAAAATGATATCCAATAACCCCAAAATCATTTTCCTTTCATGTAATGCCGTATGAAGGCTGCTTCTTTTTCACTTGCCTATAAATAGCTCTACAGTACACCACAACCACCATCTTCATTTTCTCATAATAATATTTGATATTATCTTTGCTCCCTTTCTCTCTCCACTGAGATCATGGCTACCAATACTGCCAAACAGGATGTGATTCGACGATCAGCAGGTTACCATCCTAGCATTTGGGGGGATCACTTCCTCAATTACAATCCTCACAACACTGTAAGCCCATTCATATAAATATATATATTTTGACAAATTTCATTTATTTCTGTGGTATAAAGGCTATTTTTACACATAATAATAATAATAATAATAATAATAGAAATAATAATAATAATAATAATAATTTAATCTGAAAACACCTACTTAATTTTATGTGGGTTGTGTAACAAAATGCTCTTTTAATTGCTTAATCAATTTTTATTTTTCCCTCATATTTTGCTGCTATTTTCTTCTATGGTACACTACACTTTTAACTCTTTTAATTTGACTCAAATTTATTTTAATTCTTATTATTTTAAATTGAATAATTTAATCTCTATACTTTTAAGTTTAGTTTTAATTTGGTCATTTCGTTATTTGAATCTAAAGGTTTTGAACCTAAAGTTATGGAGGGAGCACACCTCTAGATTCTAAGACTGAACTATCAGACCGACCATTGGTGGTGTTAAAATGAGAGCTCTAAAAAACAAGCTCTGATGAGCTGGAAATGTAAAAAAAAAAAAAAAAAAAAAAAAAACCATCAAATCATTGGGAGGGCCAATTCATTAGAGCTCCCCCTAGAGGGCACTAATATTTGGTACCCTCAAGCATTTCACAATTAAAATTTAGGATTGACATGAAATTAGAAATGCAAATGACACTACAAAAAATTAAGGATTTAGAGATCAAAATTTAGGGACAAAGTTATTTTTTAGGAGCCAAATATTTTTGTTGCGAAAAATGTCGTTATTATATTTTTAACAACGAAAATTGGATATTAGTGATAAATTATTATCATTTTTTGACCAAATTTTTTTGTCTCAAAAAATAAACCATTTTGAGATCAAATTATTTTGTCCCAAAAAGTCTATTTATTAGTGACATTTTTAAAATTTTGTAGCTAAAAGTCTTATTTTTGACTTTTCGGAACGACTTTTTAGTGACTATTCTCACGACGATAGAAATTAATCCCTAAATGTCTTTTGCAACAAAATTTTCACTTTTAGAGGCTAAAAAATTTAGTTTCTAAAACTCTTATATGTTGTAGTGTGAGATGACGACACGTGTTGTAATTTTTTTAATTTTTTTTATTATTATTTTTTTTACCTTATAAGGGAGATAGATGATGGCTTCAAATGCTGCAAATTTAAAATTTTATGATTTTATTTGAAAAAAATTAAAAATTTAAAGTTTAATTTGTTAGAAGAGTTAAATCTTGGGAGTTTTTTTAATAATTTTTTCAAAAAACATGTGCTTTTTTTCAAAATGTTTGGTATAAATAAAAATAATTCTAAAAAATTAATTATCTAGAAATGAAAGAGAGACGTTTTAACCTTTTTTTTATTGTTGATTTTTAAAATTTTTTTTTTAAATACAATTTGCCATGCATTCATGTGCTTCTTCTTCTTTTTTTCTAAGAATGTTTGGTATAATTTAAATAATTTTTTTAAAAATAATTATCTAGAAGTGAAAGAGAGACGTTTTTAACTTTTTATTATTATCGATTTTTAGTTTTTTTTTAAAAATACGATTTGCCATGCGTGCAACGTATAGTGTAATTCACATGTTGGACTTCACTAGCACCAAGGATCCTCTAGAGTTTTTTTTTTTTTTGAAGTTTCTTAAAGTGGTGTATTGTGTGATTAAGATTTAATGCTAAAAAATTGATGTGAATTATCATTAAATCTCAACCATACAATACACCACTCTAGGAAACTTTAAGAAAAAAAAAAAACTCTAGAGGATCTTTGCTCACTAGTTTAATTCAACATACTTTCCATTGGACAATATTTTCATTCAACTCCAACCTTTTTGGAAAACAAACTCGCTGGTATAACGGTCGTTTGGAAAATGCTAAATAAATATTATATTTTTAATTTTTTTTATAAAAAGATATAAAATAAAAAATAAAAAAATGATATGACTCAAAAAAGATATTAAAAAAAAATTACACTTTTTTGTACTAGCCAAACAACCCTATAATATATAAAGCTCAAAAAAATAATAAATAAATAAATTACTGACAAACTTGACTGAGGAGCATTCTTCACTAATGTTCTGTTTATTAAGGTAAAAAATATTTTTGGGAGAAAATATTTTTCTGTATTTGATGGTGGTAGTGACAGAACGACTGTAGAGGTGGAAGTGGTGGCATGGTGGGCTATGGTGGCGGTGATAGCGACGGTGATAGTGATGGTGGCCGTGGTGATGGTGATGGTAGGTGTGGTGTGAAGGTGAGAGTGGTGCTAGTGGTGTGATGACATTAGTAACATTTTAGTCCGAAAATTATTTTTTACCTTTTAAAAGTTAAAAATATTTTTTGTCTAAATAGGCTTATTTTTATTAATAATGAAAAATATTTTCCGTTAACTTTTGTTTTTTATTGTACCAAATATCAAAAAATTTAAAAAAAAAAAAACTTTTCGACCAAAAAAACAGAGTGTAAAAATAATAAGATTTGTTCTGCTATGAAAAAAAAATTAATTTTTTAAAATGTGACATCTAATATTTATTAGAGATTCATACTCCACATTGCGGATCTTTCCCAAATTTTATTTAGGGAAAATTAGTAAAACATCTCTCTAATTTTGGGTAGAAGGAAAGGTTCAATATATTTTTTTAATTAGCTAGGGTACTTCAATGAAATTTCTTTGTGAAATCAGAGAAATTTTGTCTGTGTCGGGGGGCAATTTTTCTGTTTCAAATTTTCTTTATGAAAATATTTAGAGATCTCAACTATTATAAAAATATTACATTTCTTTTATCTTATAAAAAGGCACAAGGTAAAATATTAATAAAATATTCACTATTGTTTTTTTTATTAATTCCCAAAGGAAAATACTATATTTTTCTAAAATTTTATAAAAGATGACATGATAGTGACTTTTTTATAAATAAATATGTATTAAATTATTAACGACTCATTTATCTAAAAACTTAAATTGTTATTGCCTAATATTATATTAAACTATTAACCACTAATTCATCTAAAATTTTAAAGTGTTAGAAACATAAGTAACTTTATTATTTATATTATAAAAAATAAAAAATAAAAATTGATAGATCCATGACTCAACCTATCATATTATATATATACAAACAAAAACAATAACGTTATTAATACACATTAATGTATGTTTGTGAGGGGAAAGATTGAGTACACAACTAACCTTCAGCATAAATATATTATATTATATATCATACTATATATATATTATTTATTTATTTTTGTTTGTAACTCATTACTCACTTTCAAAATTATGCAGGAACCAAATCAGAAGGAAGAAGGGAGAGTGAAGGAACATAAAGATGAGGTGAGAGGGATGCTAAGTGATGCAAGAACTGAACCTTTGAAAGAAACATTGATCCTTATCGATTCACTCCAACGCCTTGGCTTGTCATATGATTTTGAGTATGAGATTGAGCAAGCACTCCAATCAATTTACAGCACTCAAATCAACTATGGTGGTGGTGGTGGTGGTGGTGGTGATGATGATGATCTCTATATGTTTGCTCTCTGTTTCAGACTTTTTAGGCAACAAGGCTATCATGTTTCTTCTGGTAAGTTTCCAAACACCACAAACTCTTGTAGCTCACTAAGCTATCATGTTTCTTATGTGTTTTTTTTTTTTATCCCCAACTAGATTCATTTAAAAAGTTCACAGATGAGAAAGGTGAGTTCAAGTCAGTGCTGAAAGAAAATGCAAGAGCTTTGCTATGCTTATATGAGGCATCACATTTAAGGGTTCAAGGGGAAGATATATTGGAAGAAGCATTGAAATTTACAAGCAAGCACTTGAGGTCTATGTTAGCCCATCTAAACTCTCCTCTCTCTGAGCAAGTTACGCACTCGCTAGAAGTACCTCTCCACAAAGGAATGCCCAGATTAGAGGCCAGGCACTACATCAATGTCTACCAAGCTGATTTAGAAAGAAATTCTGTTTTGTTGGAGCTAGCAAAGCTGGATTTCAATCTTTTACAAAGGTTGCACCAGAGAGAAATAAGTGACATCACTAGGTGACTTTATTTATTAATTAGATATTGTTATCTTATGCGGCTTGGTTGGTTTACAATCTATTATCTGGATTAGATCAGTCTAGTGGTGGCCTGTGGGCCATCACAATTCTTATTTTGATCTTTTTATTTTATTCGTCTTTGTGTATAGATCATTTATGAAATAAATTAAATTGATATGATAATCACAATCACATAATTTAATTATATTTATATTTAAAAAATAAACCAGAAATATATTTTTAAAATTAGACCATTGACTACTTTAAAGACACGTCATTAAATCTTCACATTTTCTTTATGGAAATTTCAATGTAATTTTTGTTTAATTTTTTTATCTTTTGTTGATAATCTAATTTTTCAGGTGGTGGAAAGAGAAAGAGATTGCAACAAAGTTACCTTTCGCAAGGGATAGATTGGTGGAGTGCTACTTCTGGATATTAGGAGTTTATTTTGAGCCCAAGTACTCTGTTGTTAGAAGCTTTATGACTAAAATAATAGCATTAGCTTCTGTCTTAGATGACATTTATGATGTGTATGGTACCCCTGAAGAACTTCAGTTATTTACAGATGCAATAGAAAGGTATGTGTGCAATTTTAATCCATGATACTTGTAAACTTGTATATTAGTCCCAATAAAAATTACATTTGATGATATAGTTCGTCTTGGTGAATGGGTTAGACCGATCCAAGCTCCTCAAGCCCACTGGATAACCTGCACGCAAGTTCAATCGGGGAACGGGGTAGTCCCCCGGCGAACCCTCCGGTGCGTGAATTAGAAAAGGTGATAGACAAGAAATATATAGAGGAGAGAGGGAGATAGAAAACTTAACCTTCTTCTTGTCTTCAAGCCTTGTTTATATCCTTTGGTAATCATTTCGCTGTCTCCGCCATTCTGACCCTCCCGCCGAAAGCTTGCACCGTGGTTTGTCGTGTTCAGGGTGAGGGGATGCCATTCCGGCTGAGAGGTGTTGTCGCAATAAATGCTGTGATGGCTGCATTAATGGTGATGTGCTGTGGCAATAACTTTGCAGATCTTTGTCTGCTGATGTGCTTTCGCTTTATCTGCATCTCTGCTGTGTCCGAATATCATTGGCCTTCCACGATTGGCTTCGGTGATCTTTGGGCTTCTTGACCGGGTTATGCAATGGGGTTTAAATGGTGGGCCTGGGTTTGCTCATGGTGGGCTGTGGCCCTGGTGGGCCTATCCATGTCAACATTTGTACTGGCCACTTCTCGATAAGTATCAGTTCATAGCAGCTTAATCACAAGCTAATTTACAACCAACATGGCTAGTTCACAGTTGATCATTACACCTGGTTCAGCTGCTTGCAACTAGTGGCTTTAAAATTCACACCCACGACACTAGATTTTTATATATATCACTTGATACTTCTGATACCGTTACACCGTGATTGATATTGATACGTCTTCTTCTGATTAAAAACATGACATCACTAATTTCATAGGTGGGAAGAAGCAGCTATCAGTGATTTACCTGAATACATGCAAGTTTGCTTCGAGGCACTCTCAGATGTCATGAAGGAAATGGAGGACAAGATAACAACCCACGAAGGGAGATCCTACCACATATACTATGCAAAAGAAGCAGTAAGTAATTAAAATTTTCTCTCATCCAAACATGACTATCTTTAACTTAGTTTTTCAGCATAATAGCTGTCTAATACTTACATTTGTGTGGTTTTCTTCAGATGAAAGGTCTAGTTAGAGCCTACTTTGTGGAAGCAAACTGGTTTAACACCAAGTATATGCCTACATTTGAGGAGTACTTGAGCATTTCTGTGATGAGCAGTGGTTATCCTATGCTGGCTGTTCAATCCCTTGTTGGCATTGGAAAGATTGCAACTAAGGAAGCCTTTGATTGGGTGCTTAATGTTCCCAAAATTGTGAAGTCTTGTGCACTAATTGCTAGGCTGGTTGATGACATCCAAACTCATAAGGTACCTCACAATATATTGAGGTCAAATAATGATTTTTAAATATCAGCCTATATTCAAAATCTATATAACTAGTTCGACTGTTATAAATTTATTTTTTGCAAATGATTTTAAAAATTTTACTACCATGATACCCAATTTCCAATATGTATCGGTTTTTATTCTCGATACTATTATGCTACAAGTGATGCAGTTACGTTTCTTGATGTCTAACTCAAATATGAACTTAGATCTTCTGTCAATGTCTTTTTACATTGTCTATCTTAAGTCATTTTTGTATCATACAATTGATCTCTCTAACCTTGTCATGTGGTAGAGAAAAAACAAGAGGGCATAAGAGATTTGGACAAAAGATCCTTAGCGAAATACAATAGGACAATATTTATTTTGACCCAAATATTGTCAACTCTAAAAGTGTGTTTGGCTTGTCGAAATCTAACGATTTTTTCTCTAAATTTTGAAGGTTGAGCAAGAGAGAGGGGATGCACCTTCGGGTGTGCAATGCTACATGAGGGAACACGGTATGTCCGAGGAAGAAGCATGCGGGAAAATAAGAGAAATTGTGGACATTGCTTGGAAAGACATCAATGAAGAACTCCAAAACCCTAATAGGCTCTTTCCTCTGCCTCTACTATTACCAACTCTCAACCTCTCACGTATGATGGAAGTCATTTATGGACATGGTGATGGTTACACTAATTCGAAAGGTCGAACAAAAGATATCATCATCTCAGTGCTTATTAATCCCATCTCCATGTAATAGTTTTCTTTATGTATCGAAATAAGACTAAAAATAAATAAGGCATTTCATCTAATAATAGTCAAATTTCGTTTTCAAATGTGAGTCTAATCATCAATTGTTGAATGCTGACAACACTTTTTATTGAATAGGAATTTGTAATTTAATCTATGTATACGCCTCCGTTTGGGAAGTGGGTTGGCTTTTTGACTTTTTGGCTTTTTTGGCTATTTTAGCCTAGGCTTAAAAGTTTGGTTTGGAAAGGGCTTTTTGGCTTTTTAGCTTTTTTGAGTTTTTTTGTGAGAGAAGAATGTAATGATTATGGAATGGATGTGATGTTTTGTTTGTTATAGCTAAAATAGCCTATTTTGTTTTTTGTGACTAAAATAGTCAAAAAAGCCTGCAAACCCACTTGCCAAACTGGCCTGTAGTGTGTTTGGATCATGATTACATTACAATTCATGTTAACATGGAGGAGAATCTAACTTACAAGCTTAAAAAAAATAATAAAAAAATTAATTAATTAATTATCTAAAGTCCTATTTACAAATATTATGGTAATTTAGTTCATATTTAAGAGTTTTTGAACCAATAAGTCCTATTTAGTAAAACTAAGAATATTATCAGTTTTTCTTAATTTTTAAAATTAAGAACATTATTAATTTTGCATAGCAATATTCCAGATAATTTTTTTACTAACTGATGAAAAAAACAGAGTATGAGATTAAACGTTTTTATCTTTCTACTTATTAGTTTGATTTAACTATCCAATAAAATCGAGAATATTAACATTTTTTTTTCAATTTTAAAACTGAGAACATTATCAGTTTTTTATTTTTAAAGTTTTTTTTTTTTACAGTTTTGCACATCAATATTCCATCATCATGCTCCTTTATAGACACAAAATTTTCAGTTTTAAACAAAAAATTAATTCAATTTAAAAAAAAAAATTAGTTTTTTTTTTTTTTTTTGCACATAATTTTTTTTTTTAGTTTTTTTTCAATTTGAAAGTCGATGTCTTAAAGTTTTGAAAATCAAAATAAATGTCAAATTATTATATTCCTTTATAGAAAATCATAAATGATGAAGAATCATTATTTGAAGAGCAATTCTAATTATTAAAAATTTAATGGGACTTGATGGTCTAAAAAATCTTAGTTAAGACTTTATGAAGTATAAGTTCATAAATCAGACTTGTGTGCAAATGCCCCAAAAATAATTTAGTTTTTCTATTTTTTCAAAAAAAAAAACTAAATTTTTTTTTTAATTTTTTCAATTTGAAAGTTGATGTTTTAAAGTTTTGAAAATCAAAATAAATGTCAAATCATCATGTTATTTTATAAACAATCATAAATTATGAACAATCATTGTTTGAAAGACAATTCCGACTATTAAAAATTTAATGGAACTTGAAGATTTAAAAAATCTTAGTTAAGATTTAATGGAGTATAAGTTCATAAATTAGGACTTATATATAAATGTCCACAAAAAAAAAAAAAAAAAGGCAATTTGTTTTTATAATCATACTTGTTATTTATTTATTTATTTATTTATTTAATATGATGAAATCAAGAGTAAATAAGGAGAAATAGTGAATGTTGCTCTATAATTAATCATAATATAAAATATTTTAGTCAGTTATGATCCAGATATAGTGAATTTTTTTTGAGCCGAAACAAAGAGTATATTGTATGAAAAAAAAAAAAAAAATGTAAATTATAAACACACCCCCTGAGATTTACTTGAATTATAAATTATTCCCTGTGGTTCTAGAAATTACATTATGCCCTCTAAACATAACAAATAGGGCCTTTTATTAATAAATCATTAAATTAATTAATAGTTTTTAATAATGTTAAAGTTTTATTTCAATTAATAATTTATATAATTTTATTATTGTATAGCTAAACAGTTAGAAATTTTACTTTTTTTTATTGATTCTGTTAAATAAAAAATTCTAATAATAAGGTATTTGTAATTTTTTAAATTATAAAGAGCAATTCGTATTTTAAGTAAAATTTAAAGGAGAAATTACTCATAAATCTCATTTTGATAAATGTTACTTTAATTAGTCCTGAATGTTTTTTATTAAACCATTTAGTCCTAAAAAACATTACCAACATCACTAATAAACATCATAAAAAATCAACATCATAAAAACATCAACATCATCAACTACATCGTAAAACATCATTAAAACAACATCCTAAAACATCACAACATCATCAAAAAAAAAAAATCAAACATTAGTTATTAGATCAAATAAACAGAAATTAGATCAAATTCGAAACTAACGAGCAATTATTAGTTAGATCATCCATGGAACGAGGCAGGGGGTGAAAATCAAGAAGAAAATGAAATCTGATGCGAGAGAAGATGAAAGCAAAATCAAATTGAGCGTGACTCACCTTCTTCACTGTTGTTGATGCTGGTGATGAAGAAAGATCAGAAAGATTAGCCAGAAAATTGGAAGCTTTGGAATTCAGATTTGTTGTTTGAAGATTTGTGATTGTTAGTTGAGTTTCACATAGATATATATATATATAGAGAGAGAGAGAGAGAGAGAGAGTAACAGTGAGTGAAATCCCAACAGACTTGATCCGCCAAGTCCAGATCTCGCTCTGCAACGACGCCGGACTCTCCTCCTACGATCCCCACCCCCCTCCCCTCCGAGAATCGGTTTCTGGGTTCGACCCATCACCGCCGAATCTTCGGTGCGAGCATTGCAAGTGCAGACTCGTCAGAGGGTTACAATCGCTGATTTGCAACATCGGCCATGAGATCTCACTTTTTCTACACCAGAAAATAGCACAGATTTTATCTCTCTCCCATCTTCGATTTTCTTACTTTGATGTATTGTTTTGGGTAATTTTCATTCTCTTCATATGCGCGAATGGTGGAAAACATGACAGTGATTTGGGTTGAATGTTGGGGCTGCCTTCATATGAAGAGACAATAAAAAAAAAAAAAACATCAGATGTTCTGTTTTTGATGATCATTGGTGATAATCTGACAATCAAATTTTTTGTTTTGGTGTTCATGTTTTAGCATATGTGTTTGTGGGTGTTTGAAACATCATAAAAAAAGGTCTATAATCTGATGTTTGTTTGATGATTATAATGTTTCATGTTGATGATAATCGGATGAACACCCACAAACATCGGATGAGCACCATTAAACATTAAGGTTATTTTAATCGTTATTTTGATGTTTAATCGTTATTAAAAAAATTATTTAATCATTATGTTGATGTTGTTTTGATGATGATGTTGTGATGTTTAGTTTTAATTTTTTTTAAAAATAAATTTGATGTTTTAATGTTTGATGTTTGATGAATAATCCTAATGTTTAATAGTTGTGTTTGATGTTTAATGAATAATGTTTGATGTATGATGAATAATCCTAATGTTTAATGGTTGATGTTTGATGAATAATCTTGACGTTTGATAATGTTTGATGTTGGATGAATAATTCTAACGTTCATAATGTTTTCACCAAAATTATACGAATAATCCTGACGTTGGTAATGTTTGATGTTTGATAACTATATCTGACGTTACTAATGTTTGATGTTTGATGAGTAATGTTTGACATAAAAAGGCCTATAGTAAGCTTTTACAGAAATAGGACCTATTAGTCCAACAAAAAACATTCGGGACTAAATAGGTTAACATTTCTAAATTTGGGATTTATTGGTACTTTCCCCAAATTTAAAAGTGTATTTATAATTTATCCTAAAAAAAACCAAGTAAAGCTATTTTTTTATAAACAATTATCTTCGTTCTATCTTCAATGAGTCCTATCATTTTGGCAATCTTTATATATAGACGTAGAAAACTTATCTGATGTAAATTCAAAAGTGAACCTATTTTTTTAATTAAAAATATATTTTTTACAATCCAAACAATCATGCCCCTACTAACTTCATGATAAATAGGAAAAAGCATAAATCATATGGTAATTATTTTAATTTTTATATCATATCACTCTCTTTTTACCATCATTTAAAATTTTCTAATATAATTATTATACATATATAATGTGTACACCCCGCTTATATATATATATATATAAACAGCAAAGGTCGAGGGATTTATGGTAATACTTGTTGAGAGGGTAATTTATGTGAAACTTGGGCCGAGCTAGGACCGGGTAGAAGTGGGCCGAGCTGTAGGCCGAGGTGAATGGGCATTGTAACTGGACCTTGTTAGCTCGGTTAGAGTATTTTGAACCAAGGCATGGATGAATGAAGACCGAGCTAGGCATTGCTCATGAATACACCGAACTGGGTGTCTCAGCATGCTAGAGATAGCTCAGTTGTGCTGTCATTCTGCCATGGTAAAACCATCCCACTTGGTTAAGCAGTGGGGAGGGTGTAGAAAGATGAGCATTATCTTTCTTATTCCTAGGAGGACTCTGCTAAAAGAGAGTTGAAGTCCTATTAGGATTGTGCCATGTGAACTCTATAAAAGCTCGTAACAAGACCTATGTACAGGTATCACAATTTTGACTCTCAAATACATAGAGCTTTTGTCTATTGTCTATTTGCTGACTTAGGCATTGGAGAGGTTTCCGGCACACACCCGCTGGCTAGCTCACGTTTGTGTTTTCAGGGAGTAAAGCAATGACGTTTAGAGAAGTGCAAACTTGATCAACAGGATTATACGAGAAGATTATTTCGTGCTCGTACAATTGGCGTGGTCTGTGGGAATTGCACAAAGAACAAAACCTTTTGATCGAGTTTTCCTCTTGAGTTGAAATCAATGGCGCACAATAAGGACTTGCCCGCAATCTACTATTGATGGGCAAACCCCGGAAGAGAGTGGGAGGCGTAAAGGTTTACCTTCTATCCCATCCATGGCAGAATTAGAACCCCAGGGACGAAACTCCCGGCTGGACACACGGGAGAGACGGGGCACTAGTCCCCGTCGTTCTCAAAGTCCTAAAAGACAGAGGCGGAGGTTGGATTCCCAAGTTCTGGAGGATCGCGTAAAGGAGCAAGACGAGTTAATAAGGAGGATGGCGGCAAACATGGAGGTAATGAAGTGCCAGATCAAGAAAAAAGGGTTAGCGACAGAAGAGGGGCACAAAGGCCACATGCCCCCTTACCACTCGGAAGATCGTGACAGGCATGCCACACCATCACAAGCAAAAAGTAGGAGCCTTAAAACAGGCAACACTTAATCAAGGACTTCCAGGACTCGTTACTCCAAGTCTGAGAGAACGAGGACTGAAAGGTCATATACAGAGGGAAGCAGCTATCGCCCCTCACACCCGCACCAAATCACATCTAGGCATACGGAGTTGCCAAGGTCAGCAGACTTGTGAACAGTGCTCGAGGAAAGGGCCCAACAGAAGGAGGACACCAAGGCTCGCGACCCTCACAGAGTTTCAACCTTGCAGCGATTGACCCCTAGGACACATGGGAGTGTCAAGGTAGGGATGTCAATGTCGCGCCTTGCTTATGAACCAGCAGATAAAGTGTTAGCAAGGTTACAAAGCTCACCGTTCGTTCCGACAATTGAGAACGCACCACTACCCTCAGGGTTCCACCAGCCTAAATTCACCACTTATGAAGGGAAGTCAGACCCCTACATGCACTTAAGTCACTTTCGCCAAATTATGGCAATATACCGGCCAAACAAGGCTCTAATGTGTATCCTGTTTCCATCTAGCCTTGGCAACCTAGGTCTAACCTGGTTCGAAAGGCTGCCAGAAGGCAGCATAGCCTCATGGGCACAGTTGGTAGAAGCGTTCGTGATTAGATTCAGAACAAATACCAAGACATCAGTGAAGATTGACTAGCTACTCTCCATTGACATGGGCGAAAATGAGACATTGAGGTCCTACAATAGTTGCTATTAGGAGACCTTCAACCAGATTGGAGACTGCCCTACAAATCTCATCATCGCACAATACAAACGGGGTTTACTAGTCGGCAACAAATCGAAGGGCTCAATGACAATGATGCCACTCCTCATAATGGAGACCCTAATAGAGAGAGTGCATCAACATATCCAGGTAGAGGAAGATAGCACCCGTGCTAAAGCAAAGTCTGGCACAACAGTGATGCCAGACAAAAAGACTACAACAAAAATCAACATGATAGAACAACCAAGCAGGAATGGGCGTGGCAGGCGAGCCAACAGAGAGGACCCAGAAACGAGGAAGTTAAGAGTCCGCACTGCCATCACCACAGTATTGAACAAACCTATCTACCGGATTCTTAGCGAGATACAGGATCAACCTTTCGTTCGGCGGCCAACCAAGTTGGGAGAATCATAAAAAGGCTATGATGAGAGGTCCCGTTGCACCTTCCATGATGAGAAGGGGCACCGCACTGAAAACTGCACACCATTGAGGCAACATTTGGAAGAGTTAGTGGCTGCTGGACACTTAGACCAGCATATAGAAGGGAGAACACAGCCAGTTTATAGGACCTCAACAGACCAAATGGGATGCCGGTCGACGGTCCACCCCAAGGTGTAATCAACGTTATACATGGGATCGTCGAACCTAAGCAGGTATGTGAGCTCAAGGGGATGATCAAAAAGGCTGAGCACTTGAGAGAGGTATTAAGTGCACAACCTACCGTCAAAAAGGGCAGAACAGAGGCCACGAACGTCATATCCTTTTCAGACAAGGACTTAGCAAGGCTACATTGCTCTCACAATGACGCACTGGTGGTCACTTTGCGCGTTAAGAATTTCGATATCAAGCGGATTCTGATTGACCAAGGAAGCTCAGGCGAGATAATGTACTACGAGACCTTCAAACAACTAAAATTGGAGGACAAAGACTTGGCACCTGCAACATCTCCCCTTGTCGATTTCAACTCAATGCTAATCCTCCCAGTCAAGGCAAGATTCGTGACAAAACAGGTGGAATTCTAGGCATTGAAGATCCCTTCCACTTACAACATAATACTGGAAAGGGCATGGCTGCATGCCATGCGCTCAGTGGCGTCAACCTACCATCAGGCATTACGATTCCCTAATGAAACCGACGTGATTGAAGAAGTCTTAAGAGACCAAATCACGTCGAAGCAGTGTTTTGTCACAGTGAACGGCAGCCGTGCTACAAAAGGGTTCGTTCAGATGGTGGAAGAGCTAGAAAGCAATGAACTGTTTGCAGACGTCGGCAAAATAGCAGAGCAGAAGGCAGTGAAAGACTTGATTGAGGTAAGGATAGATGAAAAGAACCCAGAAAAGTTCTTTTTGCTCGGCTCGTCTTTGTCCAGCACTGAGAGAATAGAGGTCATGGAATTCTTAACCTCTAACATCGAAGTGTGTTCCTGGACACCATACGACATGCCTGGCATTGACCCAAATTTCATCTGCCATCAACTTAATGTCCATCCAACTGCCAGACCAATTATTCAGCGCACTCGTAGATCGGCACTCCACCATACGGAGATAGTGGCGGAGGAAATGGGAAACTTGCTGGAGGCAGGAGCCATCAGAGAAGTACATTATCCCAGGTGGATCTCCAATACTGTAATAGTTCAAAAAAAGAACAGAAAATGGCTTGTTTGCGTAGACTACAAAACAGTCAACAAGGCATGCTCAAAGGACAGTTTTCCCCTACCGCGAATAGACCAACTGGTGGACCTAACGGCAGGACATAACCGACTTAGCTTCCTTGATGCGTATAGAGGTTACCATCAGATCGCTATGTATGAACCAGACCAGGAGGTCACATCATTTACAACGCCTAGAGGATTGTACTATTACAAGGTCATGCCCTTTGGTCTAAAGAACGTAGGGGCTACATTCTAACGGATGATTACCAAAATGTTTGAACCATTGTTAGGCAGAACAATAGAAGCTTACATAGATGACATGGTAGTCAAAAGCAAGGATGAGAAGGACCACCTCAGGGACCTAGATAAAATGTTCCAAATTTTGAAGTCTCATAAGTTGCATCTAAACGCATCTAAATGTGCATTCAGCGTAGAATCAGGCAAATTCCTAAGTTTCCTAGTAACCAATCCAGGTATAGAAGCTGATCCCTCTCAGATCAAAGCAATCCAAGATCTTGAAAGGCCCAACACAATCAAAGAGGTGTAGCATCTCACTAGCCTAGTAGCCGCGCTCAACCGGTTCATAAGTCGGTTGTCAGACAGAAGTCGATCATTCTTCCAAGCATTGAAGGCCAAATTTGAGTGGGATGAAGAATGTGATCGTGCCCTAGAAAGCTTGAAAGACTACATGACCTCTCCTCCGTTGTTAGTAACCCCAGTACCAGGAGAAGAGCTCTTTTTGTACTTAGCAGTTTCACAACATGCAGTCAGCGCAGTGTTGGTCAGAGCAGAAGGAATCTGACACCTACCAATCTTTTATGTTAGCAAGACCTTGCTGGGCACTGAAATAAGGTATCTACCATTGGAGAAGTTGGCATTAGCTTTGATGATGGCCTCAAGAAGGCTGTCACACTATTTCCATGCCCACACCATAATCGTCCTAACGGCTTTTCGATTAAAGGTCTATTTGAGAGGGCAGACTTTTTTGGACGAATCTTGAAATGGGCGGTAGAGTTGGGATAGTTTGATATCAAGTTTCAACCCAGAACAAAAATAAAAGCCCAAGCTTTAGCAGACTTTGTGGCTGAGTTCACACTAGGAAGTCATCACATCTGCCCAGTCAATTTGACCGACACAACCGAAGCAATGGGAGAAAGTGTCGCGGGAACTGCGCAGCCCCTAATGCAGGATGTCCAGCCACATTGCAAGCCACACAGAACTGGGGACAAGAAGGAAGGAGCAAACCATGCTACTCCCAGTAAGGACTCATCAAAAAGTAAAGACTTGAGGCAGTTAGACAGCAAAGATCAAACCCCAACAGCAGGCATGGACTTGGAAGAAAACACTAGCTACATCCATGATCCCAAGACGTCATCCGATCCCTCTACTTGCTGGAAGCTATTCGTCGGAGAGATGTGGAAACTCTTTGTGGATGGGGCATCCAATAGGCACGGCGCAGGACTTGGCGTAGTCTTCATCTCACCAAGTGGCCTAACAATTGAACAGGCTGTCAACCTGGGCTTCCCAACATCCAACAACGAGGCGGAGTATGAAACACTATTAGCAGGCTTAAAGTTAGCACTTTACATGAAAGCCAATGAGTTAATGGTTTACAGTGACTCCCAGCTGGTAGTAAACCAGATTTCAGGCGACTATGAGGCAAAAGATGAGAGGATGGCTAAGTACCAAGAGTTAGTCAGAAAGGAGATTATGAAGTTCGAAGTAGTCCAGATAGAACAAATCGACCGAGAAGAAAATAGTAGAGCAAACGAGCTGGCAGGTTTTGCTTCAATGGCAGATACATCTATCCCACACCCATTATTGATCGACTTCCTACCTAGACCAAGTATTGAGGAACTCGAAGCAGCTGAAGCATGTTACGCCAAGCTAGGCCCATCATGGATGGATCCCATTATAGTATTCTTAAAAGATGGCATCTTGCTTGAAGAAAAGAAAGCGGCCAACAAAATTAGAGCAAAATCACAGCGATTTTGGCTTTCTCCATCATTGGCATTATACAAAAAATCCTTCATAGGACCTTACCTGAAATGTGTCTATCCGAGCAAGGTTAAGACATTTTTCTTCGAGATACATGTATAGACGTCCCCGAACGCATCCCGAGGGAAGGGAGTGCGAGTCCCCCCCCTCCCCCCGGTTCTGGTTCGATATTGGGTCTACTACAGTTCAAGGACTCAAATGTCACGGTTCTTAATCTTGAACCAAAGAGTCCAAATCCGGCAAATCGTTTTGAGAAAAACAGATTTTTTGAAAGAAGTGCCAAACATGGACTGCTTCGCCAGATACAGAGTCGCCACCTAAATGTTTTTTTTTAAATGGGAAATTTAGGAAACCCTGACTCGGTGCCAAAGGCCACGCGTCCGTCATTACCAAAGTTGCCTCAGCTCGGGAACTTGGGTACAATTGGGGAAGGTCACTTCATGAGCACCCCCGCTCGCCTGGTCAAAGACCGGCCTCTACTAACCATGATATCTTATTTTGAAAACATTGTGAGTTCTTATTCCGGTTATTTAGCCTAGGTTACTATGTGATGCGCACAGCATACAAGTATAGACTGGGTCACCTGAATTGGAACAAAGCACTTCATGTTTGTTTTTGAAAATGGTTTGATGGTGCTACCCGCAAGTAGGCTAAGACGTGGATTTGCCACCCTCAGGTGGGCTTAGAAAATATGATGGTTTTGCCACTATCTAGTGGGCTTAAAACAAACATTTGATGAATTGTCCAATCCAAATAACACAACCTCCACCCACAGGCATTCAAGGCAGTTATATCACATAAGCACGTAGCCTCATGGTAAGCATGCTATTCATGGCAACACTCACACGCATGCGAGGATGCTAAAGCATAAAACTCACCGAGTACTCCAAGCCAAAACAGAAGCTTATTAGAAATCATGCATGATCCTAAATATACTGTAATGCCTAATGCAACACATGCAAAGATGCAACTATAGCAGACTCGGCTATTCTAAACATGGCATGTGAAATGCTACAACTAACACGTACTCAATTTGGAGTTGAAATACAAATGCAGTTTGTATGATGCGCCGAGTCCGGTGCGTGCAAAACAGATGAATGATGCAAACATGCTGTCATACTGTATGCTAATTGAAATATGTCCTATATCTAACCATCGTAAGCGAGTAAATAAAAGGGAAGAAAGACGTGGGGTTGGAAGACATACATCACACTCACCCACACTTATTACAATTTTGCCCTCGCACAGAGGGTCCGAATAAATAATACAGTCCCGAATGAAATAATAATACAGCCCGAATAATACAGAAAAATCCTAATTGATTATCAAATTAAATAAGAAAGCTGTAAAATTGGCGTGCAAGCCAGGGGCTGCCTTGACTCTGCTCCGGATAATGAAATGATGCATGTTGGGCTGCCTCGTGCGAAAATCCACTGGGATGCCCCAATTAGCCTCTGTTTGCGATGTTTCTCGAAATGCGTGCCAGACTTCGGAAAGTTGCTGATTCTTCATTTTGCTGCAACAGAGAGCAGGAGAGGGGCATAGCAATGTATTTCACAAATATATGCATGCCTCGATTCTCGTGCCACCAATCACGCATATCGATGCACGATGGCCGAGGAGCCGAATTGCACAACTCAATATAGGATGAATACAGATGAATGCTATAACAAAACCTAACTCCATCATGGGTAATCCGGAGTGTCGGTGACTTGGGAATTGAGACCCGTTCCGTCACTTTCGAGTCTGAAAGCAGCCCTCGTTTCCGTGCGGGCTAACTCCTATCCCGAACACGATGCAATATGCATGATATGCATGAATGCAACTAAAATACAATCCTAGCATGCACAATGCTATGACAATGTGATGCCTCGAAATGCGTGCACGCGGGTACGCAAACTGAGAAAATGATCCTAAGGCATAAAATGGCATACGCAATGCAATTGGACTTACACTAACATGAGTGGACCTCGGCCACACTCACATAAGAGGCCGTCGGATAAAAAATGAAGTTCCTCGAAATGCGTGCGCACGGGCACGCAAACCGAGGCAATGACATAAAGGCATGAAACGGCCTAAAATATGACATACAATGAGACTAGAATGAGATGTCTCGAAATGCGTGCCCACGGGCACGCAAACCGAGGCAATGGCATACGGGATGCAATGAGACTAAAATGGCATACAGGATGCAAAATGGACTTATACTAACATGAGTGAGCCTCAGCCACACTCACGTAAGAGGCCGATGGATGAAAATGAAGTGCCTCGAAATGCGTGCACACGGGCATGCAAACAGAGGCAATGGTACTAAAGTATGAAACGGCATTCCAAATGCAGATTGGAATTATACTAATATGAGAGGGCCTCAGCCACACTCACATAAGAGGCCGTCGGATAAAAAAAAGAGGCGCCTCGAAATGCGTGCACACGGGCACGCAAACCGAGGCGATGTATTAAAACATGAAATGATATAGAGAATGATATACAAACATGCCAATGGATTTTCAGCACTCACAAATGATGCAAAACAGTCCCGAAAGGTGGGGAAATGACACCAAATGCACGAAACGGTCCCGAAATGCGATATTAAGCACCCGAAATGGCCTATAGCCATACTAAACATGCATAATTGGTACATGACATGAAAAACAGTAGCAAGGCAGCCCCAAAATAGCATTTTTTACAGTACAAGACATGGCGAAATAGTGAGCATAGATAGGACAACAATGGCATGCAAAAATGGGGGCCAAGAGGGGGGTATTGAAGCAGGTGATGTATGCGATGCTCAAACTGAAAAATTTCCTTCTACAACACCAATGAGAGACGAAAAATATGCACATTTAAAGTAGATGACATCCCCCAACTCAGTATGAAAACATGCTAAAAATGCCATGCAAGAACTAGGATACATAAGGCTATAACATGAGGTACCCTAAACATTCATCAAACCAGCAAAGACCCTTAATGAAATATGTCAAGAAGACCAAAATATGACTCTTTATAGTACTGCTCATGGCCGAAAACAGAAGCTAGATAGGCCTAAAAAGCATGCAAAAATGGGGGTCAAAGAGGGATATAAAGACAAGCACAACATGGAGACCCCCAACAAGGTTGATCCCTTCTAAAATGTTGTAGAGGGACACAAAATAAGCTTACTCACAGTTCATGACATGCTTCAAAACAGATTACATGTAGGTCAAACAAATCATGCAAATTTACAGTAAATATGAGAGATTATGAAGCAAGTGTATGATAGAGAGGCCAAACAGGGTTGAGCCCTTCTTCAATGTTTAATAGGGACTCAAAATAGGCCCACTTTCAGTTTACATTATGCTCGAAAACAGATCATTCATAGGCTAGAAAAAGGCATGCAAAAAACAAGGGTAAAACATGGATTCAAAGCAAGTGGCATATGGAGCATGAAAACAAGGTTGAGCCCTTCTTCAATGTTGAAGAGGGCCTCAAAATTAGTACAATATCAGTTCATGAGATGCTCCAAATCAGATCACACATAGGCCAAATATTCAATGCAAAATAATGGCATATAAGAGGATATTGAAACAAGTGCAAGATGGAGGGCTCAAACAGGATTGATCCCTTGAACAAACATGAAGAATGGCTCAAAAAAAGGCCCATTTCAGTTCTGGTTGGAGCCCAAAACCACAAGCAAATAGGGTAGAAAAATGATGCAAAAAAGTGCTAGAAAAGGGGAAATAGTGACTTACCCTTGAAGACTACACTTTGGTTGCTTCTTGACTTGAGTTTGTTGCTTCTTAGCCTCTGAAAAACCTTCCCTTGCTGCTGGAATGGAAGTGGTGAAGGTAGTGCTTGGTGTTGATGAACAAATGAGGCCAAAACTTAAGGATTTTGGAGGTTTTTGGAGAGGGAGATGTAAGCCAATGTATATGAGCTCTTAAGGGGAGTTTTTCTAACCCTAATGAAGGAGCTGGCCAGCCACTTATAAACGCTAAGAAGGGGGTGTAAAAGAGGAGGGAAATGCACCCAAGCTTTCCCTCCCAAAATATCCCCCGGATGCAAAGATATTTTGGAGAAAGCAAACTATCAAATTGTAATGAACTCAAAGCGAGGATCTTGGTAGGCCATGTGCTTTTCTTGGAGGTGGTGGCGGCCAGCCCCCCCCCATGGCCGGCCGGCCAAGGGCAAAAATGGAAAGTGGGAGTTTCTGTCCGGCCACCAAAGGTTGGTGTCCTCCCAAGTGTGTACAACAAGGCCCTGTGGTTGGAATCTGGCAACTCTGAAACAGGAGAGACAACATGCCACCTTTAGGAGAGGTTCAAAAATGAAAAGAGGAATTACTGTCCTGCCATGTGTTTTTAGGGTCCTCCCATGTGTGTACAACACAAATATGTGGTTTTGGCTCGAAGAAAATGGCCCTAGGGTGTTCAACATTAGCCCGGTGAGAAAAAGCAGTGGCCGGGGCCGGAGGAGCATAACTGTTCTTTGAGACAATTGCTGTCCTCCCACCCTCCAGTGACCTTCCTTATGATAAAAGCAGACGTACCTGCCAAAAATAAACAAAACCGATGCAAAAGCGAATGCTCGGGGCCAAAACCACGATTCGGTCCCGAAAATAGGTATTAAGCACCGAAAGTGGCATTTGGCCATGAGTGGGTCTCGATTGATGTCCCTCGAAGGAGTAAATAAGATGTATGCCAAAAAGCTGGAGGAATCGGAGATGGTCGACGTGGTCGAACCGAAGCACCTGACGCGGCTCCAGCAACCGAACCGCTCGAAATGGGCAAAATGGCCTCTGACCACGAAAAAGTAGCCACGGCCCGAGAGATGGTCTACGGGACCTCTCCCTCCCCTCAGGAACAAAAACAGAGAAAACCGAGCCTGGTTCGCGAACCGAGGCAAAGTACAAAAAAGGGTTCGAAAGTCCGGAGGCAGGGCTCACGGCCGAGACTCTGAGACTTCTGAACGAGCACGATATGCAACATCACCAAGCGCTCAATCGGTGACATCTGAGTCTTAAGGTCGGTCAAAAATGGGGTGTCTACAGTTGCCCCTCTTTGACAGAACTCGGAAGTCAAGAAGTGACGGGAGTGAATGTCAAAGCCTAGAGACGACCCATTTTTGACAAGGCCGAAGACTTAGACAATCATACAAGGTGAACAGAGATATGTGCCCGCAGGCGTGCTGTAATGCCCCGACCCTTCACACGTCATCGATATTGTCCGCTTTGGGCCACGCCCGCACGGATTTGTCCTTCCCAGGGGGTCACCCATCCTAGAACTACTCCAGGCTAAGCACGCTTAACCGCGGAGTTCTAATAGGGATTTCACCACTTGGGAAAAGGCCTCGATGCTGTATAAGGGTCCCGGTCTTTACTTTTATAGCCCAGGAACTCCCCCTCCATTCCCGATGTGGGACACCGGGGCCTTACAATCCACCCCTTAAGGTCAGACGCACGTCGCGCAAGAGCTCGCCACCGGCTCGCTTCACACACACCGAAGCCAGGGCCCACACTCCCAGACTCCGGAGAGTTGGCTCTGATACCATTTGTAACGCCCCGACCCTTCACGTCATCGATATTGTCCGCTTTGGGCCACACCAAGCGGATTTGTCCTTCCCAGGGTCACCCATCCTAGAACTACTCCAGGCTAAGCACGCTTAACCGCGGAGTTCTAATAGGGATTTCACCACTTGGGAAAAGGCCTCGATGCTGTATAAGGGTCCCGGTCTTTACTTTTATAGCCCAGGAACTCCCCCTCCATTCCCGATGTGGGACACCGTTGTAATGCCCCGACCCTTCACACGTCATCGATATTGTCCGCTTTGGGCCACACCCGCACGGATTTGTCCTTCCCAGAGGGTCACCCATCCTAGAACTACTCCAGGCTAAGCACGCTTAACCGCGGAGTTCTAATAGGGATTTCACCACTTGGGAAAAGGCCTCGATGCTGTATAAGGGTCCCGGTCTTTACTTTTATAGCCCAGTAACTCCCCCTCCATTCCCGATGTGGGACACCGGGGCCTTACAATCACCCCCCAAGGTCAGCATGTCCCCTGCAAGATGCTTTGCCGGCCATAAGCCCGCCCACATACACCGAGCGACGCCAGGGGCCCACACTCGGTACTCCGGAGAGTCGGCTCTGATACCATTTTGTAATGCCCCGACCCTTCACACGTCATCGATATTGTCCGCTTTGGGCCACACCCGCACGGATTTGTCCTTCCCAGAGGGTCACCCATCCTAGAACTACTCCAGGCTAAGCACGCTTAACCGCGGAGTTCTAATAGGGATTTCACCACTTGGAAAAAGGCCTCGATGCTGTATAAGGGTCCCGGTCTTTACTTTTATAGCCCAGGAACTCCCCCTCCATTCCCGATGTGGGACACCGGGGCCTTACACGTGCCCGCAGGCAGGGGGGCAAAATGCAAAGCGACATGCACAGAGCCAAATGATCATGCAAATGCAGCAAGCTGTAATGAGGCAAGTATTCGCAAATAGATGCAACAGTTTTAAACAAGAATGCAAAGCAACAACTACATTTCATGCAGTTAGGAATGCGGAGAATCATTCAATTCTCGTCGTGTCTCACACGGAGAAGATACGATACTGCTGATTCGTGCGGGTCGCACTACCTCAAATGAACCGTACATACAATATCGTGCCTGCAAAAGAGAGAAATTCAACAAGAACAATATGCTAACAACACATATTCAATGCGATTCCTGTGGTTCCGAAAGTGTGACACACGCAGTGTCGGTAAGTGAATGCATCGCAATGCGAGAAAGGAACGTGCGTGACAACGCATGCTCAAGCATAGAGGTATGGTACACCAAGAAATCATGCATGATAATGCAAAATGCTCATAAGAATGCAAGTTATATGCAAAACAACGCAAAACGAGCATAAATCAGGGCGCCCGTTTGTTGCGAAACAACGAGCTGGGAAACGCGCATTTCGGCGAAGGCAACTTGATCGCGGCCTCCGATTCACCTCTTGGAGAGGTTACAGCATGTTTGAAAAGGATACACCTTGATTTTGATGAGTGATGACGAGACACATGTCAGAAATTGCAGCTAAAGTTCCGGCGGAGCAATTTCGTGCCAGAAAGTGCACTTTTCTTGAACTTTTTTAGGTCCCGGGAACTCCGATCTTCCCCAAAATTTGCAGAGAGCTAGAGGGGGGTGTGGGGAACACCACCGGCCAGGTGGTTGCCCTTGGGGAGGCCACCGGCTAGGAAAGAAAAAGCAAATGGCCGGCCAGCCAGAAAAGGGGGCCGGCCGGCCACCTGCCCAAAAGCAGGGGCATTTTTGTCATTTTTCTCATTTCTATATATATCCACCTCCAATGCCTCCGAAATCACTTCCATAGCTGCAAAAACTCCTTCCCTTGCTCCCCAGACCATTTTTTTCTTCAGATCTGCACTTTATATGCGCTTTTCGGCCTTCCACGCAAGTTGTTTTCGCGAAACCTTTTAGTTTTAAGCACTTTGAGCCGATTAAATTTTGATTTCGGGGCTTCTCTTCTTATTTTCACCACTTGAGGTAAGTTTGTCTCAATATTTGGAAGATTTTCTCGGGAGTTGACTTTTGTTGACTTTTTCATTTCCCGGGAGTTGACTTCTGTTGACTTTTTCCAATTTTGGCTCATTTTTGCTCCTTTTTGCAGATTTCTTGAAATGGCGGGTGATTTTCCTCACGGTGGAGGTCCTCCAGGTGCTGGGGATGACTTTGACATTATGACACTGCCCCTGAGAGTCCGCCCTTTCGTTCTGGGGAGATACGCCCCACCGCATATACGCTCATGCGCGTTTCGTCTTTCACTGGGTTCAATGACCGCACCGGATTTACTTCATGAGAGTCGAGCAGACCTCTCTCACGATGCACGAGAGGTATTTTACTTTATTTTCTGCATTTTTGTGCATTTTGTAGCTTTGCCATGCTTGAACACACAGTTTTAGCTTATGACATAGTACTTTGTTTGCATTCTGAACACGTGACTTAAACACTTGAACTTATGAACACTAGGCTCATTGACTGATTGATTGTGAACGCACGGTACACATTAGTTAAGAAATGAACACACGGCTCAAACACTGATTTGTCGAACACACAGCCCGAATTTGAAGGTGAACACACAGCACACACTGACTAAGAGTAGAACACGCAGCCCAAACTCTGATTTTCTGAACACGCAGTCCAAGTTGATGGTGAACACACAGCCCACACTGATTGAGAGTAGAACACACAGTCCCAAACTCTGATTTTCTGAACACGCAGTCCAAGTTGGTGGTGAACCCACAGCCCACACTGATTGAGAGTAGAACACACAGTCCAACTAATTCTTCTGAAATTTGAGCACGTAGCCCAAATACCAAATTTTTTGAACACACAGCCCAGATTAAAGCGAACACGCAGCCCACAAATTTTTCTGAAATTTGAACACGCAGCCCAAATACCAAATTTACTGAACACGCAGCCCAGATTTGAAGTGAACACACAGCCCACTGAGTAAGATTTGAACACGCAGCCCAAATACCAAATTTTCTGAACACGCAGCCCAGATTTGAAGTGAACACACAATTTAATCGATTTGGTTTGAACACGCACTAAAAACACGATTTCATCAACACGCATTTCAGATTTGAAGTGAACACGCATTAATCGATTCAAATTTGAACACGCAATTTCAAAACACGATTCTTCAACACGCAATTTCAGATTTGAAGTGAACACACGTTAATCGATTAAGGTTTGAACACGCGTTTCCAATTCAACAGATTTGATCAACACGCAATTCCAGATTTGAAGTGAACACGCATTTAATCGATTTTTCAAATTTGAACACGCAGCCCAAAACACAGATTCATCAACACGCACCCAGATTTGAAGTGAACACACTTAATCGATTTTTCAAATTTGAACACGCAATTTCAAAACACAGATTTACTAAACACGCAATTTGATTTGAAGTGAACACATTCCATCGATTAAGGTTTGAACACGTAGCCCAAAACACAGATTTATTGAACACGCAGCCCAGATTTTGAAGTGAACACGCAGCCCACTACTTCGTTTCATTTGCACACAGCTACTTCATTTCATTTGCACACAGCTTGCATTTCATTTGCACACAGCTACTTCATTTGCACACAGCTTGCATTTTATTGTATACTGAACACATATATTCATTCTGAATGCAGGATGGCTCTCGCAACGTGCGAGGGTACGGCTCTACCGCCGCGAGGGACTGGTACGCCGAGCTTCCAGAGGCTGTCCGGGATCTGGTCGATCTAGCAGGGTTCGGAGCATTCTGCGTGGGATTATCACGTTGTCCTGCCAGCAGGACTTTGTTAGTCGGTGGAGAGATGGTGGGACACCACCAATTCTTCCACTTTTTCGCCACCGGGATATGACCATGACCACTGGACTTTGCTGCATACTCACCGGCCTAGACATAGGCGATTGGCCCATACCTTATGACGAGGATATGGGAGAGTGGGAGGCCATGGACACATCTATTGGGGCTCGCCCACCAGAGACAGAGCTTCCGGAGAGTCCCAGACACCTGGTTCTCTTCCCTGCTGAGGCCGAGATGGAGCCCGAGTCTCCCGAGGAGGTTGAGCAAGACGCCTGCGGGCTTCCTTATGTTCCTCTTTGGCACCACTGCTTGCCGATAGGGGAACACTGCCGGGTTGTATCTTCCGAGTGCTCTAGTGGACCTATCACAGTCACCGATATGACTGGGTGGCGCTGCCCTGCTACCCTCTATTGTTACATGAGTGCAAGGGCGGGAGACTTACTTGGCGGCTATTGGAGAGCCCGGGAGGTACGCTCATTCCTCTTGATTTACATTTCGCTTCCTTATTACTTGTTCATTGCACACACGGCGACTTTGCACTCTCAGATTCTCGCTTTTAGCGCTTTGTATTCATATTCTGCACTATTTTTCTCAGCTATGGGTGTACGTATACTTTCCTACATTAGCCCCGGAGATGGAGGTGGCAGGACTCCTTATGACACCGTTTTCATTAGTGTTCGAGGGCAAGCACCGAGCGAGACCTCGAGAGACTCTCTTCTACTCGCGACAAGATTTTGATATCGCGGCGACGACAGAGGTATTTCGTAACTCTCGCCTTTTCATTTTCATCTTTGATCCGCCTCAGATATTCCTCGATTGATTTATGCAATCGGTTATCCGCAGACATTTGGCGCTCGGGCGATCTTTGGTGATGGTCTCCGACATCAAGATCCCGAGGATCGTAATTCCCAAGATAGGTTCCTCGTGAAGGACCGCTGGTAGGGCATGGTTCTGGGGAACGCTTCGCCGTGTGGGGGTACGATTCTCAGACCTCTCCGCTGCAGACCTCCAACCACTATGCGGATCGCCGATAGACTATCTTCCAGAGGTCATTAGTGCTATGCAGGCACCGATGCTTTGTTATATCTCATGGAGGGGACTACGCCACCTATCGTCAGATATATCCGATGCCCTCTTGACGGAGTGCGGTTCACACGGAGGTCTCATCGATGTACCATCTTCGAGTCGTGCCGGTGTTACGGATATCCCCTCCTCTAGCAGGGCTGGTGCATCTAGGGGTAGAGGTGGTTCGTTTCCTCCCATCCCTCCGTCTCTTCACCATCATCCCGGTGGCCGACATGCCGACCGAGTTGACGAGTTGGCGGTTCGACTCCTTACCAGGTCCCGCTAGAGCCTCCTCTTCCTGACCACAGATATGTCTGGGATCCTGATTCACCCCCGGTATGTTTTACAGCTTTGATTTATCAATCAAATTACTTGGACATTCATTCCCTCACTGATAGTTTTGCATTTGTATTTGCAATTTCAGCTTGAGTACACGTAAGAGTCGCCGATGTCGCCACATTCGAGGGCATGATCCTACGGAGGGAGGCACAGATGGCCATCATGGGTGTGCAGGTATTATCCATCTTCCTCGTATTTAGCATATTTCTGATGACACGCTAGTTTTGAACATCTTGTCAGATTGATAGGTCGTAGAGCACATCTGGCACACACCCCACTCGCATATTGTACTTGCATCTGCTTTTCATATTTGAACTGATGTATTGAACTCTTCATTTTCAGATGCCTCCCGTGTATGCTCCGCCGCGGGCCGGGCCACCCGGGCCTTCTCAGAGAGGTCGAGGTACTGGACCTGTTCGAGGTACTGGGCCATCTGGGCCTTTTCGAGGAGCTGGGCCATCCAGGCCTTCTCAGGGAGCTGGGCCATCTAGGCCTTCTCGAGGAGCTCGAGGAGCAGGGTCGTCTCGCAGACGCAGGGCACCCATTATTGAGGAGGAGGAGGAGGAGGTCGCAGACCGTGAGTCAGAGACATCCGCTGGGGAGGGAGGCTCCGGTCTTGGTTCCGGGAGTGGAGACGAGGCTGAGGGGGATCCGGAGGATGATAGCTCTGACCCGGATGGTGATGATGGTGCAGAGGTTATCCCGCAGAAGAGGATGAGAGGGCCTCCTCATTCCCGTTCCCGAGGATATTGATGCTATTTCTTGCTTTATTTTACTTTTTGCTAGTAGTTTGTAGCACTTTGCATATTGTTAGGCGCTTTTATTTCTCAGAAACTTGTACCTTTATTTTGTCAGAAACATGATGGAATGAAAATTTTTTGAAAAGATGTTTGTATTTGAAGTTCTTAGCATCGCATCGCATCATTTTGCACAAAATGGAATTGAATGAAAAATGTGCCTTGTGTATTTACCGGGTCAGGTAATGAACCGACGCAACAAATCAAAAACTCGACTCACTAAGAAATAACAGAATCTTAGCAAGTTTACAACTCGATAAGCAAAGTACAACAATGTTACCGACTCAACAAACAAGACTCAACAAAATCGCGTAATGAAAAAGTAATAACTCAAAACACAAATTGCGACAGCTCGACAAAACTTACAACTCGATAAACAAAACAACGATTCGATAAGCAACAATACAACAAAGCGTGCTTCGGACGGACGATCTGGATGATGGAACGTATCCGAAACTTGAGAGAAATGGAGGCCTTCGGCGTTCCCGATGCGTGAAAGTGCCTCAAACTTCCTTCCGAAGGGCAAAACGGGACCAATGCCCGGCCGACCACATTTTGCATCTGAAGACCAGAGGGTGGCTGGCCTACTAGAATAAATGGCCGGCCGGCCACCTCTCCCGCAACCCCCAGAATTTTGACACGTGTCCTCTGAATAGTGTTTTACCCCCCTATAAAAGCCCCAACCTTGGAACTTATTCATTTCATCACCGTTTTGCACAAAAATGGAGGCATTTCTCGCAGAAAATCTCACATCTTGGATCTCTTCTCTGGACGGCTCGGAAAAGTTGAACTTCCGGGGTTTCGGCTTGAATGCACTATTCACGCTGGGCCGGACTTCACTGCACCTTCCTTTCCTCCATGCCGCGATGAGATTTTGGAACCCAGTGACGCACGTCTTCAGCTTCGGAGGGCAAGAGGTATGTCCCACTTTTGAAGATTTTAAAGTTTTGATAGAATCGGAGCGAGGTGAGGAGATCTTGCCCCAACTCAATTTTGGCTATGCCCAAACCTTAGGGCGGATGTGCGGACTCAACGCGCATGATGCTCGATCCCTGATCTGTGACGGAATGTTGGATATCCCGAGCCTGATTTACCGATTCTCCGATGCTGGTGACCGCAGCGACCATCATTGGCAAGGCTTCCGACAACATGCTCTCTGTTTGTGCCTGTTATCTCATTTTCTGTTTGCCTCAAGCTTCGGAGGATCCAGCGCCCGTCTGATTGAAGTTGTTCAAGGCTTGAAAGAGGGAAAGAGTTGCATTGCCATGACTCTGGCCGAGACACTGATGGGTTTGGATGCCTTCTACCACCAAGAGACAACCAGGTTTGCAGGGAGTCCACTACTGCTGCAGGTAATGTTTCCCAACCGAGCTCACATATGTATTCGCTCACATCACTCGGCCCTCAGGCTCGTTTTTTCTCGCAAAACTCTTATCTTACTTTTCTCTCATCGCACATCTCTCTATTCTTTATTCTCTCATTTTTCATCCCTCCCCAGATATGGTTGATAGATAAATTACAAGTTGTGGACTCTTGCCCTGCTTACTCGGCCCGCGGTTACTTCTTCCGACAACGCCTAGTCGATGCCCTTGATGAGGGATGGTGGTTTGAATGGATGTGCAATTTGTCGGCAGATCGCATTGCGTGGCATTGTCCTTGGCTCAATCTCCCGGCAATGAGCTACAGCATGTCCCGGCAGGTCGGGATTCGACTGATCGGCCTGACTCACTGTGTATTCTATTTCCCATTCCATATTCTGCGCCAGTTTGGCCATGATCAAACTTGCCCATCAGAGGGGATAGAGTATCCGGCTACATTCCCAGTTCGAGGCGCACATTGCTCGAGAAGCATGGCGTGGAGAGTTAGAGAGCTTCTGGCCCCCGCCCTTACTTTTAGTTGCACTTTGTCTGACGAGTGCTGGGATTGGCTTAATGAAGAAGCACAAGTTGGGCCTAGGTTGGCATCGGAGGCTTTAACCAGCTCTGGGAGGGGGCGCAGGGACACCTGACTTGACTATGACCCAGATTTATTGCTTTATTAGTACTTTCAAGTTTTCATTATGAGTGTAATAAAAAGCAACTTCAATTGTATGCAAGAGCGAGAGAACTCTGTTTTGAAATCAATGAAATCGAAGGTTGTGGTATCGAAAATTCTCCGCTTTTGGTCCAAAATGGTCTTAGTTGTGAAAAGATTAATTTGAACAAAGTCAACTTTTATTAAAACTTTTCAAAACTATTTTCGATATGGATCGAATCGACACGCCGAGATCTCATCAAGATGCACAACCCCGATCCTAGCAACCGGAAAGTTGCCCCTAGTTTGAAAAAGTGCCTCGATTCATAGCAACGGAAAGTTGCCCTAGTCCGATGGTGCCGAACACTTCATTGCAACGGAAAGTTGCCCTAGTCCGAATAACACTGCATCGAGATCACGACAAGTGCTGATGAACAGAGATGACTGAGGTGATCAAATGGACAAAATTGATCGGGGAAAAGATTAGGGTCAACTTCGTGATGAAGTCGCCACGATCCCATAGATGGGAATCAAGCCTTACGAGTTCAGCTTGGGTTCGCCGGTATTTTTACTCTCCTTTTGCGCTCTAACTTTTGCCAAGGCCGCCCTTTGCGGGTTTTCAACCTTACGAGCTCAGTTTTTATAATTTCAAATTTTCTATGCTCTGAATTTTGCCTAGGTCGCCTTTTCAGGTTTTCGGCCTAGCGAGCCTCTCAGGGGTAATATTTCTTCAACTTGTCCATGTTGATCGGTTGAGAAAACTCTAAGCCATCTAAATCCATCAGAACCACAGCTCCACCTGACCAGATTGACTTGATAATATAGGGACCAGTCCAATTGGGTCTGAACTTGCCCCTTGGGTCGTGGATGGGAGCTCGGTTGTCTTTGAGTACCAAATCTCCTTCTTTCAAATTCCTGGACTTAACCTTCTTGTTAAAAGCCCGGGCGATTCTGCGTTGATAACCTTGGATGTGGTACAGTGCTTTCAGCCTTCTTTCATCGAAAAGCATGAGTTCCTCAAATCTGTTTTGCTGCCAATCTGCTTCGCTTATCCGCACTCGCCAATACTGTAATGACGGGACCTCAATCTCAATAGGCGTAACGGCTTCCATCCCATAAACCAATGAGTACGAGTCACCCCAAGAGAAGTTCTCGATTGAAGTCCTCAGAGCCCCACAGAGCTTAACGGCAGCCTTATCCGCCACCCGATAGGTTTCCACCATCTTCGTAGTATGCGCTTGATGTTCTTGTTGGCGGCCTCAATCGCCCGCTGGTTTGCGGCCGTAAGTAGACGACTTATGAAAAGCCACATTGTATTTCTCCAACAAATCGATCACCTTTTTGAAGTGGGAACCATTGTCTCAAACGATTTCATTTGGGACCCCAGAGCGACAGATAATGTTGTTTCGATAAATTTTGCTACATGCGAAGCCTTCAACATCAAGATAAGATTGGGCCTCAACCCACTTTGTGAAATAATCTATCGCTACCAAGATGAACTCATGCCCATTCGACCCTTTGGCGTAATAGCCCGATTACATCAATTCCCTGCATGTAAAACGCCATGGCGAAGTCATGTTGTACAATTTTGACGGCGGATGTTCATGCGATTTGCATGAATTTGACACTTGTGACATCGCCGACGGCCAATACAATCCTCCTCCATGGTGGACCAAGAATAACCTTGTCTAAGGATCTTCCGCCAACATTACCCCATTCATGTGTGCACCACATTCACCCCCGTGGATGGCTTCCATCGACGCTTTGACTCTTCAAAGATCAACGCACGCTTTATGCATTCCCAGATGACCTCGCTTATACAGCTTTACCTCGCAGATGATGAACTGAATCGCCATTCTTCCGATTGCCCTCTTGTCTTTGGCATTTACCTGGCGGGTATGCTTTTTCTCCAAGAAGTTCCAGATGTCGTAATACCAGGGTGTTCGTCCCGAACTTCATCTATGGTCGCAATCGACTCATAGGCAGTGCAAATTTCGTCGATGATAACCGGACGATTCGACTCCACACGGATGTCTATCATAGATGATAGAGTTGCTAATGAATCATGAACTTGTTGTTCTCTTAGTAGATGAGTAAAACTTAGCTTTTCAAACCGAGGAATCAAGAAATCCAAGGTTTGGTGATACATCATCATCTTTTCCTCTTTCACTTTCCAGCCTCCTTTAGCTTGAGACACAACAAGGTTCGAATCCCCAATAACGCCCAAATGCCTTGCCCCTAGTTCCGTGGTCGCTTCTAGACCAAATGATACACGCCTCATATTCTCGCTTCATTGTTCGAGACTTTGAACCGAGTTTGAAGGCTAGAGGGATACGGAATCATCGGTGCTATCAAGAACACTCCTATCCCATACCCATGTTGATTTGACGCCCATCAAAGTACATCGCCCAAGTTTCATCGCCGATATGCGTAATTGATTCATCCGGAACAAATATTCAATCGCTTCATCCTCAACCGGTGGTCGGCAAGGAACTCGCCATCGCTTCTTCCTTTTCATCGACTTGGCGGTCACGTACGTGAGATCAAATTCGGAGAGCAAAAGCAACCAACGAGCTAGCCTACCTGTAAGTGCTGGCTTCTCGAAGAGACATTTGATGGGATCAAGTCGTGAAACCAACATTACAGAGTGAGCTAACAGGTAGTGTCGCAGCTTCCTGGTGGCCCATACCAGAGCTAAGCAAGCCTTTTCCAATGTGTATATCGGGTCTCATACTCCAAAGATCTTCTTGCTCAGATAGTAGATGGCTCTTTCTGCCTTGTCTTCTGATTCTTGTGCAAGCATGCAGCCCATTGTAGTTTCACTTACTGACAGATACAAAATCAACGGTTTCCCTGGTTCTGGTGGCGATAAAACGGGTGGGTTCTCAGAGATATTCTTTAACTGCTCAAATGCAAATTGACATCGGCCGTCCCATTGAACTTCTTTCCTTTCTTGAGGAGGCCAAAAGTGGTTCACAAGTCAAGGTTAGTTTTGAAATAAACCGCCTTATGAATTGCACTTTACCCGTAAAGCCTCGCACCTGGTTTTCATTCCTTGGTGGTGACATTACTCAGATGACCTTGATCATGGAAGGCTCGACCTCGATGCCCCTTTTGTGTAATCGAAACCCTAGCATTTTCCAACAGAACACCAAACGACATTTCGAGGGTTTAGCCGAACCTAATTCCTCGATCCTTTGAAAAACTTGTGCAAGGCGTAGTGGCCCTCTCTTTCTTTGGACTTGACAATCATGTCGCCCACATACACCTCAACCTCTTTGTGGATCATATCATGTAGTATTGTGGTCGCGTCTGCTGATAAGTAGCTCCAACGTTCTTCAACCCAAACGGCATTACCCGGTAGCAGATGTTCCACGGGTGGTGAATGCGCCTTTTCTCTCCTTCCGCGCCATCACTATCCGGTTGTATCCCGAGAAGCCATCCATGAATGAGAGCAATGCATGCCCCGTGAAATCTACCAACTCATCGATGTGCGGTAGTGGAAAGTCGCCCTTCTGACTAGCTCGCTCAAATCCTCAAGTCTACACACACCCGGATCCCGCCATCTTTCTTCTAAGACCGAACAATGTTGGCCAACCAAGTCGGATATTCAGATACCGCAGAAGCTCGCCGATTTGCTTGGTGACCTCTTCCTTAATCTTAAGAGCCCAATCCGGCGGATCCTTCGAAGTTTCGCTGATGTGTCGGGCCTCGGTCAAGGGGATCCGATGTCGCATAATCTCAGATCGATTCCTGCATGTCTTCGTGAGGACCACGCGAAAACATCTTTGAAATCTTTTAATAAAGCGACTAAGCGCCGCGTTCCTCCGAAGACAACGTGGACCCGATCCGACCAACCAAGGTCCTCCTCAAGACTAATGTTCACGTAATGATTTCATCCATTAATGGTTTAACAAATCTCTTGCTCTTGCTCAATTAAACGCTAGAAACCGGAGGAACTTCGCCCTCGCTGCTTTGATCAAAATTTTGAAAGTCCTAATTGATGCAATAAATTAGGGCACGTAAAAGTACTCAGAAACCACAGATAGTTCATTCTCATTAGGTACATCCAAATCGTCCAATTCATCGGTTACAACAGACTCAAATGAAAAGGAAAAAGACGACCTGGACAGGACTGTGGCATCCGGGTTAACATCCCCAGGAGTACCAGACTCAGACTCAGTCGAGCTGGAACCTGATTCCGACTCACAGGACTCGGTGGAATCAGATTCCGGCTCACTACCTGACCCAGTGCTGCTGGACAAAAATCCCTCCTCGTACTGCCAAGTGAGAGAGGGTGCGATTGATGCATCCAAGATAGTCACTGGTCGCTCGAATGCTTTCATCCCCAATCATGGAAACCACGGTTATCCCCAAGCACTCTTGGTCGATCGGAGGATCGAGAGGAGACATGCCGCTGCTACCCCATTTCTAACTCAGGCCCTCGTGATCCACCGCTTTATTCTCGCTTCAACCTCGCTTGTTGGGTCTCGCTGCGGGCAACATCATCCCGGATAGTTGCAGTCGAAGAAGATTTCAAAACTCGCACGCGCTTTTTCTCCGCTTAACCATGGCTCGAAGCCGCAAATGGAAAGTCCTCCTCCCCGGACGGCGTCTGCTCAGGTACCTCGATGGGCCTGCATTAAATCAAAAGGCTTCCCACCGCTTTCGCTCGCTCACCGCCATTTCTTTCCTTTCTCACCCAGATCTTTTGGTGGGCAGGTAACCCAGTCCAAAGGTATGCGGGTTGTGTGGCACTTCGGCCAACGCAGCGACCCCTTTCCTGCCGCTCCTTCCTAATCCCATCCCAGGAATATGTTGTAGCTTGTTCATGAGGTAAACGGATTGAGCACTGACGTATACACCTTCATTCACAGCCATAATATTCTGCACTACCCGGGCCTCCGCCAAAGTGAACCCCGATAAGAACACATCCTCCGTGCCGTGCTCGATTTCTAAAATTGGCGTAGACACTTCTGGCGGTGGATGGATGGATGAATTTCCAAAAACAATTGCAACCCCCTTCCCGTGAGGGTATTTCAACATCTGGTGCAGAGTGGAAGAGACTGCTTTTACTTGGTGCAACCACGGCCGCCCCAAGAGCAAGTAGAAGGTTGCGGGAACGTCCAAGACATGAAATTCAATGTTGTGTTGTCTCGACCAACCTGGTCCGAACCTTACAATTCCCCATCACTTCCCTACCGTATTATCATAAGCTCGATCACCGAGTGGTTGGTATGAAGTCCGCGGGTTTTAACCCGATTGCATATGCCGCTCGATCAAGGCACATTGATAGCGTAATCCAGATCAACAAGTACCACCGGTATCCACTTATCTCTACACTCCACGGAGATGTAGAGGTTTGTTATGATTCACGCCTCAGCGGCAATTCTTTGTCCGAAAAGGTTAATGTCGGGAACCTCCTCCGAAAAAACCAAATTTCAACCACCGCTGGCGTAGTTTCGATGGAGAGTTTGGCCTTGTCCATAGCAGATAGGACACTGCTTGTGCACCCTTGAAGCCATAAGCGGCCCCAGATGGAGATGTTCACTCAGATTTCTTTAACTGCTTGAGCACGCCTTCTTCTTCAATTTGCTCTCTCGCTTTCTCGGCCTCTTTATCTTTCCCAGATGCTTCGGGTTGGTCGAGGTGCGGGGGCTTGAAGTACCGCCCACTCCTGGTCATATGGTCCACCTCATCGAGGTACCAAGTATCATCCGTTGGGCACTGCCCAATCTTCATCTCAGTGGGCAAGACATAAATCATCGTCTTCCCACCACATCCCACTAACATTCAACAAACACCTATCTGGTTCTGGCAAGTTCGTACTCTCGGTACTTTCATCCCACATGCTCACAGCATGTCCTGCTCTTGTGCTCGCAGCACTCCCAACCTCTTCATGGTTCTTGGCTTTTTGGATTCTCTCGGAATCCCACCTCTTCTCTTGCTCCTCCTGTGTTAGTAGGGTTTGTTGTTCGGTTTTCACAATATCTTGATCCCGAGCGAAATTCTTTGCACCGGCGCTCTCCCAGGTTCATTCGACTCTCGCCCTTCCGCCATCATTGATACCCCTACCCCGGCCTCGCTCGCTGAATTTCCACAATATCCGGCCGATCATCTAACCATCCGCAACCTCTGCCGACTCATATTCAAACCAATTGATTGTTGCATCCTCGCTTCTTGGTCGTTGAAGAACCGGAGGTTGGCAAAATCTTCTTCCAACGTTGTCGATCATCCGCCTTTGTTCAAGTCCGTCCCCGAATCATGCATTCAACTTTTTTCGGCAAGCCACACACTCGCCAGACCGCCCATCGATAGGATGTATCCGCCGATCATAGGCTCTTCCACTAGATTCCCAGACCGTCTCCATCCTGCACTCACCAATTCGCTTCTCTTCAAACCCGCCTGCTCCATCTTCGGTGGTCACCACCTTTGGCTCAGATTGGGTTATGAAGGTGTCCAACATGCACAAGTCAAGGTAATCAGAAGGATCACCTCCGGCTTGGGTAGGTGAGAGAGTAATATAGATACTAGGATCGTGGAAACGACCCGCTTTGGATGAGGTTGACTCTTTTGGGTGGTGGATCTTGGTTATGTGCGGGAGGGTTAGTTGTGACGGGTCTTTCGGGAGGCACAATGATATTCTTGTCGACGAGGTCTTGAATCTCGTGACGCAGCCGGAAACATTGATCTATGTCATGGCCATGCTGCTAGTGGTACGCACAGTACTTGGCTGGGTTGTGGGAAGGGGGGAGTGGATTCGGTAGTGGCCTTGCTCTAGGGGCGCAGATGCTTTTTCTGATTAACACCCCCGAGAGCCTTGGACAAGGGCATGTATAGTGGAGTAAAGGTTCTTGGCCCCGGTTGGAATCTGTTGTTTTGGGTGTTACTCCGGATGTCTTTGAAAAGGTGTGGCCGCAGTGCCTTGGATGGGGAGGGGGAGGAGTGATGGTGACCATACCGACCTCAAGTCTTGTGTTAAGGCGCCACTCGCTCGCGTTATTATTGCGGTTGAATGTCCTTCGGTCGCTTTCGGTCCGGTCGATCGACCTTGCTTCATCGCATCCTCGATTTGTACCCCATATCGTAGATCTGCGAAGGTGGAGAAGGGAACTACAATCATCTTCTGCATTAACTTCGGTTGGAGATTGCGTACAATCATCCGAATTTGATCTTTATCTGTTGGCCTCAAGGTCATCATCGATGCCTTTGCTCTCCATCGGGGTACAAAATCAGAGAAAGTCTCTTTGTTCTCGCCTCGTTGTTTCGAGATCACGGTTGTAATCTCGATCCGTATTATATGAGTATTGTGCAACGAAGGCCTCACCATCTCATCCCGCCTCTTAACATCATTATCCAACTTTGCATACCGGTTAGGCCACTCGACAGGTTCGCCAAACAAATGAGAGTTTCAGAGTCCGTTAGGCCCATTGGCCTCAGGATATCCGAAAATAGCCGAGATGGACCATGGGGTCCCTGCACCCATCAAACGATCGATCTGGGGCATCTTAAATCTGTCTCGGCAATGTCACGGCCACGCCTGTAGCCATCTTCAATGTCCGATGGCCTTCACCCGCGATTTCTTGAAAAGTTTTTCCACTACTCACCAGAGTCAGACGATCTACCTCGAACTCAAATGGAGAGTCCGTGGTTGGGTGTAAGATTCTTGGACAATTATGGCGAAGTGGGCGAGCCAACCTTGGAAGACCTGTGTCCTCTTGAGTGTTCCTGACATCGTAAGGTATTCTCGGTGTTTGGAGGATATTCGAGGATTTGGCAGTATTCTCGACCAAAGATGCTCGCCAGTAGTGGAGCCGGTGGAGGAGGAGCTCGATGAAGCAGACGCCGATTCTCAAGCTGGTACTTAGTGATCGGCTTCTACGGGCCATGATCGCGCTTGTTGTTTGGAGAATTCCGCTTGGCGGATGGCATCATCTTGCATCTGTTTATGCTCTCATGCATCCGGGCGATCATCGCCTCCATCCTCGATGTATTCTCGCGGTTCCATCCGAATGGCCGTAAATGTACCTCTACGGCGCATACGTAAATTTCAACTCGACTATTTATCACAAAGCAATTTCCCTGCAGAATCCTCGCTCGACACATCGCGCTTCTCGGCCTTCTTCTCGATAATCGGGGTAGAGAGGAACATCGATGTCCATCAACTAGATCCTCGACGGTTGAGTCGGCGACCTCGTGTCCAAAGTGCTTGGGGGTATCTAGTGGTTCGAAGCAATCGTGCTAAAAATCGCCCTAGCAAAAGATAATAAAGCGAAAAGGAAATAAATAACCAAAAAACGGACAAAGATAACAAATTAAATTAAATACACACAACACACGCCGCATACAACACGCAGCTGATAAGCTAAAATACATTGTCAATAATCGATCATCATCGCTCTCAGATTATCGTTTCCCAAAATCAATCGGATATCCGCAGACAACCGATTCTCGATAATCGATCGATGCCCGCAGTTCGATGCCCAAACTCAATCGATACATGCATTCCTCAGAGACACACTCTAACAAGCACATAGTATAAGTGAGAGCTAAAAACACCCCTATGTTGGGGTAGGGTTTCCGCCCTATTTTGTCGAACTAGGGTTTCACTACGCACGCAATGCTTCAAACAACCTATAAACGGGTAAGCAACCGTCCTAGTTTGGAATGGTCACTATGGATCCGAATATGCACTAGGTCGAATGGTCAAGAGGGTGCCCTTCAAAACCGGGTTTGTGTTCCCATGCTGTCGGAGCCCAGAGCCGATCAGCCTTACTGACATGACTTGACAAGTCAGGCCTCTGGCAAATCGTACGGGAATGGCATATGGCAAACACGGTGTGCTAGGCGCACCAATGCAAATGCGATGCAAAGAAAGACAAAAGTGTAGTCAAAACCAGATATCACGAATTCGAGTCAAGTTCTCTAAATCCCCAGCAGAGTCGCCAGAAATCAGACGCCCCTAACGCATCCCGGAAAGGGAGTGCGAGTCCCCCGCTCGTTCCATATTGGGTCACTACAGTTCAAAGGACTCAAATGTCACGGTTCTTAATCTTGAACCAAAGAGTCCAAATCCGGCAAATCGTTTTGAGAAAAACAGATTTTTTGAAAGAAGTGCCAAACATGGACTGCTTCGCCAGATACAGAGTCGCCACCTAAATGTTTTTTTTAAATGGGAAATTTAGGAAACCCTGACTCGGTGCCAAAGGCCACGTGTCCGTCATCACCAAAGTTGCCTCGGCTCGGGAACTTGGGTACCATTGGGGAAGGTCACTTCGTGAGCACCCCCGCTGGTCAAAGACCGGCCTCTACTAACCATGATATCTTATTTTGAAAACATTGTGAGTTCTTATTCCGGTTATTTAGCCTAGGTTACTATGTGATGCGCACAGCATACAAGTATAGACTGGGTCACCTGAATTGGAACAAAACACTTCATGTTTGTTTTTGAAAATGGTTTGATGGTGCTACCCGCAAGTAGGCTAAGACGTGGATTTGCCACCCTCGGGTGGGCTTAGAAAATATGATTTTGCCACTATCTAGTGGGCTTAAAACAAACATTTGATGAATTGTCCAATCCAAATAACACAACCTCCACCCACAGGCATTCAAGGCAGTTATATCACATAAGCACGTAGCCTCATGGTAAGCATGCTATTCATGGCAACACTCACACGCATGCGAGGATGCTAAAGCATAAAACTCACCGAGTACTCCAAGCCAAAACAGAAGCTTATTAGAAATCATGCATGATCCTAAATATACTGTAATACCTAATGCAACACATGCAAAGATGCAACTATAGCAGGCTCGGCTATTCTAAACATGGCATGTGAAATGCTACAACTAACACGTACTCAATTTGGAGTTGAAATACAAATGCAGTTTGTATGATGCGCCGAGCCCGGTGCGTGCAAAACAGAAGAATGATGCAAACATGTCATTACATCAGATGCTAATTGAAATATGTCCTATAGCTAACCATCGTAAGCGAGTAAATAAAAGGGAAGAAAGACGTGGGGTTGGAAGACATACATCACACTCACCCACACTTATTACAATTTTGCCCTCGCACAGAGGGTCCGAATAAATAATACAGTCCCGAATGAAAGAATAATACAGCCCGAATAATACAGAAAAATCCTAATTGATTATCAAATTAAATAAGAAAGTCAGAATTGGCATGCAAGCCGTGGTCGCTTGACTCGCTCGATAATGAAATGATGCATGTTGGGTCGCCTCGCGAAAAATCCAATCGATGCCCCAATTAGCCTCTGTTTGCGATGTTTCTCGAAATGCGTGCCAGACTTCGGAAAGTTGCTGATTCTTCATTTTGCTGCAACAGAGAGCAGGAGAGGGGCATAGCAATGTATTTCACAAATATATGCATGCCTCGATTCTCGTGCCACCAATCACGCATATCGATGCACGATGGCCGAGGAGCCGAATTGCACAACTCAATATAGGATGAATGCAGATGAATGCTACAACAAAACCTAACTCCATCATGGGTAATCCGGAGTGTCGGTGACTTGGGAATTGAGACCCGTTCCGTCACTCGGAGTACGAAACGCGCCTCGTTTCCCGTGCCCGGGCTAACTCCTATCCCGAACACGATGCAATATGCATGATATGCATGAATGCAACTAAAATACAATCCTAGCATGCACAATGCTATGACAATGTGATGTCTCGAAATGCGTGCACGCGGGTACGCAAACCGAGAAAATGATCCTAAGGCATAAAATGGCATACGCAATGCAATTGGACTTACACTAACATGAGTGGACCTCGGCCACACTCACATAAGAGGCCATCGGATAAAAAATAAAGTGCCTCGAAATGCGTGCACACGGGCACGCAAACCGAGGCAATGACATAAAGGCATGAAACGGCCTAAAATATGACATACAATGAGACTAGAATGAGATGTCTCGAAATGCGTGCCCACGGGCACGCAAACCGAGGCAATGGCATATGAGATGCAATGAGACTAAAATGGCATACAGGATGCAAAATGGACTTATACTAACATGAGTGAACCTCAGCCACACTCACGTAAGAGGCCGATGGATGAAAATGAAGTGCCTCGAAATGCGTGCACACAGGCACGCAAACCAAGGCAATGGTACTAAAGTATGAAACGGTATTCCAAATGCAGATTGGACTTATACTAATATGAGAGGGCCTCAGCCACACTCACATAAGAGGCCGTCGGATAAAAAAAAGAGGCGCGTCGAAATGCGTGCACACGGGCACGCAAATCGAGGCGATGTATTAAAACATGAAATGATATAGAGAATGATATGCAAACATGCCAATGGATTTTTAGCACTCACAAATGATGCAAAACAGTCCCGAAAGGTGGGGAAATGACACCAAATGCACGAAACGGTCCCGAAATGCGATATTAAGCACCCGAAATGGCCTATAGCCATACTAAACATGCATAATTTGTACATGACATGCAAACAGTAGCAAGGCAGCCCCAAAATAGCATTTTTTACAGTACAAGACATGGCGAAATGGTGAGCATAGATAGGACAACAATGGCATGCAAAAATGGGGGCCAATAGAGGGGTATTGAAGCAGGTGATGTATGCGATGCTCAAACTGAAAATTTTCCTTCTACAACACTGATGCGAGACCAAAAATATGCACATTTACAGTAGATGACATCCCCCAACTCAGTATGCAAACATGCTAAAAATGCCATGCAAGAACTAAGATACATAAGGCTATAACATGAGGTACCCTAAACATTCATCAAACCAGAAAAGACCCTTAATGAAATATGTCAAGAAGACCAAAATATGACTCTTTCTAGTACTGCTCATGGCCAAAAACAGAAGCTAGATAGGCCTAAAAAGCATGCAAAAATGGGGGTCAAAGAGGGATATAAAGACAAGCACAACATGGAGACCCCCAACAAGGTTGATCCCTTCTACAATGTTGTAGAGAGACACAAAATAAGCTTACTCACAGTTCATGACATGCTTCAAAACAGATTACATGTAGGTCAAACAAATCATGCAAATTTACGGTAAATATGAGAGATTATGAAGCAAGTGTATGATAGAGAGGCCAAAAAGGATTGAGTCCTTCTTCAATGTTTAAGAGAGGCTCAAAATAGGCCCACTTTCAGTTTAAATTATGCTCAAAAACAGATTATTCATAGGCTAGAAAAAGGCATGCAAAAAACAAGGGTAAAACATGGATTCAAAGCAAGTGGCATATGGAGCATGAAAAAAAGGTTGAGCCCTTCTTCAATGTTGAAGAGGGGCTCAAAATAAGCACAATATCAGTTCATTAGATGCTCCAAATCAGATCACACATAGGCCAAATATTCAATGCAAAATAATGGCATATAAGAGGATATTGAAACAAGTGCAAGATGGAGGGCTCAAACAGGGTTGAGCCCTTGAACAAACATGAAGAATGGATCAAAAAAAGGCCCCTTTCAGTTCTGGTCGGAGCCCAAAACCACAAGAAAATAGGGTAGAAAAATGATGCAAAAAAGTGCTAGAAAAGGGGAAATAGTGACTTACCCTTGAAGACTACACTTTGGTTGCTTCTTGACTTGAGTTTGTTACTTCTTAGCCTCTGAAAAACCTTCCCTTGCTGCTGGACTGGAAGTGGTGAAGGTAGTGCTTGGTGTTGATGAACAAATGAGGCCAAAACTTAAGGATTTTGGAGGTTTTTGGAGAGGGAGATGTAAGCCAATGTATATGAGCTCTTAAGGGGAGTTTTTCTAACCCTAATGAAGGAGCTGGCCAGCCACTTATAAAGGCTAAGAAGGGGGTGTAAAAGAGGAGGGAAATGCACCCAAGCTTTCCCTCCCAAAATATCCCCCGGATGCAAAGATATTTTGGAGAAACAGCTATACAGCTGTAATGAACTCAAACTGAGGATGCAGGCCGGCCATGTGCTTTTACTGGAGGTGGCCGGCTGGCCACCCCCGATGGCCGGCCGGCCAAGGGCAAAAATGGAAAGTGGGAGTTTTTGTCCGGTCACCAAAGGTTGGTGTCCTCCCAAGTGTGTACAACAAGGCCCTGTGGTTGGAATCTGGCAACTCTGAAACAGGAGAGACAACATGCCACCTTTAGGAGAGGTTCAAAAATGAAAAGCGGAATTACTGTCTGACCATGTGTTTTTAGGGTCCTCCTATGTGTGTACAACACAAATATGTGGTTTTGGCTCGAAGAAAATGGCCCTAGGGTGTTCAACATTAGCCCGGAAGTGAGAAAAACGGGCGCCGGGGGGCGCCGGAGGAGCATAACTAGTTGCTGAGACAATTGCTGTCCTCCCACCCTCCAGTGACCTTCCTTATGATAAAACAGAGGTACCTGCCAAAAATAAACAAAAACCGATGAAAAACGAATGCTCGGGAGCCAAAACACGCAGCCGGTCCCAAAATAGGTCATACACTAAAAGTGGCATTCGCCACAAGTGGGTATCTTAGACCCAAAGGTCCTCGAAAGGGAGTAAATAAGATGTATGCCAAAACCGGAGGAATCGGAGATGGTCGACGGTCCGAACCGAGCACACGGCCCGACGGCTCAAATCGAACCGGGCTCCGAAATGGGCAAAATGGCCTACGGCCACGAAAAGTAGCCCACGGCCACTGAGAGATGGTCTACGGGACCTCTCCCTCCCCTCAGGAACAAAAACAGAGAAAACCGAGCCTGGTTCGCGAACCGAGGCAAAGTATAGAAAAGGGTTCGGAAGTCCGGAGGCAGGGCTCATGGCCGAGACTCTGAGACTTCTGAACGAGCACGATATGCAACATCACCGAGCGCTCAATCGGTGACGTCTGAGTCTTAAGGTCAGTCAAAAATGGGGTGTCTACAACATGAAGGCGTATGCGGAAGCCACCAAGAGGGAAGATCATTGGCTTACAGAGCAATTTCACAAGGATATTGGTGGCCATACATGCAGACAGATTCAGAGAAATATGTCAAGAGGTGCGAGAAATGTCAAAAGTTCGCGCACCAAATACATCAATAAGCTAGAGAGCTTCTACCATTAACTAGCCAATGGCCCTTCGCAATGTGGGGCTTGGACATAGTTGGACCACTCCCAACTGCACCTGGCAACAGAAAGTTCTTTCTCACAACAACAGACTACTTCACAAAGTGGGTGGAGGCAGAAGCACTCGCATCAATAAAGGAGAAAGACGTTAAGAAGTTCGTCTTGCAGAACATCATAACCAGATTCGGCCCTAATATTTGACAATGGCACTCAATTCGACAGCAAAATTTTCAGGGGCTTTTGCGAGGAATACAAGATAAAATTCTACAACTCTACACCAACATACCTTCAAGCGAATGGTCAGGCAGAAGCAGCAAACAAAGTCGTCCTAGATGGTTTGAAGAAAAGGTTGGAGAAAGCAAAAGGCAAGTGGGCTGAGGACCTTTGTCACGCCCCAAAATTTGGACAATTAAATATTAAATTAGGACTAAACCCCAATCAATATTCCATCATCCAAATCCTAGGGGTGAAACAAAAACAAAAAAAAACTAAAACACCAACCAAACCATCCACCATAATCTCATAACTAATAAATACCTCAACATTAAGGTAGCAACAACTAACCAAAACAACTTAAATGAAATATGGTTACAAACCATGCCAAATTATTCCAATACTAAAGTCACTAAAAAAAAATAATAAATACCTAAATTAGTATCAACCCTAAACTCAAGAAAAATAAAAGAACTCCAAACGACATGCCCAAAAACTTTAGTTACTTCTCATCACTACCATAGCCTCAACTAATCCTGCAAAGGAAGCTCAGCTGCGCTCAAACAGAACGCACCCGAGTTGCCAAGAGACAAAACGGGTCAGTATACAGGTATACTGGTATAAGTACAAGAATAAACACCCACGTGTCCACCAGACACAAACAAAAATACATTTAATTCATATCATGGGACAAGACAAGTAGTTCCAACCGCACCGAGACGAATGTGTAGTTTCTCGAGATACGGTGGCATTTAATTTCTTGTCCGTACACAACGAAATATAAATTGATTATAAAATAGACAAAATAGAAATAAAAATATGGTGGGTCAGCCCTGCATAAAAAGTTAGTAAGACCCACCATCCTGCAAAACAAATAAAGTTAGTATAATTTAATCATAAGTAACTTATTAAAACAAATATAAAGTTACACCGTTTCACACTTAAATAATTTGAATTGATCAAAACTCAAAGAACGAAAGTTGTACAGAATGAAATTTCCTATAAGACAGCGCGAACGAATTTAACAGAAACTAAACAGGTTAAGAGAAAAACTTAATATAAAAATCTAGACAGAATTCAATCGAAAAATCTGAATCTGAAAACAAACCAAAACTGCCCTAAGATGATTTTTTTCCGAAAAAGTTTAAAACACAAAAAGTGTGCAGAATAATGTTTTACTTCAGTTTACGCAAAACCAATAAAAATGAGCTCGTTTCGTGGGTTAAAACAGCCTCTAAAATCTGCCTTGCTAAAATGAACCAAACCGACAATAATCAAGATCATCCGATTATAAGTTCTAATTGATCTTTAAATAAATACATAAAACATAAAAGTGGTCCAAAATCACGTATAGATGCCTCTGCTCAAATTTTATAATTTATTGAGGTCGATTACTATTTTTCAACACGAACATATCAACACAATTCACACTATAGAAATAAACTCATAATTAAATTCTTTGTTCCTTAACTCAATCAATATCATTCGAACTATACATATAAGTTCATAATTACTTCTTTGTACCTTGACTCCACCACTTCGGCCCTCCCCTTCTGGCCTACACATATATCCCATGTGCCTCCCATATACCTAACCCACTCCAAAGCCAAACTTGCACGGGGATATCGTCCCGAGTTTGACTCACACTCCCCGGATGGTTAGCATATACGTACGCGCGCAAATCAAAGCACTCGTCTACTCATGAGAACGAGGCAACAATATATATAAACATCTCATCGACATCATGAGACAAATATAACTATGTCGGGCATAAGGCATCAAACAACTCTCATAATCCTCACCTTTTTTTTTTTTTCTCACTCTTTCTCACCATCACTCAAATAAAACAACAATCCATGGAGTCATGGTGGAGTATAAGGAATTTATCTATATGTTCTTAATTAATTTTAATTTCATATAACCATATTAATTTTAGTTTCATATAATCATGAGGGTGATTACAATAATAAAATAAATCCATATAAAAAGCATAAATCTGACATTCACAACTAATTAAAATAATTAAAATAAATCAATCAACTAAAAACCCTAAACCTTACCTACACAACTAAACAAAATAATTAAAATTAATCAATCATCTAAAAATCCTAAACTTTACCTACACAACTAATCAAAGTAATTAAAATCAATCAATTATCTGATAATCCTAAACTTTACATACCCAACTAAATAAAATAATTAAAATCAATCAATCATATATAAACCCCTAAATCTTACATCCATAACTTAATCAAAATAATTAAAATTAATTTATCATCTTTATGTAAAACCAAATCAAACTAACATCAAATAAATAAATAAATAAAAACAAAGAATTAAACATAAATCAAGAGAAGTGGGTTTTGTACTCACAATATTATTTTTAAGATCAGAAAATTATTTGGAGAACTAATGGAGCCACCAAAACAAAACCCTAATTTTTTTTTCTTTTCTCTCTCTCTCTCTCACGGAGCCTCCTCTCTCATTGACTTTTCCAATCTTTATTTTCTAATCAATTCCTAAACCTAATTGATTACATAATATAATACATATATATATATATATATAATAACCTAATTCACTTTATATAATATTATATTAAAACCTATTCCTATTAGAACTTAATCAACTATTATAATATATATTATAATATATATATATATATATAAATATAAGATTAAATATATATATATATCTATATATATATAACACCTCCTTTTTTTTATATAACAAACATAAATATTTAAATATTTTGATTAATTATATATAATTAAATAACACTTTAATTTAATTAATTACCACATTAAATTCTTTAAATATCACATTAAATTTTCATGTGACCACACAATTAACAAAGCCAAAAATAAAATAAGATAATAATAATAATAAATAATGACTAAAGAAAATTAGGGTCGCTACAATATACACACCTCAAAAGAATCTCGTCCCGAGATTCGATAAGAAAGAATACTAAGCAAAAAGTTCAGGGTGCATACGCCGAACTTTCTCTTCTAACTCCCAGGTAATGTCGTTCTCATCTTTACTCCATTGCACTTTCACCAAGTTCACTTTCTTGCGCCGCAACTGCTTTACATCCCGATCTAGAATAGGAACCGGTCGCACCACATACGTTAGATCATCACTAATCTCCAACACTTCTGGTGATACTACTTGGAAAGGGTCTTGTACACACTTTCTCAATAAGGATACATGGAACACATTGTGAATCATAGATAAAGCAGGTGGTAGAGCTAATTTGTAAGCCACATTACCAATCCTCTCAATGATCTCATATGGTCCCACAAATCTAGGTGCTAACTTTCCCTTCTTTCCGAACCGCATAATACCCTTCATCGGCGAGACCTTCAAAAACACGAAATCTCCGACATTCAACTCAACCCCCTTACGTTTTCTATCAGCATAACTCTTCTGATGACTCTGTGCAGTCTTAATACGTTCTCGAATAATATTTACCTTCTCCGTAGTCTCCCTCACCAACTCTGGCCCTAACAACGGCGCATCTCCTACCTCCATCCAACAAGCAGGTGATTAACATGGCCTCCCATACAAAGCCTCAAAAGGTGCCATCCCGATACTAGAGTGATAGCTATTATTATAAGCAAACTCCACCAATGGCAAGTGTTCTTCCCAACTACCACCAAGATCGAGGACACAAGCTCTCAACATATCCTCCAAGATCTGATTTACCCGCTCAGTTTGCCCATCTGTCTGGGGATGATAAGCCGTGCTCAAGTCTAACCTAGCACCCAAAGCATGCTGGAAACTCTCCCAAAACTCTGCCACAAACAACGGATCACGATCCGAAACTATAGAAACTGGTGCGCCATGAAGTCGCACCACCTCCCGAATATATAGCCTAGCCAGTTTATCCGCAGTTCGGTGAACACTGATAGGAATAAAATGAGCAGACTTGGTGAGTCGATCCACTATCACCCAAATAGATTCATTGCCTCGCTTTGACCGCGGCAATCCATCCACGAAATCCATAGAGATGCACTCCCACTTCCAAGTAGGGATCTCAAGAGGCTGCAACAGTCCAAACGGTCGTTGATGTTCTGCCTTAACTTGTTGACACACATAACATCGAGAAACATACTCTCCTACGTCCTTCTTCATACCTTCCCACCAAAACGTTCTCTTCAGGTCATGATACATCTTAGTCCCACCAGGGTGAATGGTATATCGGGACCTATGGGCATCATCCATAATCTCTTTCCTCAATTCAACAATATTAGGTACACACAACCTGCCCTTGAATCGCAATCCCACATATGAGTCCACAGACCAATCAGTAGGACAATCATCGATCAAATCCACTACAAGGTCATTGAGCTTGCTAACGAGAAACCGATCTAAATTCTGCAACTGACGAGCTTTACCCAGTAATGACGGCTGCACGGTTAAACTACCAATGTATGCCCTCCCAGCACTCTCTATTGGTTGAATGTCATGCATCGAAATTAACTCCAAGGACTTCCATTCTTGAATCATCAAAGAAGCCATAATCTCATATTGCCGACTAAGTGCATCAGCGACTACATTTCCTTTCCCTGGGTGGTAAAGGATCTCGAAATCATAACTACTGATAAATTCAACCCATCTCTGTTGCCTCATGTTCAACTCTTTTTGAGAAAAGAGATATTTGAGGCTCTTGTGATCTGTGTACAACTCAAAGTGCTCCCCAAACAAGTAGTGTCGCCACACTTTCAACGCAAAAGCAACCGCTGCCAACTCTAAGTCATGAGTAGGGTATCGTCTCTCATGAGGTTTTAGCTGTCGAGAAGCATAAGATACAACCTTCTGATGCTGCATCAATACACATCCCAACCCAGTTCCACTCGCATCAGTAAACACTACTAACTTTTCCCCTTGTACCGGTATAGTTAACACCGGTGCTGTAGTCAATCGTTGCTTTAACTCCTGGAAAGCTTTCTCACAATCATCTGTCCACATGAACTTCACATTCTTGCAGGTCAACTTGGTTATGGGTGCTGCAATAGTGGAAAACTTCTCTATAAATCTTCTGTAATAACCGGCTAGTCCTAAAAAACTTCTCACCTCTGTAGGGTTCGTGGTTGTTTCCATTCTTTGACCGCAACAACTTTTTCAGGATCTACCGCTATCCCCTGATTGGACACAACATGTCCCAAAAATCGAACTTCTTTCTCCCAAAAGTGACACTTACTGAACTTAGCATATAACTGTTGCTCCCTCAAAGTTTGCAACACGACTTTCAAGTGTTCTCTATGTTCCTCCTCATTCTTAGAGTACACCAGGATATCATCTATAAAGATAATCACAAACTTATCTAGATATGGTTGAAAAATTCTGTTCATCAAGTCCATGAAGTAGGCAGGAGCATTGGTCAAACCAAAAGGCATTACAGGAAATTCGTACAACCCATACCGGGTCCGAAAAGCAGTAAGCGGTATACTTTCCTCTGACACACCCATCTGATGGTAACCCGGTCTGAGATCAAATCGAGAGAAAATGGTCGCCCTTCAACTGATCAAACAAATCCTCAATTCTAGGTAGTGGATACTTGTTCTTGATAGTCACCTTGTTCAGCTCTCTGTAATCTATGCACATACGGAGAGTGCCATCTTTCTTGGAGACAAAGATCGCAGGTGCTCCCCATGGGGAGTTACTTGAACGAATGAACCCTTTCTGAAGCATCTCTTCCAGCTGCTTCTTCATCTCCACAAGCTCTTTAGGTGCCATTCTATATGCCGCCTTAGAACTTGGTGCAGTTCCTGGCACTAGGTCAATGTGAAATTCTATTACCCGTTGAGGAGGAGGTCCAGGTATCTCCTGAAATACATCTTCAAACTCATGCACCACATCTACCTCACTAATATCTTGCTTAGGAATTTCTACCGAGCACAGAAAACTCGTCATCACCGACTCTTCTCCATCGCTAGAAGTGTGGGTAAGCCGTGGCATTCCGGGAATATCTATATTTATAGTCCTTCCAGCACAATCTAGAGTTACAAAGTATTTCCGCAGCCAATCCATACCCAAAATAATTGTGAACCCTTCAAACCCTAACACAATTAGGTCTGCATGCAAGACTCTACCCGCAAAATCAATCTCAAAATCTTTACACAACTCATAAAGAGTAACTGCCCCTCCTAAAGGGGTCTCAACACGAATAGGTCTAGACAAGGAGGTAGTTACAATATGTTCTCTTTCTACAAACTGTCTAGATATAAAAGAATGAGAGGCACCCGTATCAAAAAGAACTCTAATGGGTTCTTGAAAGAGATTAAAAGTACCTTGCACTTTGTCAGTTCCTGGCACAACTGCAAATGCCCTGGAGCCGCCGAATTGCTGCCGCTACCTGTCTCTGAGGGCAATTCTTGATTACATGTCCTAACTGCTGACACCCAAAACACTTCCTACTGATCGGTTGAGGTGCTACTGGTTTGATAGGTGGGGGTCCCTCCAACTGAGGTACGGGAGGACGATAACCCAACGGTGGCACTTGCTGCCGCTGTCCTTGATAACCCTGTGGGCGAGGACCACCCTGTCTCTGATAATAGTGTCCCTGTGGCTGGAAATTTCCCTAGGGCCGGAAATTACCCTGAGGTCTGAAATTTCCCTGACTATCTTGTCAGTGTCCTTCGAATCGCCGACCCTATGTCTATGATCATAGGGTCTGTATCTGTTCCCATCCCGCTGCTGGAAGTGACTCCCTCTAGAAGTTTCTCCGACCTTGGTCTTCCCTTCTTTAAACTGCTTCTCTTTTTCCTCATACTTCAGTGCCAAGTCAAGAACCCTGTCAAACGGTTCAAAGATCAAAGGAATAAGGGACTTAGACAGTAATGATTCAATCCCTTAATAAACTTCTCATTCTTCTTCTCCTGCGTGTCGATCAAGTAAGGGCATAACGGACAACTCATTAAACTTGGTGACATACTCGATCATCGTTCTACCCTCTTGAGTCAATTTCGAAAATTCATCACTCGCTTGAGACCGAATAGCAAAGGAACAAACTTCCGGTCAAAACGAATCTTGAAATCGCCCAAGTCAAAGTCGTCAAGTCTACACCTCCTTCCACGAAGTTCCACCAAAATAGGTCGCTCCTCGTCGATGTGTCGCCAGCTCGCTTTTGGACCTCGTGAGTCAGATACGACCAAACACCATCTCACATCTCAACCCAAGCGTCACCGCAATAGGTCCTCCATCTCCAGAGAATTTTGGCCTCCTAAAGAACCAAAGTCTTTGTTTCTCTTCGCAAAGGGATCTCCTCATGGCCTTGATTATTGTTCTCGCACAACCTCAAGTAATTGAGCCATCTTCTCCCACATTGACTGCACCATATTGGTTGCCTAGTTGTCAGCTGGCCATTGCTAAGCAGCGTTGTTCCTTCCCTATGCCATTGGACTCAAGCTTCTCAAATTATACCTTCCAGCCATCACCTTCAAGTTAACACACAAAAAGAATTCGTTCATGAATACTTAGAATAAATTCAACCACCAACCTAAACCAGCTAACCCATGCTTCCACAATCCGAGGATCACCTAAACTCTCACAAGTCTAGGGTAACCTAGAGCTCTGATACCAAACTGTCACGCCCCAAAATTTGGACAATTAAATATTAAATTAGGACTAAATCCCAATCAATATTCCATCATCCAAATCCTAGGGGTGAAACAAAAACAAAAAAAAAAAAAAACTAAAACACTAACCAAACCATCCACCATAATCTCATAACTAATAAATACCTCAACATTAAGGTAGCAACAACTTAAATGAAGTACGGTTACAAACCATGCCAAATTATTCCAATACTAAAGTCACTAAAAAAAAATAATAAATACATAAATTAGTATCAACCCTAAACTCAAGAAAAATAAAAGAACCCCAAACGACATGCCCAAAAACTTTAGTTACTTCTCATCACCACCGTAGCCTCAACTAATCTTGCAAAGGAAGCTCAACTGCGCTCAAACAGAACGCACCCGAGTTGCCAAGAGACAAAACGGGTCAGTATACAGGTATACTGGTATGAGTACAAGAATCAACACCCACGTGTCCACCAGACACAAACAAAAATACATTTAATTCATATCATGGGACAAGACAAGTAGTTCCAAACGCACCGAGACGAATGGGTAGTTTCTCGAGATACGGTGGCATTTAATTTCTTGTCCGTACACAACGAAATATAAATTGATTATAAAATAGACAAAATAGAAATAAAAATATGGTGGGTCAGCCCTGCATAAAAAGTTAGTAAGACCCACCATCCTGCAAAACAAATAAAGTTAATATAATTTAATCATAAGTAACTTATTAAAACAAATATAAAGTTACACCGTTTCACACTTAAATAATTTGAATTGATCAAAACTCAAAGAACGAAAGTTGTACAGAATGAAATTTCCTATAAGACAGCGCGAACGAATTTAACAGAAACTGAACAGGTTAAGAGAAAAACTTGATATAAAAATCTAGACAAAATTCAATCGAAAAATCTGAATCTGAAAACAAACCAAAACTGCCCTAAGATGATTTTTTCCCGAAAAAGTTCAAAACACAAAAAGTGTGCAGAATAATGTTTTACTTCAGTTTACGCGAAACCAATAAAAATGAGCTCGTTTCGTGGGTTAAAACAGCCTCTAAAATCTGCCTTTCTAAAATGAACCAAACCGACAATAATCAAGATCATCCGATTATAAGTTCTAATCGATCTTTAAATAAATACATAAAACATAAAAGTGGTCCAAAATCACGTATAGATGCCTCTGCTCAAATTTTATAATTTATTGAGGTCGATTACTAGTTTTCAACACGAACATATCAACACAATTCACACTATAGAAATAAACTCATAATTAAATTCTTTGTTCCTTAACTCAATCAATATCATTCGAACTATACCTATAAGTTCATAATTACTTCTTTGTACCTTGACTCCACCACTTCGGCCCTCCCCTTCTGGCCTACACATATATCCCATGTGCCTCCCATATACCTAACCCACTCCGAAGCCAAACTTGCACGGGGATATCGTCCCGAGTTTGACTCACACTCCCCGGATGGTTAGCATATACGTACGCGCGCAAATCAAAGCACTCGTCTACTCATGAGAACGAGGCAACAATATATATAAACATCTCATCGACATCATGAGACAAATATAACTATGTCGGGCATAAGGCATCAAACAACTCTCATAATCCTCACCTTTTTTTTTTTTTCTCTCTCTTTCACCATCACTCAAATAAAACAACAATCCATGGAGTCATGGTGGAGTATAAGGAATTTATCTATACGTTCTTAATTAATTTTAATTTCATATAACCATATTAATTTTAGTTTCATATAATCATGAGGGTGATTACAATCATAAAATAAATCCATATAAAAAGCATAAATCTGACATTCACAACTAATTAAAATAATTAAAATAAATCAATCAACTAAAAACCCTAAACCTTACCTACACAACTAAACAAAATAATTAAAATTAATCAATCATCTAAAAATCCTAAACTTTACCTACACAACTAATCAAAGTAATTAAAATCAATCAATTATCTGATAATCCTAAACTTTACATACCCAACTAAATAAAATAATTAAAATCAATCAATCATATATAAACCCCTAAATCTTACATCCATAACTTAATCAAAATAATTAAAATTAATTTATCATCTTTATGTAAAACCAAATCAAACTAACATCAAATAAATAAATAAATAAAAACAAAGAATTAAACATAAATCAAGAGAAGTGGGTTTTGTACTCACAATATTATTTTGAAGATCAGAAAATTATTTGGGGAACTAATGGAGCCACCAAAACAAAACCCTAATTTTTTTTTTCTCTCTCTCTCACATTGACTTTTCCAATCTTTATTTTCTAATCAATTCCTAAACCTAATTGATTACATAATATAATACATATATATATATATATATAATAACCTAATTCACTTTATATAATATTATATTAAAACCTAATCCTATTAGAACTTAATCAACTATTATAATATATATAAATAAAAATATAAGATTAAATATATATATATATATATATCTATATATAACACCTTTTTTTTTATATAACAAACATAAATATTTAAATATTTTGATTAATTATATATAATTAAATAACACTTTAAATTAATTAATTACCACATTAAATTCTTTAAATATCACATTAAATTTTCATGTGACCACACAATTAATAAAGCCAAAAATAAAATAAGATAATAATAGTAATAATAAATAATGACTAAAGAAAATTAGGGTCGCTACAACCTTCCTCATGTTTTATGGGCTTATCGTACCACGCCGCGGCGATCAACCGGAGAAACATCTTTTTCTTAGCCTATGGCATGGAGGCAGTAATCCCATTTGAAGCAGGCCTCCCCACTATTAGAAGTGAAAATTTGACCTAAACTTGAATGAAGAAGCCATAACCTTGGAACTTGACCTTGCAGAAGAGAAAAGGGAAAAAGCGTTAGTTCACATTGCCTCATACCAGCAGGAGTTATCTAGAAAATATAACAAAACAGTGCATCTGAGGCAATTCAAGATTGGAGATTGGGTACTGCGCAAAGTAATGGGAAACACTTTGGTACTCGGAGATGGTAAGTTAGGACCTAATTGGGAAGGACCATACAAAGTGGTCAATTTAGCAGGAAAATGGGTATATCACTTGGAAGATGGAGACAACAAAGCTATTCTTAGGCCATGGAACACTGTCAATCTCAAACTATTCTATTTTTAGCTTTTCATTAAAATACTTGTAATTTTTCTTTTTCGAATAAAACAAGTAGTTTCTTTTTTGGCATAATTCTTTCTACTATAAAAGTTGTTCTTAGTCATTGCCAGCAAGGGGCAACCAAGAAGTTTAGCAGGAATGGCCAAACATTCAATTCTTTTCTTCAGTCGAGATAAGGATCTAGGCTGAAGAAGGTTGGCAGGAATAACCAACATTTAGCTCTCTTCAGCCGAGACAAGGATCTAGGCTGAAAAAGGTTGGCAAATGTGGGGGCCGAATATTGAGAGTCATAGAGAGCTCGAATAGTCGAACTTGGAGAGCCGAAATATACAGCACTCGGCACCATCTCGCACGTTCGAATCCTATCCTATTCGGCCAAATAGCCGATTGAGCAAAGGGCCAAGTGAAAAGCGGTTTGCTACAAAAGAAGCTGAATGGCGAATTGAAAATGGACCCAATCCCAAGGCCTAGGAAAGAAAAGATATAAATAGAAGAACATCAGCCAGAAAGAGGTATGTGAGAATTAGCATGTTTAACTTAAGGTACAAGCAATCAAGAGAGTATACACTGACTTATCCGTCGGAGTGCTAATTCTGGCACCCCCGACCGGAGCATTAATTCTTTTTCAGCTGGCTTCCTGAGGATCACGAGCGTCCCCCAGGATCTGAAGAGTATTTCCAAACCACTTCTCCACAATTGGCGCCGTCTGTGGGAATACTCAAATACATCCATGGCGGGCGTAACGGAAGACCCTCTGATAATCACTGATAAAACCACGCAGAGAGACGACCTCACTCCAACAAACATGCTTAGACTGGAGACTATCCCCGCAAGACGCGCTTTGAACTTCGCCTCACCCTCGACTTCAGAGCATGAGGCAATGCAAGCGATCATGGAACAAGCGAAGCAAAACGAACAAAGGTTGGAGAACATGATCGCTGAGAACGAACGTCTCCGTCAGGACTTGGCCTTGGAAGTGGCAAAGTCCAAACAACCTGTACGCCAAGATCCGGAACGACCTCTGAGGGCAGGTGGTCGATGACCTCGAGCCCGACAACAAGACACTGATAGCGACTCCGACTCATTATCCCCAGAGCCCAAGAAGAAGGAACAACCCGAGACTTCCAGTTCCTTTGAAGAAAGTCCACGTATAAGGCATAAGCACAAAAGAAATAGTTCAGATGATGAAGACCAGCATGATCCCTTTGTGCGGCGGATCGCAAGGGCGGTCCTACCCAAAATGTTCAAAGCTCCGTCGTTCACTCTCTATGATGGAAAATAGACCCCACCGATCACATCTGTCACTACAAGCAAGCCATGACTTTGCATGCAAACGACGAAGCCCTCATGTGCCGAATTTTTCCCAGTAGTTTGGGACCATTGGCTGTCAAGTGGTATTATAAACTGGAGCCAGCTTCGATCAAAAGCTTCCATCAATTACAGAAATCCTTCAAGGCTAGATTCATCACCAACGAGGTCCAGCCGAAACAAGCCGACTCTCTCTAGGCAATGCAGATCCAGCCAGGAGAAACACTAAGAGCGTATTCGGCACGTTACTGGGAGTGCTTTAATCTGGTTGATAATGCTTGCAACGATTCCATGGCCATCACCGCCTTCAAAATGGGTTTGCATCCTGACAGTGCTCTCCGCAGCTCTTTGACTAGAAGACCCCCCAAAACAGTCTGGGCATTGATGAAGAAAGTTGAGGAATACAGCAAAGTAGAAGATGATGCCTTGCGCCAAAAACGTGGCCAACAAGACGGCCCCTTCTGAAATTGCTCAACCAATAAGTTCCGTACCACCTTAGAGCCCCGAACCTCGGCAACAGGCTAAATGAGATACAAGACGGGATTCTCGCCGATCAAGTAACTAATGCTCCCACCGAGCAAGTGAACAACTGCAAGTCGATAGCAGGCGCACAAGGCGCGCCGGCAAGAAATATACGGAGTTGACAGAGTCGATCAGTGCAGTTATGTCCAAAATCCAACACCTTCCGTTCTTCAAATGGCCATCGAAAATGGTAGGACCTCCCGACATGCGAAGGTGGGATAGGCGGTGCGAGTATCACAAGGATCATGGCCATGACACTGAGAGTTGTTATGCATTGAAGGATCACTTGGAGGAATTGGTACAAGATGGTGGGCTACAACAGTACATTCGAAAAGGCAATCTAACCAAAACGATAGCCTTAAGACAGGATTCCCCTCCGATCGTCGTGATCTATATGATATACAGCCTGCCAATGTCACCCGTGGTGCACACGATTCAGTTGAATCCTGACCCTCAAAATCAATTCACTCCGGCTAAACGGCCCCATGAAGCTGAGAGTATTGCTTTTGATGATTCAAATTTGGCCGGAGTGACACTTCCCCACATCGATCCCTTGGTAATTGAGTTATGTGTAAACTGATTCATAGTTGAGCGTGTACTCATTGATCTGGGGAGCACATCGGAGGTTCTATACTACAAGACATTCACCAAACTCAGCTTCTCCGAATCGGATCTCTCTCCGGCCCCTTATCCACTATTCGACTTCAACGCCAATCCAGAGTACCCGTTGGGGAAAATCACACTACCCGTGCAAGTGGGCTCCCGAACACTGGATGTGGAATTCTTGGTCGTCAAGCTGTCATCGCCATACAATCTCATCATGGGGCGAACTTGGTTGCATACTATGCAGGCCGTGCCAAGCACCTATCATCAGCTGCTACGCTTCTTGACAGAACGCGGCATTGAGCAAATCTGTGGCTCACAGAAATCGGCACAAGCATGTTATCTCCTTGCTGGAAAGACGCCAAAGGAGTTGCAAGTAAATTCCATTGAGGTGCCAGATTGGAAGAGCCTCGACGATGTTAGACGGCTCCCAAGTGAAAAGGCCACGGAAGACCTAGATCGAGTTGAAATCGACGGAAACCCAGACAAGTTCTTCATGGTCGGCGCCTCCCTAAATCAAGCCGACAGACAGCAGCTAATTTCCTTCCTGCTCAGCAACCTTGATGTCTTTGCATGGACTCCATATGAGATGCCGGGTATAGATCTGTCTGTTTCGCAGCACCGTCTGAATGTTGACCCTAAATGCAAGCTGATCATTTAGAAAAGCCGGAGGTCAGCCGCAGAGCACACTGCCGCCGTTGTTGAAGAGGTTGACAAGTTGCTTGACGCCGGAGCAATCAGGGAAGTGACCTACCCTACGTGGCTCTCTAATATTGTGGTTGTGAAGAAGAAAAATGGGACTTGGCGAGTGTGCGTTGATTTCACTGACCTAAACAAAGCCTGCCCCAAGGATTGTTTCCCACTAGCCAGAATTGACCAACTTGTGGATGCGACGGCACGCCATCAGCGTATGAGCTTCCTCGATGCTTACAGAAGCTATCATCAAATCACCATGCATCCGGAAGACCAAGACAAAACTGCATTCCTCACCCCAAGAAGAACCTACTGCTATAAGGTTATGCCTTTTGGGCTGAAGAATGCAGGGGCAACTTACCAAAGACTGGTCACTGCCATGTTCAAGGAGTAACTCGGCCACACTATGGAAGTGTACATTGATGACATGGTGGTCAAGTCCAAAGAAGAGCAAACTCATCTAGCCGATCTGGAAGAGACATTCAGCATTCTATGCAAATACAGAATGAAGCTGAATGCTTCCAAATGTGCGTTTGGGATCGGCTCTAGCAAATTCTTAGGATACATTGTCAACCGTCGAGGAATCGAAGCCAACCCAAGGCAAATCACAGCAATTCTGGAACTCGACTCCCCTAGGTCGATCAAGGAGGTTCAGAAGTTAATGAGGATGGCCGCCGCTCTCAATAGGTTCATTAGTCGTTCCACGAATCGCTGCCGACAATTCTTTTATACACTACGACAGGGCAAGGTTTTTGAATGGACCGACGAATGTGAAGCCGCTTTCAATGGCCTCAAGACGTACCTCCGATCAGTTCCACTCTTGACAACGCCCTTGGCAGGCGACCCACTCATTTTGTATCTGGCAGTTTCCGACCGGGCCTCAGCGCTGTACTAATAAAAGAAGAGCTAGGGGAGCAACGGTTAGTGTATTATGTGAGCAAGGCAATGGTTGACGCCGAAACACGCTACCTTCCTTTGGAAAAACTCATCTGGGCCCTCGTCATGGCAACAAGAAAGCTAATGCATTACTTTCAGGGGCATACCATCGGGGTGCTAACGGATCACCCCCTCCGGTTAGTACTCCGAAGTGCAGAGGCATCAGGGCGCATTTCAAAGTGGGCTCTTGAACTCGGTCAGTACGATATTCAGTTTTTACCTAGAACCTCAATCAAAAGACAGGTGCTTGCCGACTTTGTGGCCGAATTCCCTGGGGGTCTTGCCGACTTCAAGTCTGATGAAATTCGACCTAAGCCGAACTGGAGAATTTATGTTGGGGACATTTGGTAGTTGTACTGCGGAGCCGGAGTAGTAATCATGGCTCCTGACGGCGCAATAATTGAGCAGGCTGTCAAACTCGGCTTTGAAGCATCAAATAACGAGGCCGAATACGAAGCCCTTCTGACCGGTTTATGGAATGCACATCTTCTGGGTGCTCGGCATTCACTTGTATTTTGCGATTCAAAACTGGTGATCAATCAGCTAAAGGGGGAGTACGCAGCCAAAAACGACAGTATGGCGGCTTACATGAAATCGGCTAGCACCCTGCTGGTAAAATTTGACCATCATGAATTGAATCAGATAACACATGATCAGAACACACATGCAGATGCCCTGGCTTGCCTAGCCTCCGCCATTAACTCAGAGATTAAACGAACCATCGAGGTGGGTTTCATCCCGGAGCCAAGCATTGGTCTAGAGGAAATCCAGGTCAATGTCATAGAATCTGGACCGAGTTGGATGATCCCATTGTTGTATTCCTGTCTTCCGAACTGCTCCCAAAGAATAAGAAGGAAGCACACAAGCTGCGAAACAAAGCCCTGCGTTACTATTTGGATCCGCAAGGAAAGCTTTATAAAAAAATCCCTTTCTGGTCCATACCTAGAATGCGTGCACCCAGACAAAGTCGAAGAGCTTCTGATTGAAATACATGAAGGCAGTTGTGGCGCACATTCTAGCGGGCGCTCTCTGGCTCATCGAGCTATAACACAGGGGTATTATTGGCCGACAATGAGATCTGATGCCGAATGCTATGTGAAAAAATGTGAATAGTGCCAGAAGTTCCCCCCGTTAACCCATCTACCTGCTAAAGAGTTAAGCTCTATTACCAGTCCCTGGCCGTTCGCCCACTAGGGACTTGATATCATAGGACCATTGCCGAGGGCCTGAGGGAATAAGCGATACTTGATCGTCGCGACAGATTACTTCACAAAATGGGTCGAAGCGGAGGCATTAACGCACATTCGAGATGCTAATGTTAAGTGCTTTGTATGGAGAAATATCATAACACGATTTGACATTCCAAGGGCTCTTATCTCAGACAATGGCACCCAGTTTGATTATGGCGTCTACCGAGAGCTGTGCAGCAAGTATGGTATCCGGCCTTATTTTTCAACGCCGGCTTACCCCCAAAGCAATGGTCAAGCCGACGCCTCGAACAAATCTATCTTGGACGGCATCAAGAAGAGGCTAGAGAAAGCTAAAGGCAAATGGGTCGAAGAATTGCCGAGTGTAATGTGGGCTCATCGAACTACACCGGGGCAATCCACTAGAGAAACGCCGTTTGCTTTATGCTTTGGAACCTAGGCGATCATACCTCTGGAGATCGGCCACCCAACCCTGAAGTCGCAAGTTTTTGATATGGGCCGAAACGACATGATGTTGGCTTTGGATTTGATCCTGATTGAAGAAAGAAGATACCGTGCCCTTACGTCCATGGCACGATACCAGCAACAGCTTGCTAAGTCGTACAATCAACGTGTTTAGCTGCGCCGTTACATATCAGGAGAATTGGTCCTAAAGAAAGTACTTCCAACTGCCAAGAAATCGATTGATGGAAATTGGGTCCTAACTGGGATGGCCCCTATCAAGTCGATTCGATCGTAGGAGTAGGGGCATATCGGATCAAAGACATGTCTAGAAGGAGTCTGCCACGGCCTTGAAACTAAACGCACTTGCGTCAATTCTATTATTGAACCTAACTTGTGGGAAATGATACTAGATTTGAATGGTACACCATGTACACTCTCCACTTTTGTAATGCAAAGATCCCTGTTTACTTATTGCGAAATCAGTTCAAAAGTGTTCCGATAAAGCCTCCGGATTCGGAGTGCCCTTCGTGGATATCACGATTGGCCAAATAAAGTCTCCGAATTCGGAGCCCCATTGGCACATGACGTCTTTGGGCCGATAAAGCCTCCGGATTCGGAGCGCCCTTCGTGGATATCACGATTGGCCAAATAAAGTCTCCGAATTCGGTGCCCCATCAGCGCATGACGTCTTTGGATCGATAAAGCCTCCGGATTCGGAGCGCCTTTCATGGATATCACGATTGGCCAAAGAGTCTCCAAATTCGGAGCCCCAGTGGCGCATGACGTCTTTGGGCTGATAAAGCCTCCGGATTCGGAGCGCCCTTCGTGGATATCATGATTGGCCAAATAAAGTCTCCGAATTCGGAGCCCCATTGGCGCATGAAATCTTTGGGCCGATAAAGCCTCCAGATTCGGAGCACCTTCCGTGGATATCCTGATTGGCCAAATAAAGTCTCCAAATTCGGAGCCCCATCGGCGCATGAAGTCCTTGGGCCGATAAAGCCTCCGGATTCGAAGCGCCCTTCGTAGATATCACAATTGGCCAAACAAAGTCTCCGAATTCGGAGCCCCATCGGCGCATGACGTCTTTGGGCCGATAAGCCTCCGGATTTGGAGCGCCCTTCGTGCATATCACAATTGGCCAAACAAAGTCTCCGAATTCGGAGCCGCATCGGCGCATGACGTCTTTAGGCCGATAAAGCCGCCGGATTCGAAGCGCCCTTCGTGGATATCACGATTGGCCAAATAAAGTGTCCGAATTCGGAGCCCCATCGGCGCATGACGTCTTTTGGCCGATAAGCCTCCGGATTCGAAGCGCCCTTCGTGGACATCACGATTGGAAAAATAGTCTCCGAATTCGGAGCCCCATCGGTGCATGACGTCTTTGGGCCGATATGCCTTCGAATTTTAAGCGCCCTTCGTGGATATCACGATTGGCCAAATAAAGTCTCCGAATTCGAAGCCCCATCGACGCATGACGTCTTTGGGTCGATAAAGCCTCCAGATTCGGAGCGCCCTTCGTTGATATCACGATTAGCCAAATAAAGTCTCCGAATTCGGAGCCCCATCGGCGCATGACGTCTTTGGGTCGATAAAGCCTCCGGATTCGAAGCGCCCTTCGTGGATATCACGATTGGCCAAAAAGTCTCCGAATTCAGAGCCCCATTGGCGCATAACGTCTTTGGGCCGATAAGCCTCCGGATTTGGAGCGCCCTTCGTGGATATCACAATTGGCCAAACAAAGTCTCCGAATTCGGAGTCCCATCGGCGCATGACGTCTTTGGGCCGATAAGCCTCCGGATTTGGAGCGCCCTTTGTGCATATCACGATTGGCCAAACAAAGTCTCCGAATTCAAAGCCCCATCGGCGCATGACATCTTTGGGCCAATAAGCCTCCGGATTCGGAGCGCCCTTCGTAGATATCACGATTGGCCAAATAGCCTCCGAATTCGGAGCCCAATCAGCGCAAGACGTCTTTGGGCTGATAAAGCCTCCGGATTCGAAGCGCCCTTCGTGGAAATCATGATTGGCCAAATAAAGTCTCCGAATTCGGAGCCCATCGACGCATGACGTCTTTGGGCCGATAAAGCCTTCAGATTAGGAGCGCCTTTTGTGGATATCACGATTGGCCAAATAAAGTCTCCGAATTTAGAGCCCCATCGGCGCATGACGTCCTTGGGCCAATAAATCCTCCGGATTCGGAGCGCCCTTCGTAGATATCATGATTGGCCAAACAAAGTCTTTGAATTCGGAGCCCCATCGGCGCATGACGTCTTTGGGTCGATAAGGCTCCGGATTTGGAGCGCCCTTTATGGATATCACGATTGGCCAAACAAAGTCTCCAAATTCGGAGCCCCATCGGCGCATGACGTGTTTGGGCCAATAAAGCCTCTGGATTTGGAGCGCCCTTCGTGGATATCACGATTGGCCAAATAAAGTTTCCGAATTGAAAGCCCGATCAGCGCATGACATCTTTGGGCCGATAAAGCCTCCGGATTCGGAGCGCCCATCGTGGATATCACGATTGGCCAAATAAAATCTCCGAATTCGGAGCCCCATCGGCGCATGACGTCTTTTGGCCGATAAGCCTCCGGATTCGAAGAGCCCTTCGTGGATATCACGATTGGCCAAATAGTCTTCTAATTCGGAGCCCCATCGGGGCATGACGTCTTTAGGCCGATAAGCCTCTGGATTTGGAGCGCCCTTTGTGGATATCACGATTGGCCAAATAAAGTCTCCGAATTTGGAGCCCCATCGGCGCATGACGTCTTTGGGCCAACAAAGCCTCCGAATTTGAAGCGTCCTTCGTGGATATCACGATTGGCCAAATAGTCTCCGAATTTGGGGCCCTATCGGCGCATGACGTCTTTGGGCCGATAAAGCCTCTAGATTCTGAGCGTCCTTTGTGGATATCACGATTGGCCAAATAGAGTCTCCGAATTCGGAGCCCCATCGGCTCATGACGTCTTTGGGCCAATAAAGTCTCCAGATTCGGAGCGCCTTTCGTGGATATCACGATTGGCCAAATAAAGTCTCCGAATTCGGAGCCCCATCAGCGCATGACGTCTTTGGGCTGATTAAGCCTCCGGATTCAGAGTACCGTTCGTGGATATCACGATTGGCTAAACAAACTCTCCGAATTTGGAGCCCCATCGGCGTATGATGTCTTTGGGCCAATAAAGCCTCCGGATTCGGAGCGCCCTTCGTGGATATCAAGATTGGCCAAATAAAGTTTCTGAATTCGGAGCCCTATTGGCCCATGACATCTTTGGGTCGATAAAGCCTCTGGATTAAGAGCACTCTTCGTGGATATCACGATTGGCCAAATAGTCTCTGAATTCTAAGCCCCATCGGCGTATGACGTCTTTGGGCCGATAAAGCCTCTGGATTCGGAGCGCCCTTCGTGGATATCACGATTGGCCAAATAAAGTCTCCGAATTCGGAGCCCCATCGGCGCATGACGTCTTCGGGTCGATAAAGCCTCCGAATTCGGAGCACTCTTCGTGGATATCACGATTGGCCAAATAGTCTTCGAATTCAGAGCCCCATCGGCGCATGACGTCTTTGGGCCGTCAAAGTCTCCGGATTCGGAGCACCCTTCATGGATATCACGATTGGCCAAATAAAGTCTCCGAATTCAGAGCCCCATCGGCGCAGGATGCCTTTGGGCCGATAAAGCCTCCGAATTCGGAACGCCTTTCGTGGATATCAAGATTGGCCAAATAAAGTCTCTGAATTCGGAGCCCCATCGGCGCATTACATCTTTGGGCCGATAAAGCCTCCAAATTCAGAGCACCCTTCGTGGATATCACGATTGGCCAAAGTCTCCGAATTCGTAGCCCTATCGGCACATGACGTCTTCGGGCTGACAAAGCCTCCGGATTCGGAGCGCCCTTCGTGGATATCATGATTGGCCAAATAAAGTCTCCGAATTTAGAGCCCCATCGGCGCATGACGGCTTTGGGCTGATAAAGCCTCTGAATTCGGAGTGGCCTTCGTTGATATCACGATTGGACGTCTCCGAATTCGTAGACCTATTAGTGCGTGACACCGTACAAACGTGAAATGGCAAAACATGTCGTATTAACGTAGGCTGAAACATATAAACGTTCAAAATGAAATGTCTTCAGATTAGTCGATTGACATGACGTATACTAATACAATCAGAAAGTACGCTAACAATTGAAAACACTTGAAATAGACAATGTACTATTATTCAATTAGCTAAAAATTACATGAATTTTGCATTACAATGCCTACAATGTCTACTTTTACACGGCTTCTCCGTCATCATCACTCTTTTCGACTTCAAAGGCGGAGAAGGGAAAGTGATCACGTTGGTACCGCGACAACGCCGAATCAATACCCTCTACTCGGACAGCCTCTGCAGCTCGAAGTGCCTTGAACCAACCGTGCCTAAAGCCCCGGTTCTCGCATCGGCAGACCTCCTTTGCAAGTTTCTCTTTGGTTTTGTCGATCCCAATCTCCCAGTCTGCATGGAAGCCTTGTTCATAACCCATGTTCCTCGCATTTTCTATGGCAAACATGCTTGCCGTATCTCGGTCGGCAATGGCATGACTTAACAGCCGCTGGGTCACTCTCTCCTCCACGACCGGGTTAGATTAACCAACCGCACGCGGCTTGGTGGCTTGAGCCTTCCTAAGCTCCCTGAGCTCACGCTCGGCCTTCTCTGCGCGAGCCTCCAAACTACGGATTCGTTTGTCCTTCTTCTCTATTTCCTGTCGCGTGACGCACAAATGCATGCCGACTTCATAAGTGGTGTACAGCCCCTTAACCGCCCATGGATGCCTTCTCGAAATACTTCGAAATCTTGTCGTCTAACCATCGACTGCTGGACTTCCGGTGGAAAGATCTGTCGAGCGAACTCGACTGCTACACTTGGATCGTTAACGATGGAATCTGCCTCCGTCATCGGTTTATTCCCCACAAAAATCGCAAAACTCAACGGTCATGACGTTGCGTCAGGCTCGTTTTGGCCGCAATCGTGGGAACTTCCATTATTTTTTTTCTTTCGGTGATTCGCTGACGACTTGGAGGCTGACGTTTTTCCCGTTCCTTGGACGTCCTTCCTCCCGTACGTGTAGGCTCGCTACTGCGATTCATTGCAGTGTCTAGTTGAGCCAATGTTCATTCTTCTCCTCTGCTGTTAAAGAATAGTCTGTTTGACATTCACACTTATCCCTAGTTTAAATCGAGTCTAAATAAGAATAAATGGAATCACTGGCGTGAACTCACCCCATTTATCCTTAATGTATGCAGCGTCTCCGAGGCGACGCCATTAATTCTAAACGCCAAAAGCTAGATGTCGATCAGATCATTCCATGAACTAGTCCTATTCGGCTTCTGAAGCTTATGCACTGGCTGGGGCAAGGGTAGATTTATTAATTTGATCGGCCAAGTATCTAAACCCAATGCCGATCGATTTATGCCACAGCCATTCCATGAACTAGTCCTATTCGGCTTCTAAAGCTCATGCACTAGTTGGGGCAAGGGTAGATTTATTAATCTGATTGCCCAAGTATCTAAACCCAATGCTGATCGATTTATGCCGCAGCCATTCCATGAACTAGTCCTATTTGGCTTATGAAGCTCATGCACTGGCTAGGGCAAAGGTAGATTTATTAATCTGATCGGCCAAGTATCTAAACCCAATGCCGATCGATTTATGCCGTAGCCATTCCATGAACTAGCCCTATTCGGCTTCTAAAGCTCATGCACTGGCTGGGGCAACGGCAGATTTGTTAATCTGATCGGCCAAGTACCTAAACCGAATGCCGATCGATTTATGCCGCAGCCACTCCATGAATTATGATACTTGGCATTGAAAATGTAGCCATTTTACAATTGAAAGCAATACCATTCATTAATAACAAAATTTAGCACAAATAATAGCAAGGTAAAAAAGGAAATTTTCATTAGTAAATTGGGCACAAATTGTAGCCATTTTACATACGAAAATTACTAAACAAAAAGCTACAAGTTCGCATGAAAATGCCTAGCAAAAAACTATGACTGTAGCAATACATGAAAATTACCAAACGAAAAGTTGTAAAAATACATTCGAAATCCGAAAACAAAAACAAATGTCGCCCAAATTAGCCCTCGGAGTCAGACTCCAGCGGCTCAACATCCACTTGCTCGTATGGAATCGGCATAGCCAATGTCACATCAGCAGCAGTAAGGGCTTTGAGCTAGTCATGTTTGAATCTCCGATTTTCAAATTTGGGAACTTCGTCCACATATTCGGCGAAAACAGCACTTTTCTCGGCCTCGAATGCCTTGAAAGCCTCCAAGTCGGCTACTTCCTTCGCCTTCGTTATTTCTTCCAACTCAACCTCCAGTTTGGAGATCGCCTCCTGGGCCAATTTGAGCGCGTCTTCGCTCGCGTCCGCCCTCTTCTCGGCGGCCGATCTCAGTTGATCTGCGTTACGCACCCTCTCCATCTCGGCCTCAGCCCGTTCACCTTCTATCTTCACCCTTAAAGCTTCGAACTCGGCCTTGCTCCTTTGGCCCTCAACTTCCATTTGTAAACGGCCAAGCTGTTCAACAGCATCGTGATGGCGACGGCCCATCTCGACTATCATTCTGACGGTCTGCAAAACAGGAAATTAAAACCAAAACAGTATTTGCATAAAGTGAAAAGACAAAGTCAAGATATATACCAAAAGAGCCGATTGAGGGGCCAATGTTATTGCAACCAGATCCGGCTCCGCCTGAAAAGTCACCTTGTCAGCCAGCAATGAGGCGGACGTAGCCATGCTAAGTGCGACCGCTGGATCTTTAATTACCGAAGCATCAAAAGAGATCGACATGTTTTTTTATCTTCGGTCGAATGACAAAAGGCACAATTACATCCGATTCCTCTAAACGAGGTTGTTTGTCGGCACGGTCTTCTTCTGAGTCGGCCTCGACCTCAGCAGGGCGCTTCTCTGCCCTTTACCTAGTCTCTTGATCGGGGTGCACAACCACAGCGGACTTGGCACTTTAGTTTTTTGCCATTTCCTCAACAGGCAAGGGGGGTTGAGATTTGGCAACAGGTAGGGAAGGCTGAGATTCAGCGGCAGTTAGCATTTGCTCTTCGTCGCGCTCTGCTCTTCAAATGGCCTCTACTCTTCGTCGCGTGGCCATCCTTTCCGCGTTCGCCTTCTTGGAAAGTTGTGTGAGGCTTGACTCAGCCATGTCTTCGGGGTATGTGCCGGGAAAATCCTCTAAACCGTTAAAAATGTCGTCAAATGGAAGGTCCCCTCAGCCCAAAGTAGACGGAGGGTCGGCTGAATTAAGACCGACTTCCTCAAAGGCCAACTTTAATGCCTTGTTAACTTCTACTTCAGACTGATCTGACTTGGCGACCTCAGCTAATTCCGCCCACTCCGAATCAGATCCCTCAAAACCAACTTGCCGCAAGTTTTTGAAGTCGGTCAAAATAAGAGCGGAAAGAGACTCTTCACCCTTCGGAATTGGGATGTGTTCTGCCGCCGAGAAGGTCGTATAGGTCGACTCGTAGCAAAGTAGCACGTGGACCACCCTCCCCTGTTTCTGGAGACTTGGACGGTCGAAATATCTGAGCGCGACTTTGATTTCCAAAAGAACAGCGTCGTCAGTTGAGGTCAGGACTTTCTTCAAATCGTTTCCTGCACAAGCAAAACCATAAGGTCTCAGAAATGAAGCTTTTTTAAATATAACAAAGAAAATAAACATAAGAATCTATACGGCCACCTAGTTCACCCCTCCGTCTAGAAATAGGATAGAGGCGATCCTCGTCTTCGCCGAATTCCCGGTTACCTTGGACAACGACCATAACATCATCGACTCGCTTCCCAGAACTAGAAAGCATAGTCACTAACTGATGGTCGGCGTCCTTGGCCCTAAGGAAATAACGTCCGTGCCGACCAAAAGACTTGGCCAAGGCATAACAATGCCAGATAGCTAGAATGCCGAGGTTAATCCTAAGGCGACGATTTAGCTCTATAATCCCCATTACGATTCTAAAAAAGTTGACATTGGGTTAGGAAGGAATTAAACCCCAATGGCAAAACACAGCCCTAAGGAATGGGTGAAGGGGGAAACGGACTCCAGCCTCTGCGATTGATAGGAGAGGAAAGACAATCGTGGTTTCATCAGCCCTATCCATATCGAGGGTGCCGTCTGTCACAAGTGACAGACGGATGTCATCAGGAATGGAGAAATGACGTCGGAAGCCAGAAATTCGATCCGAGGAGAGGAGATCTTTTAAATGTTTTGCCATTTCCTTTAGCCAATAGGAATATGCTAAGCCAAAAACAAAGCAAGAAAAAAGATTCAGAGTAAAGAGGGAGAGAACTTACAAGAGACGAAGAGGATAGTGAAGAAAAGGAAGTTGCAGAGGTAATTCGGAAGTCAGTCCAGCAACGAGCGTCTAAAAGTGTGTATGTATTTGAAAAGACGTCGAAATTTTAAATCACAATAAATAGAAGTGTACGAAGGGGCGGGAAGTTGAAATGATAATCGAGAAGCGTGTGCTCAGACATTTTGGCTCTGACTTTTCGAGTTCGAAACCAAACACTCTAGCCAACTATCGTTAGTAGAGTGCTTGAGGGGCTATTGTGGGGGCCGAATATTGGGAGTCGTAGAGAGGCCAAATAGTTGAACTTGGAGAGCCAAAATATACAGCACTCGGCACCGTCTCGCATGCTCGAATCCTATCCTATTTGGCCAAATAACCGGTTGAGCAAAAGGCAGAGTGAAAAATGGTTTGCTACAAAAGAAGCCGAATGGTGAATTGAAAATGGACCCAGAGGCCCAGGAAAGAAAAGATATAAATAGAAGAACATCAGCCAGAAAGAGGTACATGAGAATTAGCATGTTTAACTTAAGGTACAAGCAATCAAAAGAGTATACACTGACTTATCGGTCAGAGTGCTAATTCCGGTACCCCCAACCAGAGCGTTAATTCTTTTTCACATGGCTTCTTGAGGATCACGAGCGTCCCCCAAGATCTGAAGAGTATTTCTAAACCACTTCTCCACAGCAGGAATAACCAACATTTAGCTCTCTTCAGCCGAGAAAAGGATCTAGGCTAAAGAAGGTTGGTAGGATTAATCAACAGTTAGCTCTCTTCAGCCGAGATAAGGATTTAGGTTGAAGAAGGTTGGCATGAATAACCAACATTTAACTCTCTTCAGCCGAGATAATGATTTAGGCTAAAGAAGGTTGGTAGGAATAACCAACATTTAGCTCTCTTCAAATGAGATCAGGATCTAGGCTGAAGAAGATTGGCAGGAATAACCAACATTTAAGCTCTCTTCAGCCGAGATAAGGATCTAGGCTGAAGAAGGTTGGCAGGTATGACCAACATTTAGCTCGCTTCAGCCGAGATCAGGATCTAGGCTGAAGAAGGTTTGAAGGTATGACCAACACATAGTAAACAGATTACAAAGCTCTTGGACCAAGATGGCTATCTCGGCCATAAAAATTAAGACATGAGAAACCGAGCAAAGAGTTCAAGCCTTATACAATTAAAGTTAAAGGGTAAATACAAGAAGTACGACGTGAACCGAACAAAAAGATTGGAAAAATAGCATATTTCATTCAAAATTTAAAAGTGCATTACAAGAGGTGGGGCTTCAGCCCGGATATAATTTCAAGAGAAAAAACATGATCAAACAAATAGATCGTCCAAGTCTGTATCCAGGTCAACTCGAGCTTCACCACTCGGTAGCCCAATTCCAGCAGGTAGGTCAATCATAGGCGCATCATCAACCGTACTTGGCACTGGTGGCTCCACCCTAGCTGACTAAGCAATTTGGAGACCATGATCATTGGTAACAGCTGGGGTGTTGTTTGGCTCTAGGGATTCTTCCTCCTCATCCCCTTCCTGAAGCAACTTTTGTTGAATGGCATTGGCGTAGTCTGCCATAAAACTTGGAATGAAGTGGGGAGAAGGGTTCTAGAAGACCTTGGTTTCTTGACCATAACTGAGCTTTGTTGCAACTGCCTTCCATCCGTATTTGAAAAATATATCCTTCGCAGCTTCACATTGCAGGATGTAGGTGGCCTCCCCTTCCTTGTAGCCCCTATCTTCAGCGTCCTCCATTTTCTTGTTTAGCTCGGTGATCTCGGCATCTTTTTTCTTCTTGAGCTTGGCCAGCTCGCGCAAATAGCGGTCTTTCTTTTCGGCCAAGGCCTTCTGCTTGTCCGTTTCTGACGAGTTGACCATCTCGGTGAGTCGGGTGATTTCAGATTCGAGCTCGGTCATTTTTTGCCTGGCCTCGTTCAACTTGGCTGTCTTAGTGTTGGCGTCTGCCACAGCCAATCGTGTTGTCTTGTGCAGCTCTAGCACACACTTATAAGCAACATGGTTTTTCTACATGGCCTGTAGAATGAGAGATAGCGATTGTAACTAAAATCGACCAAACAAATGTAAAAACTGGAAAACAAACAAAGGGAGCACTTACAAGAACTATTGACTTAGTGGCCGAGCGTATGGCTTTGAGCTTGGTCAGGTGGTCGTGGTGCTCCATGTCGGTTGGCAGACACACGCTTTTGGCAAGGTTCAAGGTGACCGTGTGGTCCTTGTCTGCAACCACCGAGTCTGTGTTCGAGATATCGCAGTTCTTGTAAGTCATTCTTGGTGCCCATTCCGAAGGGCATGCTAGGTCAGAATGCACGGGCTTAGGGCTTGGCATCGTGGCGTCAGGAAGCATGGTGTCCTCGTCAACTAGGCATTGCGGTTCGGTTGTAGTGGTACATGCATGGTTGTTCGGCCGAGATGTGAAGGCCCTCGTAGTTGGAAGGGTGACGATAGTATCGCGGGGCTAGCCAAATGGCTCTGGCCCAGTTTTTGCTTCACCAGTGGTCTGCTCGGTGATTAACGTTCGCACGGCTCTCTTCTTTGCCATTTCTTGTTCTTCTATCAGAGGGATCAAATTGATTTAGGGAAGTATGGGATCTGGTTTGGGTGATGGTTCAAGGAGAAAGTCTGTCACCCTGGTCTTCCTCCTTCCGCTATAACGGTAAGTCGGTTCGAAATTTAGCAGCTCAACCCAACCGCGATGAAGGTATCGTAGCGCGGCACGAAAGGCGTCTTGGTTGGCGTATGGGTATTGTGATTTTAGTTTGTTTAAGTCTACACAAGAGAAAGACAAAATACTGCGTCAGCACAGTGTGGAATTATAGCATGAAATAAACGGAAAAAGAAAGCTAGACCAAGGTATTCTTACCAGCAGTCCCCTTATTCCAATTTATGTTATATCTCGATATCTGGGCTTCTTGGTCTTCAAAATTGCCCGAAACCCAGAAAAAATCGTCGTCATTTAAGTCTTTGTCCGGTGTATTTTTTATTATTTTCTCTCGGCCTCTCCTTACCCTTAAATAATACACCTAACCGTCATCATTTTGGCCGAGCGAGTATTGATGGAATAGCTCGGCCAATTTGAGATTGAGACTGAGCCGACGGTTTAGCTCGGCGATACCATTTATTATTCTGTAAGTATTGGTTTTGAGTTGAGTTGGGCACAATCTCGTCTGCCTAAGGAATTCGCAAATCAGTGGCTGTACAGGGAATCGAAGACCGGCATCAACAATTGATATTACGGTAAATGGAACGAAGCCCGGTTTTTCCTAGAGCGTGGTATCTAGTTCGGCTAAAGATAGATGAGCATCATCAGGGATATTATAGTCCTTATGGAATTCGGCAATAGCCCCATGTGAGTCCACCAGGAACTGATATTTACCCATATAACTTATATTGTGTACAAATTAGCATGGTAGCCTAGCTCGGTGTTGAGATGACTTTGAATGTCACGATTGAGCGGTAGTGCAAAGGTGTGCCTAGCCAACCTAGTCAAGTCTGCAAAGTGGAGATAAAAAGTGTTATGCCCAGATCACTGGACCGGGCTGAGCAAGAAGGCAAAATATATATAACTCTAGATCGGCTAAAAGGGTTGCAACCCGTTTTTTAGTTCGGTCATAGCACGAGTTTTTAGCCCGGTTATTGAGCATTAAGGATCTTAGATCGGTCATAACACAAGGCGTGGCTCATGGTTTTTAGCTCGGCTATTGGGTGAGGTCTTCTAGTTCGGTCGAGTACGCACCTGTCACAAACAAGTTCCTAACTCGGTGTGGTGTTACTTTAGATCAAAAGGATCACATTCCAGATTGATTAAGAATTCAGCTAAGGTGTGATTGTGGTCTGGGCATGTGGTTTTTTGAGTTCTCGTGGTCCTTACCCATTTGTGTGCAACTACAAGAGTGCGTTTTTGAAAAACATATATATATATATGTGTGTGTATACAATACATACTCGTGGAATAACCAAAAAAGAAAGGATTAAGCCACTTACAGTTTCAAAGTGAAAAGACGAAGATCAACGCAGTGAGGATGCCAGCTATTACAGATGCTATAGTCGTGAATATGGAGACTCAGAGGGAAAGTGAGAGAAGATGAACAGTGGAGTGTTTGGTTCAAAAAGAAGGGTTTTTGTATAAAGCACAAAAATGGGCGGGACTGTTCAAAATTTTCAAAGTACGAAGACGGCTGTGTCAGTGGTACTTGACCAGTGGGAGCAAGCCACGTGTCCAAGGGAATAGACAACGATTCAGACGTACTTGAAAAGCGGAACGACGTGCAGAGTAATTGACAAGACGTTTTTGGACCAGGCAAATCAGTAGTCCGGTAGAGAATGAGCTCGATTGTATTACTTGCTTTAGTTCGGTCGGCTTGGACGTTTTAGCTCGGCTAGAGAAGAATAATCTCAAATCATGCGCTGCAGATGGAATTAAAGGGCAATTGAGAGGATAATTTGTGTGAAACTTGGGCCGAGCTAGGACCGGGTAGAAGTGGGCCGAGCTGTAAGCCGAGGCGAATGGGCTTCGCAACTGGACCCTGTTAGCTCGGTCAAGAATGGCTGCGATTAGCTCGGTTGGAGTATTTTGAACCAAGGCATGGATGAATGAGGACCGAGCTAGGCATTGCTCATGAATGCACCGAACTGGGTGTCTTAGAATGCTAGAGGTAGCTCGGTTGTGCTGTCATTCTGCCATGGTAAAACCATCCCACTTGGTTAAGCAGTTGGGAGGGTGTAGAAAGATGAGCACTACCTTTCTGATTCCTAGGAGGACTCTGCTAAAAGAGAGTTGAAGTCTTACTATGATTGTGCCATGTGAACTCTATAAAAGCTCGTAACAGGACCTATGTACAGGTATCATAATTTTGACTCTCAAATACACAGAGCTTTTGTCTATTGTCTATTTGCTGACTTAGGCATCGAAGAGGTATTTGACACACACTCGCCGGCTAACTCATGTTTGTATTTTCAGGGAGTAAAGCGACGACGTTTGGAGGAATGCAAACTTAATCAACATGATTATATGAGAAGATTATTTCGTGCTCGTACACTTGTTAAAACCAAAAACATACAGTAGAGATGTTGATGATTGAACAGAGAATAAAAAACCCATTCCACATAACATTGCCTCCCCTCAAAACATGAATGGTGCTGCTGGGAACAATGACATGATTATCGGAAAGCAACTTCTCCTGAAAATAAATAAATTATATAAAGGGGAATTAAAATTCGGTGGTAACTTTTAAAAAAATTATAAAATAATGAAAAAATATAACAATTTAATTATTAAAATTTATAAACTTTATTATACTGATTTGTGTAATTTTTTTTTACACTTACCTGTATAGTTATTTCCCCTTATATAAAAACACCACCAGGAAAGAACAAAAGATAATAAAAATAAAATAAAATAAAAAAACACCCAAATAAGACTACCAACTCATATATTTTAATGAATAGATTACACTTTTCACTGTAATAGTTGACTCAAATTTTACTTTTTTATTATTTTAATTTGAACAATTTAATTTTTACACTTTATAAAAGTTTCTTGCAAAATTGTACCCAAAAAAAAAAAAAGTATTTTAAAATTAACAAAAATATGTATTGAATTTAATAATAAATATCTCAAAATGTACATACTTTTTTTTGTTATTTTCTTGTACCTTCGGAGCACTTTAACAAGATCATTTCTCCATCATATTTTCTCTATTATATTTTTAAAACCTCTGCGTCTATAATATTTGAAAAAATATATATATTATACCGTTAAAATATCTTAGATAAAGGCTTTGTTTGAAAAGTTGATCATTTAATTGTTTGGCTATTTTAGGTTGGCTAAAAAAATTGTATTCGAAAAATTGATTAGATTTTTTTAGTTGATTTATTGATGGTGAGAGAAAAAATAAAATAATTATAAATTAAATATAATATTTTATCTTATTAACTATTTTAATATATTTTAATTTTTAATAAGTTACTTTAGCCCAACTCACTCTACTTTCAAGCAAGACTAAAATCATTTTATCATATTAGTTATGTAGTTAACAAACAAAGTTATAGTTGTTCGTTCCTGGAGTATCGGAATGTAGGAAAAAATAAAAATGATTTATAAGGATGGACCAAGTAAAGGGAGTGAAAAACATACTCGGAATTGTCGCTACTGTAATTATGAACAGAAACTCCGGCAGCAGTGGTGGCCGACGACGACGACGAGACCTTTCTCTTCAGCATTCTCTCAGATCCAGCGTTCATACTCCTCCACCTTTCTCTCTATGACTCCGGCACCACATTGTCCTCTGAAATCGCTCCCAGCGAAGGCCGCCAATCGGCTGACGACCCCGAGCTCCCTCGCTTCCGGTTTTGATAACGGCCCCAGGTAGGCCGTTGCCGTTGCCGTGACAAGGGAAGCACGAGGAACTGCGTCTCCTCCGCTCGTAGTGGGTCCGGCCGACTGGGGGCAGACCCACAGCAGGTCACGAATTCCATGAGGGACTTCATTTTTTTGGGGGGGAGAGAAAGAGAGAGAGAGAGAGAGAGAGGTGCTATTAACTAGTTTGGATTTTATAAGGTATATATTAGTTTTCATATTTTATTAACCTTTAGGTAGAAACCACAAAATAAAAATTATTAACTAAAAATAAAAGTTAATTTTAATTTTATCCTTTCAACTTTCATTATTTTTTCCTTATTTCATCTATTTGAATCCCCCTTCCAATCAATATTAGTCTGAATAATCAAAATTATATAATTAAATACTCATAATTTTACTTGTCGGAAATATGATTCAGGAATATGACCATCTTGTGGAAACGGCGACATACGTAAAAATTTCCATACAAGCCGAGGATGAGAGGCTTCGGAATTCGAGGTCTAGGGGCCAAGAGTCTCAAGGAGACTATAGGCAGAACAAGAAGAGTAGGAACACCTATCCATCCCAGTCCCAACCACAGCAGTCTAGATCCACTTTTCCTTTGCCTAGTGCGGGTCCGGAAAAAAAGTGCATCGAGTAGCTTCTCGTGTTTCAAGTGTGGCCAACCGGGTCACAAATCCTTCTCATGCCCACAGAAAGGAGGAGGGCAGTTAATGTTACCACCACCTAACCGATCTCAAAGTCAGTCTCAGTCTCAGTCTCAGAATAAAGGTCAAGGGTTTAATTATTATCAGTGTGGTCAGCCGGAGCATATGAAGAGAACTTGCCCACAGTTGGGAGGTACATCTGGCACATCAAGGTCGAGGTAGACTCAAAGCCACCAGCAGGCTCAATCAGTCCAAGCTTCGTGAGTTAATCAAGGAGTTGCTTCAGCTCAGTCAGTATAACAGGCCTATGCTCCGAGAGAGGAGCAAGTCAATTAGGGGCCACAGGGGCGCATGTATGCTGTTATTGTGCCAGAGCAGTTGCCAGAATTCTCAGTTGCGAGAGGTATTTTTGTTGTGTGTAATTCTTTGGCTAATGTATTGATAAACATGGGTGCGTCTCATTCATTTATATCTACTGCATTTGCTTTTGCATTGGGGTTAGATGCAGTACGGTTAGTGCCTCCACTCAGAGTAGAGTCACCTGTTGGAGGTACAGTTGATTTAGACCGGGGTTGTCGTGATTGTGAAATAGAAGTTGCAGGGCGTCGATTTCCGTTTACTTTTGTGTTGCTAGATATGTCGAGTTTTGATGTCATTTTAGGCATGGACTGGTTGTGTTCTTACCAAGCTGTGATTGATTGTTACTGTCAGAGAGTTACGGTGTGCACTTCGAATGGTGATCGTTTCTATTTTTTGGGGAACCTAGTTGATAGAGCCTTGTCGCCAGTTGTTAACCCTCGTAGTAGGAGAAAGCTTAGTGGCCTTTTTGCAACTCTCTTGGATAGTGAGAGGGACGGGACTCGTGTTGAGTTACCAAGGATAGTTTGTGAATACTCGAATGTCTTTCCAGAAGATCTTACTAGTTTACCACCTCACGGGGAGATCGAGTTCTCCATTGAATTAGTGCCTGGCACGACACCGATTTCCATGTCACTGTATAGATTTACACCCACCGAATTGCATGAGTTGAAGATTCAACTCCAAGAACTTTTAGACAAGGGCTTCATTCGCCCTAGTACATCGCCTTGGGAAGTGTCGGCTCTCTTTGCGAAGAAGAAGGATTGGTCATTGCGGTTGTGTATTGATTACCGCAAGTTGAATAGAGTTACAGTTAAGAACAAGTATCCTATACCCAGAATAAATGATTTGTTTAACCAACTTAGAAGGTCTCGTTGCTTCTCAAAAATAGATTTGAGGTTGGGGTACCATCAGTTGAGAGTTCGGGAGGAGGACATTCAGAAGACAGCGTTTCATACTCGTTATGGCCACTATGAATTCCTTATAATGCCTTTTGGGTTGACCAATGCACCGACTTCCTTTATAGATTTGATGAACATAATTTGTCAGGAATACTTGGACCGTTTTGTGGTCGTCTTTGTGGACGATATCTTGATTTATTCAATCTCTGAAGAGGAACACGAGGCTCACTTGCGGGTAGTGCTTGGTTTACTTAATGAACACCAATTGTATGCCAAATTTGAAAAATGCGAGTTTTGGTTAACAGAGGTGAAGTTTTTGAGAAATGTAATGTCTAGAGAGGGAGTGACTATGGACTCCTCAAAGATAGATACCATACAGGATTGGGAACAACCAAAGAATGTTTTTGAAATCCAGAGTTTCTTGAGATTAGCAGGGTATTATTGACGTTTTGTAAGGGACTTTTCTAGACTAGCTGGACCTTTGATTAGGTTGACTAGAAAGGGTATCAAATTTGTGTGGAGTGAGGCTTGTGAAAAGTCATTCTAAGAGCTTAAGACTAGATTGACTACCGCACCGATTTTGATAATTCTGAAAAGGGGTTTTAATTATACTGCCTATTGTGATGCGTCCGGGGATGGACTTGGTTGTGTCTTGATGCAAGCGGAAAAAGTTGTGGCCTACGAATCACGACAATTGAAAACTCATGAGAAGAATTACCCCACCCACGATTTAGAATTTGTGGCAGTGATTTTTGCCTTGAAAATTTGGAGGCATTACTTGTATGGTGAGAAATTTGAGATTTTCTCCGATCATATGAGTCTGAAGTATTTGTTTTCTCAAAAAGACTTGAATTTATGACAATGGAGGTGGATGGAATTTATGAAGGATTATGACTTTGAGTTATACTATCATCCAGGGGAAAGCCAATGTGGTGGCCAATGCTTTGAGTCAAAAATCTGTGAGTAGTTTCGCAAGTGTGACCATTCGGGAATGGTATGCTAGATGTTATTGGCAAGTTTGATTTGCACTTGGATGAGTCCGAAGAGTGTGCTACCTTATTTACTTTGAATGCTCAACCTACCTTGGTTAGTAAGGTCATAGAGGCACAACGAGGAGACCGTGATGTAGAATCAATCTGTGTTAAGATTTCCATTGTGAAGGAAGAGAAAGGTTTGAACATTCACTCGAATCTGAGTATACGTTACCTAGATTGTTTGTTTGTACCAGAATCTTGTAGAGAGGAAGTACTTCGAAAGTTCCATCACTTACGCCTTGCGGTACACCCGAGAGGCACTAAAATGTATCATAATCTTAGTTGTCAGTTTTGGTGGAGGGGTATGAAACGAGATGTTGCTTTATTTGTATCGAAGTGTTTTACTTGTCAATAAGTGAAGGCCGAACACCAAAGACCAGCGGGTTTGTTACAAACCTTACCGATAGCCGAGTGGAAATGAGAGCGTGTTACCATGGATTTTGTAGTTGGGCTTCCTAGAACACAACGAGGCAATGATGCCATTTGGGTGATTGTTGATAGGTTGACTAAGTCTACACATTTCATTCTGATGTGCACCTAGGGCTGTGCTTAATACCGCCAAAACCGCACCGAATCGCTCCGAACCGCTCCAAACCGCACAAAATTTCAACCTTGGCAAGCGGGTTGGGCGGGTTGGAGGACCAAAACTGGCGGGTCGACGCGGGTGGCGGGTGGAACTGCCCAACCCGCAGGTTTAACCGACCCGACCTGCCTATGTTTCAAAAAGAAAAAAAAATCCCCTGTTATATACCCACAGACCAAGTGCAATCCAGCCACATATTATATCTACCATACATATACTCACACACACACAATAATTTCTCAATTAAACCTAATTGACACCTGCCAACACATTTCAATTTCATCTCATTCACACACACACACACACAGACGACGATGCTGCTGTGTACAACATTTTATCAATTCACACACACAGATTCATCGCCGATCGACTCACTCTCCTCACCACCGCCAGCCTCTCCTCACCGTCACTGATCTATTAGCATCTCCTCTCCTCACGCCTCTTCTTTGTCTTTGATCGACCCCTGTTAGTCTCTTTCTCATATTTCTTTTCTCTCGATGCTCTCTCTTTCTCTCTTTTCTTTTGCTACTCTCTCTCTTTGTTCTGTATACATTATATATATATATATATATAATATAATATAATATATGTCCTGCACTTGGTCTGTATACATTATACATATATATATAGCATATATCCTGCTCAATGCTCTATATATAATATATATCCTGTTTGGGTGAAATTGCTTTTAAATTAGTAAAAGTATTTTATTTTTAAGTAAATTCTTCAAAATTTTTAAAAAATGAATAAATTAATATAAATAGGAGTAATACATGGCAAGATTTTATTTATTTATTTAATTAGAGGGTATATATGGTAGGATTTTTGAGCTGCAATAAATTAGTGTAATTAACCCAAAAAAATAAAACTACGTTAATCAAAGATATATAAATAAAGGAAAGATAAAGATGTGGACATGTGGTGTGTTCTGCTTAAATATTTAAAGAGAACTTCTATATATTAATTATTATTTTCTTCAGTTAAATATAGTAGCCCTCAATGAAATAGGAAGTGAAAAGTTAGTGGGTAATTATAGCTTTGGATGATAGTCAAGGAAACTCTGTGAGACTAATGAGGAAAACATATACTTATTTTTGAAGGTTAATGCCATCACTGATGTCCACATTCTATAAGAGGTTGAGTTATATTTGAATTATATTTTTTATAAACTGCTAATTCGCCTGAACCGCCAAGGCAAATCCGTCATTATTTGCCAACCGAACTGCCGGTTTTTGATAAGAAAAATGGCAAATTCTATTGACATTTTTATTAATCTGCCACCCGCCATACGGTTTCTATTTTTCTCTTAAACAGCACCGACCTGCACCGCGCACACCCCTATGTGCACCAGTGACTCAGTTGAACGCTTGGCAGAGTTATATATTAGAGAGATAGTTCGACTTCATGGAGTCCCTATGACTATTGTGTCGGATAGAGATCCTCGTTTTACTGCCCGGTTATGGAAAAGCCTTCAAGAGGCGTTGGGAACTAAGTTGACTCTGAGCATCGCTTATCATCCTCAAACCGATGGACAGTCGGAATGTACCATACAGATTTTGGAGGACACGCTTAGAGCTTGTATCCTTGATTTTAAGGGGCCTTGGGAAAGGCACTTACCATTGATTGAGTTTGCTTACAACAACAGTTACCAAGTTAGTATTGGGATGGCGCCATTTGAGGCCTTGTATGGCCGACCTTGTAGATCACTAGTTTGTTAGGCCGAAGTGGGTGATGCACCGTTACTGGGTCCAAAAATTGTTAGAAAGACAATCGAGAAAGTTGTTCTCATTTGGAAGAGGTTAGCTACAGCCCAAAGCCGACCAAAAAGTTATGCCGATAAGAGGAGACAACCTTTAGCTTTTGAAGTTGGTGACCATGTGTTTCTAAAAATCTCACCAAGGCGGGGTTTGATGAGATTTGGTAAGAATGGTAAATTATCTCCAAGGTTTATTGGGCCTTTTGAGATCTTAGAGCGAATTGGGGAAGTAGTATACCGGTTAGCTTTATCGCCACAATTTTTGGGAGTTCACAACATATTTCATGTATCTATGCTTAAGAAGTATGAACCTGACCCTTCTCATGTTCTTGATTGGGTTGACTTGGAGGTAGACGGGGATGCCTCTTACGAAGAACGACCGGTTCAAATATTAGATACCCGGGAGCAAGTGCTACAGGGAAAAACTATACCATTGGTAAAGGTGTCATGGAGACACCATCGAGTTGAAGAAGCGACGTGGAACGAGAGACGAAAGTCCTCTCCAAATATCCAAATTTGTTTGAAAATGCTCAAGCTGTTTTTCTTTGTAATATTCCCTAGTGTTGGGGGAAAAGTATTTAAAGTTGTTAACCACGTGTTGATATGTGCGTTATTGTTTTAAGCATAAGGTTGTTTAGAGTTGCCATTACTTTTTGGGAAATTTCATGTTTATGCATATTTGGGAGGTTGTTGTTAATGAGATAACCATGGTGGAAATAGTGAAATTTGGTTGAGAGTTAGTATTGTGATTTGAAAATGAAATAGCATAGTTTTGATCGCTAGAAACCCTTTGTTTGGGTAGTTTGATTTGAAATTTCGGGAATGAAATTCTTTAAGGGGGGAAGGTTGTAGCGATCCCAGTTTTACCACTTCGCTGAGTATGTCGGAGGTCCAGGGGGCAGCGCCCTAACGGGGTTGAGGGGCAGCGCCCCTAAAACAAAAATGCAAAAATGCATTCGAAGTTGCTTATCCGCTTGAGCGGCCATTTATGCGCTCGAACGGAGAATGTTTGGTTTTAGAAGTTTGACATGCCTACAAAAGTACTGGGTTAGTGTATTTGACGCTCGAGCGGGGCATTCCATGCTCAAGCGGATCATGCTATATCAATTCGTGAATCTGATATTTTAGATCACTTTTTCAGTCCTCTCTCTCTCTCTCTAAAACTCTCCAGAATTTCAGATCGGGAGCTTCTCTCTCTAGAAGTCATCTTCTCTCTTTGATTTCTCCAAATCCATTGGGATTTAGACCTAAGTTCTTCACCAAAGCTGGTTATCATCTCGAGAGCTTCATTGTGTGTGGTGAAGATTGAGTTTCGACACCATTGATTTTGGGGGTTTCGTCTCATTTCTTCTTCAAAAATTGAGGTAAGGATTTTCTTAGAGTTATATATATATATATATATATTTGCAAGATCTATATGATTTTTCAAAATCAGCTTTCGATAGCTTTGAAAATTGACTGTTGATTCAAAAAGTTGAACGATTTTTGTACGAGCACGAAATAGTTCTTCTCGTATGATCCTGTTGATCGAGTTTGCACTCCTCTAAACAACGTTGCTTTGCCACTTGAAAACACAAACATGAGCTAACCAGCGGGTGTGTGCCGGAAACCCCTCCGATGCCTAAGTCAGCAACTAGACAATAGACACAAAAGATATGTGTATTTGAGAGTAAAAATTGGGGATACCTATACATAGGTCTGGTCATGAGCTTTTATAGACTTTACTTGGCACAATCCTAGTAGGATTTCCAACTCTCCTTATAAGAGTCCTTCTAGGAATCACACACCCTACTCACTACCAACCAAGTGAGATGGTTTGCACAATCCTAGTAGGACTTTACTCTCCTTAGCAGAGTCCTCCTTGGAGTCACACTCCTACTCACTACCAACCAAGTGAGATAGTTTGCACAATCCCAGTAGGACTTTAACTCTCCTTAGCAGAGTCCTACTAGGAGTCTTATGTCCAAGGATAATGCTTACCCTAAGAATACCCTCATCATTGCAAGCCAAGTGAGATGGCCACCCCATTTACCTCAGCTGATACCTTTACCTCAGCTGACACATTTACCTCAGCTGACATTGCGGTCCGCCAAGTTATTTCGGCTCTGTGCTCAACTAAGTAATGGAATAGAAGCATCAACCGAGCTATACCTAGCTTGGCTCTCTATCTTACCAAATACCTCGGTCAACCCTTGGGCCTAGTATTAGGTAGCTCGGTCAACGCCTTTGCCCAGTTTGGTACTCAGATAAAAAGGGATCGAGCTACTCGACGTCCATACTCCAGCCCTTTAGTTCGGCCCACAACAGAAATCAAAGATGTCTTCTTGGCCTAAGACCGAGCTACACCAGCACTTATCTCGGCCCATTACGCGGCCCAACTCCCAAAGAAGACTCTTCCTAGCTCGGCCCAATTTGTTTACAAATTACCCTCTCAATTGCCCCTTAATTCCATCTGCGTAGCATGATTGGGATTATTTTTCCTCCAGCCGAGCTAAAAACGCCCCACTCTGCCAAGCTAAAAAGTTGTTCGGTTTCATAGCTCTTTCGGGCCCAATAAGTTTTGTTTGTAGTTTAACATGTCTTTCCACTAATCTGGTATGACGTCATTCCCAGGATACATGGCATGCCCCCATTATCCTCGTTCATTTGTTACAATCGTCATGTACCTTCAAAAAATTTGAACAGCCCCACCTTTTTGCCTTCAACATTTAAGTCCTTTGAGTTCGCAATCGTATGGCGAGTCGTTCTTTCTGTGTCTCACCAAGCAGACTTAATTCGGTTTACACTAACCCTGCCAACCTTCTTTGGCCGAGATAACCATCTCGGTCCGAGCATTCAAAAATATATCGGTCAAACCTGTCAGCTTGCTTTGGCCGAGGTACGCATCTCGATTGAAGAATCCAAAAAACTTTGTTGGTCAAACTTGCCAACCTTCTTGAGCAGTGATCCTTATTTCGGTTGAAGAAAAAATGCGTTGGTCAAACCTACCAACCACCTTTAGCCTAGATCCTGATCTTAGCTAAAGGGTGCAAAAAAGTTTTTGTTGGTCAAACCTGCCAACTGCCTTTAACCTAGATCCTGATCTCGGCTAAAGGGTGCAAAAAAGTGTTGGTTTTTCCATTAACCTCTTGACCTAGATCCCGATCTCTACCAAGAGAGTCTGTGTTGGTTATTCCGGCCAACCTAGAGCCAAGTGTTTGGTTATTCTCCAAACTTCTTGACCTAGATCGATCTCTACCAAGAGAGCTCAACGTTGGTTATTCCTGCCAACCTAGAGCGAAGTGTTGGTTATTCTGGCCAACTTCCTGCAGCCTAGATCCTTATCTCGGCTTAAGAGAGCTAAATGTTGGTTATTTCTGCCAACCTTCTTCAACGCGGATCCTTATCTCGGTTGAAGAAGAGCTAAATGCTGGCCAATCCTGCTAAGCTTCTTGATTGCCCCCCAATCGGGCAAAGACTTATTAGAAAGAGTTGGCCAATCCTGCCAACCTTCCCATTTGCCCTCCAGTCAGGCAAAGACTTTTGCGCGGTCAATCCTACTTGTCAGCCGTGTTAACTCTAGCCAAAAAGCTTTTTGACTGGTATCCCTGTTGCACTGGACTCTGCCTTGGTGCGCACCCCATCTTCCTCTACCCTGATGTGTTGGTGCACTCTCTCTATCAGGGCCTCCATAGTAAGGGGCGGCGTCATTGTCATTGAATCCCTCAACTTATTGCCAGCCGGCAAACCTCATTTGTACTGTGCGATAGCTAGGTTTGTAGGGCAATCTCCAATCTAATTAAAAGTCTCCTAATACTGGTTATTGTAAGACCTCAATGTTTCTTTCTCATCCATGTCTATGGAGAGAAGCTGGTCAATCTCCACTGGTGTCTTGGTGTTCGTTCTGAATCTGGTCACAAATGCCTCCGCTAGTTGTGTCCATGAAGCTATGCTACCTTCTGGCAACCTTTCAAACCATGTTAAACCCAGGTCACCAAGGCTGGAAGGAAACATGATACGCATTAGAGCCTCGTTTCGCCGATACACGGCCATAACCTGGTAAAAGTGGCTCAAATGTATGTAGGGGTCCGACTTCCCCACATAAGTAGTGAATTTGGGCTGGTGGAAGCCTGAGGTTAATGGTGCATTCTCTATTATCGGAATGAACGGTGAGCTCTACGACCTTGCTAACGCTTTGTCTGCTGGTTCATAGGCAAGGCGTGGCTCTGGAATTCCAACCTCGACACTCCCATGTGTTCTAGGAGCCAATCGTTGTAGTGCGGAGACTTTGCGGGGATCGCGAGCGTGAGTGTCTTCTCTCCTTCGAGCCCTTTCTTCAAGCACTGTCTGCAAGTCCACCGACCTAGGCAGCTTCGTGTGCCTAGATGTCGTTTGGTGTAAATGTGTAGGCCGATAGCTGCTTCCTTCTGTGTAAGACCTTTCAGTCTTCATTCTCTTAGACCTGGAGCAACGAGTCTTGGAAGTCCTCGATTGTGTATCACCTGACTTGAGGTTTCTACTTTTAGTTTGTGATGATGTGACTTGTCTGTCACGATCTTCTGAGTGGCAAGAGTGTGTGTTGCCTTTGCGCCCCTCTTTTGCTGCCACCCCTTTGCCTTTTATCTGGCTCTTCATAGACTCTATGTCAGCCACCATTCTTCTTATTACTTCGTCTTGCTCCCTTACGCGATCTTCGAGAACCTGAGGATCCATCTTCTGCCTCTATCAATCAAGGCTTTGAGAGCGGTGTGGACTTGAGCCTCGTATTTCTCTCGCTTCTCTCCGCGGATTCCTTCGCTGGGGATCTAATTCCGCCATGGGTGGGATATAAGGTAAACCTTCGCACCTCCCATCCCCCTCTGGGGTTTGCCTATCAATAGCTGATTGCAGCAAGTCTTCATTGTGCGCCATTGCTCCCAACTAGAGAGGAAAGCTTGATCAAGAGGTTTTGTTCTTTGTGGAATTCCCACAAACGGCGCCAATTGTACGAGCACGAAATAATTCTTCGCGTATGATCCTGCTTATCAAGTTTGCACTCCTCTAAACAGCGTTGCTTTGCCACCTGAAAACACAAACATGAGCTAACCGGCGGGTGTGTGCTGGAAACCCCTCCGATGCCTAAGTCAATAACTAGACAATAGACACAAAAGATCTGTGTATTTGAGAGTAAAAATTGGGGATACCTGTACATAGGTCTGGTCATGAGCTTTTATAGACTTTACTTGGCACAACCCTAGTAGGATTTCCAACTCTCCTAATAAGAGTCCTTCTAGGAATCACACACCCTACTCATTACCAACCAAGTGAGATGATTTGCACAATCCTAGTAGGACTTTTCTCTCCTTAGCAGAGTCCTCCTAGGAGTCACACTCCTACTCACTATCAACCAAGTAAGATAGTTTGCACAATCCTAGTAGGACTCTAACTCTCCTTAGCAGAGTCCTACTAGGAGTCTTATGTACAAGGATAATGCTTACCCTCAGAACACCCTCATCACTGCAAGCCAAGTGAGATGGCCACCCCATTTACCTCGACTGATACCTTTACCTCGGCTAACCCCTTTACCTCGACTGACACCTTTACCTCGGCTGACATTGCAGTTAGCCAAATTATTTCGGCTCTGTGCTCAACTAAGTAATGGAATAGAAGCATCAATCGAGCTATACCTAGCTCGGCTCTCTATCTTACCAAATACCTCGGTCAACCCTTGGGCCTAGTATTAGGTAGCTTGGTCAACGCCTTTGCCCAGTTTGGTACTCAGATAAAAAAGGACCGAGCTACTCGACGTCCATACTCCGGCCCTTTAGTTCGGCCCACAATAGAAATCAAAGATGTCTTCTTGGCCTAAGACCGAGCTACACCAGCCCTTATCTCGGCCCATTACGCAGCCCAACTCCCAAAGAAGACTCTTCCTAGCTCGACCCAATTTGTTTACAAATTACCCTCTCAATTTTGAAAGTGGGTTTGTCTCTTGTTCTTTTAAAATGATCTTATGGGTTTTGATCTTCGTTGATTGAAGAAAAAATGATTTTGGAAAGTTTTCTTTCAAAGGATTTGAGTTGTATAGTTTTGGTGAGAAAACCTAGAATATGGGGACTTTTTTAAAAGAAACTGAAAATCCATGAATATTATTGTTGTATTTATTTTGTGTGTCAAAATAAATGAATGTTTGGAAATTTTCTTATTTATATTTATATAAATGATGAATTTTAGGAAATACGAGAATTGTTGTTCATTTTGGAAATTATTGTTCAAAACGTTGAAATAGTCTTGAAATGACTAATTGTTGAGAATACTTGAGAAGATGGAATTGTGTTATTCCTTGGATGATGAATTGAAATAAAAGTATTTATATTCATCTTGTGTTATTGGCATAACAATTCATTTGATTACATTAAACTTTGAAAGTTGATTTGAAAACTTACATTAAGAAAAGAATGTTGATAAACAAGTTTTCATGAAATGGTTTTGGGGTAAATACGTTGGTAAGTTTTAATAGGTGGTGTAGATGATATTGAATAAGTTGGCCTGAGAGTCCGGGGTGAAAGACCAAAAACCCGCGTGGATGAGTGTTGAACCTTCCAGTTAATACTGGTAAAAATGACAATTTGGTAGCACTTTTATAGTCTACTTGCAAACACTGACCTAGGGATTACCAGAGTCGTATTTACCGCCCTTGAAATAAATTGTTAAGTTTTGAACAATTGAAATTGCATGATATCATTGAGCATGATGATTTTCAAAAGATGACAATGTGATTTATCTTCAAAAAGGGCATAGCATGGCATGTGCATTTCATCTCTTGAGACTTGTATAAAATGTATATACTTTGTTAAGAATTTCTTACTAGGCTTTATGCTCACCCTACGGGATTTTTGTGCAAGAAAAGATGTGGTGATCCCACCCAACTAGGGGCGTGGAAGTATGTGTGTTGGGAGTACAATACTCTCATTTTGCTGTGACTCTATATATAAGCCAATGGTTGTGTTTGTGTGGATTTGAATAATCATTTTGTGTAACCAGACTCAAGCCTTGGAAACTTGTAAACCCCTTGGGGGTATTTATTTGTTTATTTACTTGTTGTTAAATTAATGTATTATTGCATAAAAAACTATTGTATCATGTAATGTAAGTTTGGAGATTTATATTCGGTTTTCCTTGAAAGAGCCATGATTGTTGTATTATCATTTGGGTTAGAAATTTGGGGCGTTACATTAATTCTTCCAATCCTAGCAAGTTCTTGATCCTAGCTTTCCAAATCTTCAATTTCCATGTCAATTCCTTCAAGTTCTTGCCTTTCTCTCTCTCAACTTGTGTTTTCTCTCTCTGTAGTGTATAATCTCAACAAATTGATGAAGAAGAGCTCAATTCTATGAGCCTAAGCACTAGTCTCTTCATATATATAGTGGGTGATTAGCTTCAGCTAATTAAGCTTGATTAAGGTTAAGCAATTTTACTTAAGTTTAATCAATTTAATCTAATTAATTTGATCCGAATTAATTTTCAATCAAATTTCACTGTAGGCTCTAAAAATTATGCTAATCACAATGGTACAATCAATTTTGATTTCTGTCGCCTCTACGATCCTCAATTTCAGTTTATTACGAAATACCAAACAGATTTCTCTACAATGGACATATATAAATTCAAAAATGCATATAACCACATGCTTAGCATCCAAAATCATATTAGGCACATAATCGCAAGTATAATTAGAGATTAACAGCATAATACAAGATGGGATTATCACAGTAATGGTATTTTTTTTCCCCTGGTTACCTCCTTGATTGGCCCTCCTTTTATAGCCAATTAGCATCCAACTTGTATTCGTTATTGGCCATTAGATCCCTTATCGCCTCATCAGACAATCAATAACCTACCAGAGGTCATCCTATTGGCAATCAACTTGCATTGGCTATTGGCCGTTGGATATCTATCATTCCATCGAATGGATGAGTCCCATGTCAAAGGTCATTTTCATATAGATCGGCCGGATTGTGCTAGTTTGAGCCTATCATGGTGATTAGCTCCTTTTGGCTTTCTATAGTCGAACAAACTTTGATCTCTAGTAGTGGTTTTCCCTCTCTTTCTAGGCCTGCTTGGGTCTAAGTTTCCTTGGGCCAAATTTTCATCCTCCACAGTTGTAACACCCACATCTTGCATTACTTGACATAGCATTCATATATCCATTCGTATTGGAAAATTATCTAACCTTGCTTGTATGATATATGTGATATGTTGTTTAGTGGGGAACTTAGAAAGGAGAATGTGAATTGGAATATCTTTGGTGGAAAAGCTTAGAGAATTTGGTAGGTGTTAAAGAGCTAGGGGATTTATTTTGAATTTAAGTATTGAATAATTAGATGATTCAGTAAACTCTAAGTGATGAGCTTAATGACTTTAGTCTAAGAGCATCTCTAAGGGGATAGTTAAATAAGACTTGTTAGGCATTTTAGTCAATATAAGTCTAATTTTGAGCTCCAATGGGCTGGCTATTGGGCTAGCTACTTTACCATCTTATTTTTTTTGTGGCTACAATTGAAGAGTCCCAGAGGCTCTTGAAACAATTATGTATGTATATATTTTAGATTTTTTTAATTTATGTCTTGGATTTAGGATTTTATATATATATGTGTGTGTGTGTGTGTGTGTGTGTGTGTGTGTAGCAATTTTATATGTTCTTTCAATTTTGTTTGATGAATTACGGAATAACTTCTTTTGTATTTTGTATTTTTTTTTCTCCTCATTCTATATGTTTTGTATGTTTGTATGGACAAATTTATTATTATTGCAAATTTATATTAGTAAAATATCAACAATTAGTATTGTTTTTATTTCAAAAATTAATTAAGTTAGTTTAAAAGGTAAATTACATTAATAGTCCCCATAGTTTGGGATTTGTGTCACTTTGGTCCTTGACTTTTCAATTGTGACACGTTTGACCATAAATTTTGAATCTTGTTCCAAATAAGGACAATTGAAAATATCATTAGATTTTTCAAGGGCAAAATCGTCAATTTGATAAAAATATAAACTAATTTGACAAAAATAAATGTCAAACAAATATTTTTGAATTTTTAAAAATTATTTTTACCCACTAAAAATAAAATTATGTAAAATTGATAAATGTTTTAGACATTTATTTTTTTTTTACCAAATTAATTTTTATTATGTGTTTGGATGAGAATCATGTAAAATTAATTTTTAAAAATTAATCATGTAATTTTTATTAATTTTAATCAATTTTACATAATTTTATCATTGGTGGATAAAAATAATTTTTGTAAAATTTAAAATATTTTTTGACATTTATTTTTGTCAAATTAGTTTATATTTTATTAAATTGACGGTTTTGCCCTTGAAATTAAACAATGGTATCTTCAATTGTCCTTATTTGGAATAAGATTCAAAATTCATGATCAAATGTGTCACAATTGAAAAGTTAAGGACGAAAGTGATATGAATCCCAAACTATAGGGACTGTTAGTGTAATTTGTCCTAGTTTAAATGATTACCTAAAATAAAGAGCGTGGTTGGAAACACAATAACTAAAGTAATTTGGTAAAATAAAGAGTGTACTTTTTTTGTACTTTAGCTAGTGAAAAGTAGAGAGTGTGGTTAGAGTTGCTCTAATAAGTATTTTATTAGAAATTAAGCGGAATTAGCTAAAGTTAAGTAAGATTAACTAAAGCCTAACTAAGATAAAACACTTTGAGACAATATTATGACAGCCTGAATCATGAACCAAAGGGTGGTAGCCTGTGTAGATAACTCTTTGGCCACCAAGTGTCCCCTAAGGGGAGGGACATCTTGGGTTCTACCAAGTGCAATGAGAGGCAAGATTTAAGTCGTCGCAAGGAGAAGATGTGAGTTCAACTCCCCTAAATGTTAATCTAATAACTAATTACGTATTTTCTTCAATAATTTTTTTTTTTAAAAAAAAGGCCTGAATCATGTATTAATGTCATATGATGAAATATTTTTCCCATTATTGTAATTTTATGAAAAGCAACAGAAACATAATAGGGTCTAAACCTGAATTCCAAACAATAAGCACCAAAACCAAATATCGTCTAAAACTCAATTCCAAAACAATAAGCAGTAAAACCATAATATCGTCTAAAGCTGAATTACAAAACAATCTGTTGGACAATGTTTGTGGTTCGAATCCCTTTCATTTCGCATATTTGCTTCTGTGTGGCTTCCATCATCTTTGCTGGATAAATTAAATAGTAAAATGAAATTTTAAAAGTTAGATGTTATGGTTATAAATCTAAAAAAAGATAGCATTAAAATTTTCTAATTAAATAATAATTCCATGCCATGAATGTAGAAGGCCTAGCATCTTGATACGCACAATAGTGAAGGATGAGGGTAAGTCATATAGGGTAAATCAACCTAAAATAATAGGTTTAACGGGTAAGTTGATTGAATTTAATCTCTAAGGTATTATTTGGTGCACTCAAATAGAATAAAATGAACTAATTATTCCATTAAAATGTCCATCTCATATTTGGTAGATTAAAAAATTAATAAATACTACATTACAAATGAAATTATCATTCATCATCGTAACAAAAAAAAATCATTTCATACCAGAGTTAAAAGAATCACCCTATTGTATTCCATCCCATTTTATTTTAGTCAACCAAATAGAGCATTAATGTAGAATGATTACATTCTATTCCATTCCATTTTAATTTAGTTAACCAAATAGAATATTAATGTATATAATAAAATTTTTTGTACATTAGGTAAGGCATGTAATGACATAAATAGAATTAATTACATTAAAAGGTTGAATAATTTCTGACATTAACACTTTACTAATTAAAAATATAAGAGGTCAAAAGATCATACTTAAACATTCAATAATATTTAGACACAATCTTTTAAAATAATATATTTGGAGTTTTAGTGCATGTAGCACTAAACTAAGCTAGCAAAATCATCTCAATAAAATAATAATTAAACTAATTTTGTATTTTAGAAAATAGTTTATTTTAAGAATTACAACAATATATCAAAATCGATAAAGGAAACAGATTAATTTATTATCAGCATACCTTCTCTAAGAAGAGAGTATCTTGGACTCAAGCTCCTTCACATAATTTGAACGGTCATCTGCAATTGATGTGCATATATATATATATATATATAAGTCAATCTAAACATCTATCAAAATTAAGTTTTAGTAAATTAAAATTAAAAGGTTACCTCCCCAAGGTAGATCTCTCTGTAGTAGAACAGTCGCAAAAGGTCGATGAAGCGGATTCAAATCAAAAAGATCAGACAGAATGGGATTCACTTTATCTGGAGAGGACCCCTCCTTGATATCTCTAAAAAGTGTGAATCTCTCGCTATCAGTCTGGAATTGATACAAGAGATCACATAACAATAAACCTACACTGAATATATCGGCGCTTTGAGTGATGGAAATCGTATCATTGGCCTTTGCCTTTGCCTTCTCCTGTGCAATCAACTCCGGTGCCAGATATGCCATATTCCCCACCCCTCCTGAAATTTCAACGCTCACACCGTCGGGTACAAAGGTGGCTGCAAGAAAGAAAAAAATTGTATAAAAATTAAAGTTAAATTCGAAAAATTATTTAAAAGGTTAATTACACTTGGTATCTCTATATTTTTATTATAATCTTATTCTTCAATTGTGATAGTAAACCTTTTACAATTCAACTCAAGTTACAATTCGTCAACCTTATAAACCGTGAATGACATAGCGTGAAAGTGATATTTCAACTTGATTTGGAGTGTGAAGGATTGATTGTCAAAATTAAAAATGAAAGAATTAAAACAAAATTATAGTAAGAGTATAAAAGTGTTATAATTAATAATAATTTAAAATTTTAAAAAAATAAAATTATTTGAGTACCTAAACCGAAATCACCAATCTTGATATTATTGTTTTTGTCCAGAAAAATGTTCGCTCTAGTAAGATCGCGATGAATGACGCCCCGATGATGAATATGCTCCACACCTTCGACAATTTGGCGAAAATAACGCCAAATTGTATCTTGATCAATCTGATTGTCCAACTCTTTGGACAAATCCAATCGTGCTTGCAAAGTCCTAAAACGCATATCATTTGAAGAACATAGCACATAAAAAAAAAACATTAACTAAACTAAATAGTTAAACTACTATCATACATTTTTGAGAATCTGCATCACAAACTTTTGAATATCAAAATTCAACTTGAAAAGAACTACACACAAGTCCAAAATGATTTCACCATATAGCCAACAAATATAATTTTTTTGGTGAAATCAAATGGAGCCCAAGTCTCACTTGGGCACAGAGATTTTGTATATGTAAATGGTATTAAATAATGACACAACAAGGATGTTCACATTTTGATGCAGTCCTTAGTCTCTGAACTTATGGTTGGCAAATATTCAAAAGTAATATTGCCCCTTCCCCGTTTGTGTTGATTCCAGTTTCCATTGTACCAAAAAAATTAAATACAATAAATTAAGTAGTTGAAAATAGAGATCTTACTAATTTTAATCCTCTATTTCATGTAAAAAACAGAAATCCAACCTATATTGTCAACTATTCTTTTTCCAAAATTAAATTGACCCCCCCAGTCTTGCTACAAGCAACTACTATCATACATTAAAAAGATGCAAATATGACTATAATTTTTGCATGTGGTTTTAATTTGATCTTTATAATTTTTATTGTATTAATGTTGTCCCTTAATTGTTTATTGTGTTAATTTAATTCGATTAAGAACATTTTACGAAGTAGAATAGAAATCAACAAGAAAAAAAATAATATACTGAAAGGGGAATTGACCATCAAATTGGATGACAACCCCTCAATTTTATTGTTCTTTTAAAAAAAGAGTGAATAAACACTATTTTACCCATTGATTTCAATTCAATTTTCACATAGATGCAATTAGAAATCACAAAAATTGAATTGACACAAGAGACAAACTTTAAAGACTATGAGTGTAATTTTTCCTAGTAGACATGCTTACGAGGGGCAAAACTCCATTTGAATATATAATGTTGCAGTCGGTTTGTCTGAATCATCTGAGGATGACAAATCTTGGTCGCTTTGTGATTTTTCATCTATATAGCCTTCCTCAATCCATGCCTGCAAAAGTGGATTACTAATAGTTAAGATAGGAGTTGAGATTATATATATTATGAGTGCAATCTACGTGTCTAGCAATAAGAGTAGAAGGATTAATTTTTTTTAACCTGATAATAGCGAACGATATGTCGATGTTCCATTATCGATAGAGCAAGCACCTCGCTATACATTTAGAAAAAATTAGAAGAGAGAAATTCAAAATATCTAGATCTTATCAAAAAGATCAAATTTATCTCACTTCAACACTTTTTCGCGCTCTTCCTGGTCATTCTTAAGTGGTATTTTCTTAATTGCGTAAATGCATTTGTCTACCAAATTTTTGCATTTGACAACTTCGCCAAAGCCACCTTTTCCTGCAAATGATTTACAATTATTTAACTTTCAAATCTCCAAGGACAATAACTCAAAAAAAATTCACATGACGAGGATCTCTCTGAGTATGCTCAACTTTCTGTTTTTAAAACCTAAAAGGCATCTTCAATTGGGCCCATCTAGTTAAGCAGGTATTTTCTTATGAATAACTTCATAAATTCATATGACACTTGCAAAAACCATAATTTAAAATATAAAAGGAAGCCATAAAATGAAAAAAATCAGAAACCCAATGGACAAGTTCTTCTTTTCTCAAGAATACAAGAATAAACAGAAGATAAATGTAGGGAAGACAAATTGAAATATCCACGTACCAAGTTTTTCAAGCACCACAAAATCAGTATGCAACCGAGAGCTCATATCTCCAGAATCATAAGCTAGCTGCCAAAATTCATAAATTGATTGATTAGTGCATGTAATATTAAACCGATCTTCAATGACAATAACAAATTCAGAGCAAATACACTAACACAGTATAACAATGTTGAACAGAATCAGATATAATTCATAAATAAAATTATTAACTTCGTAATTAGGGTGTGTTATCTCTACCACTTAAGAAGTATATGTGTTTTCCAATTTTAATCTCCTGTTGCACTTTCAATGGAATATCAGGTGGAAATATATCAATGGTGGCAAAGGCCTCATAGATTAAAGGCATGATGTGTTAAAAATTTGAGTTCGAAGAGATTCAAACTTAGAGTTTAAACCCATCAAAAACTGGTAGGTGTGCTAGCGAGTAAGGCATTTGGACATGAAGAGAGGCGACATCTGCTGGTAACTTAGTCAACGGCTTATATTGAGCCAATTCTTTCCAACGGGCTTGAAGATATGCAAAGAACTCTGGCACAGAAAGACCCAAGGTAGACTAGGAGGCACGAGCAATGTCCTAATAGAGCTCAAAGATACGAACATCATTATGAGCATAAGCATACATCTGTGACAAGGCACGCCATAGACTGGAACTATGTCACAATAGAGAAACATGTGATAAATACGATCCTCCATGGAGTTGAACATCCATCCCAAAATAGTACAATTATCAATATCCCATTGGGCACGTGTAGGATCTGTTGCAGCAGGCTGGGTAGTAGAAGATAGAAGCCAGTGAGCTTTTCCCTTTCCCTCTAAATAGAGTTTAAGGGAGCGACTCTAGGCGGCCATTCAACACCACACACTCGTAATACGATGAACAAGTGTGATGAGAAAGAGAAAAATCATAACTAATTAGGACAAGCTTGGTGGACATATCAAAAATAACATTAAGACGTATCTCAGTAATGGTGAAATATACACAGCAACACAATTCAGAAAAAAATACGACAAGCCGAAAAAGCTCAACAGCTAATCCGATAAATGTTACCGAATAAACAGTAGCCTACTGAATGAAAAAGAGCCAAAAAAGTGCTTAACACATCAGCACTACACCTTGGAAAGGGAAAAAGAGGGCCTAAACTACACTAAACAGACTACCGACACCTAAGGCCAATAACCAGCCAGGTCTGCAGCAAACAATGACCTCAGCAGGGCTGAAACCACCTGCCGAGGGTCTAGGACAGTTGGGTAAGGGCTTTTGAGTGGTGTAGAGGGGCTAGGAGGGGCTGTTGGGTGGTGTAGAAGAGAAGGGTGAGGCTGACGGGTGGTGTAGAGGGGCTTGGAGGGGCTGTCGACACCTAAGGAAGATGAAAGAAGGGAAGAACAAGTTGGGTAGTGGTGGGTAATGGCAAGGAGGAAGGAGAAGGCCTAGGGTTTCCGAACGTAGTTCTGATACCAAAAAAGATGAAAACAATGGTTTGACTTACCTTTGAATGAGGTAGAGGCGATGTATATATATCATATTCATTATACAATTAATAAACAATATAAACAAGAAGAGAGATTCCTACACTCAACATTAAAATATTCTAATTCCTATTCTAAACATAATATTTTAGTTTTTATATTCAACAGTGGTTCCCAAACAAAAGGGGGAAGTTTGGAAAAGTAGCAGGATTCAGTCTTCCATGTAGACAGTAACAAGTTTAATAGCATTTCTTGAAGTGAAGATATAATTATACTGTGTCAAATGAAAAACAATCGCTCGAGACTAAGGGAAAAAAAAGGAGCTTATATGTTTACCAATTGCATAAATTCCAAGCACTAATCACCATAAACATGATTCATAACTTGAAGCGAAGTTGTGTCCAGACATACAAAGATTTTTATTGCATTTTTTTAAGCAACAACAAAAACATATGCTCCAGTAAGGAAACGAGTACATTGTCAAGAACCATATTCTATTCAAGAAATCAACACAGATATCCAGAAGCTTTCAAAAGTAATCGATTATGGTCCAACCAAATGTAAAGAATTAGTCAATGACCCACCATACTCTAAAAGAAATTAAGAATTTGAAATAACAGCATCATATGATTCAATGCATATGATATTCTGCAAAAGGACATTAAAAAGAAAGAAGTAATCACCAATCGAAGCACTGTCAAACAATGAGAGAATATAAAAGAAGCAAAATCCTGAACCCTTAATCAGAACATAACAATTTATTTATTTATTTTGGATTTTAAAACCCTAAGACAAAATCAGAACGAAACAAAATCAGAACTAAACAAAATCAAATAAGATTGTTTACTCTCAAAGTAAACACAAATCTAATTCTCTGAGGACACAAATACTTCATCAAGAATTTTACCCTATCCAAGAAATTGACAAAGAAATCAGTTGTCTTTCTAATTGTAAAATCAATCACAGCCACTCTATATAACTACACAAAATTTATATCTATGTGTTTGTATGTCATACTCGGTGAAAAAAGCACCCTTGTGAGAAGCTTCACTGTTTCTGTGTAGAGGAAGCGTACCTTTTCATTATGTTCCTGTACATAATATATACACCAGGAATTGCTAAGTTTATGCGAGAGTTACAGCTTTAAAACCCATGATTTATGACTGAAAATGAGTCCTAAAATTATGTTAAAGCCCATGATTCATGCCTGAAAATGAGTCCTAAAATTATGAAGTATTGTCAGTGATTTCCTCTTCATATTTTTTCCAATCCATGAGATGTGCTTTCCTTAACACCCCCGAAAGTTGGAGTGGGAGGGTTCATGGACACCCAACTTGGTTTGAAAAGATGTGAAACTGATTTTAGGCAGGGCCTTCGCAAACAGATCTGCTGGTTGAGCAGACGAGGGTATGTAACGAGTGGTGAGATGCCCCATGGCAACTTTCTCTCGGACAAAATGGTAATCGAGCTCAATGTGTTTAATACAAGCGTGAAACATGGGATTGACCGACAAATGAAGAGCACTGACATTGTCACAAAACAACTGAGGTGGCCGTGTAAGAGAAACTCCAATATCCCGGAAGGTACTGTATGTAGCGCCGACCACAGGTTTGGTTTTGATAACTTGAATGGTTTATTTCGTAACTCCCTTTCGTGTATATTGTTTATGATAAAAATTAGATCTATCTGATAATCGAATTTGTTCATTTTTCCATGGACGATATACACACGGCTTGAATCATTAAAACAGGACATGTGGTGGACTACACAGATCCAAACAACACCTTCCCGTCCGAGATATGGACCGGAGGCAAGCCTATGCCCTGAAGGTAATAAGGTTTGGTTTCTTTTACTTGTTCTTTTCTTCTTCCATAAAGCCAATTGATTGTATATTTTCTCTGGGAAGGGATGGTTGGATACCTTCTTACTTGTTAGATCAATTTCTAAGACTGACATGAAGATTTCACTTCTGCAGATTGGATGTTGAGTAAGCCTTCGACCGTAGCTTAGACTAAGAATAGTTTTGAGGGAACTGCTCGGTGTTTCTTTTTCAAACTCAATGGCTTGTAATTTGATCCCCAAAAGGGCATATTGGGTAGCTTTCATCTATACAGTTCTTGTTTCACATGCCTGCAATGGCTTTTATCTTTCGGAAAACTACATGCATACATATTCAACAGGCGAAGAAATATATGCTAAAGTTAATTCATTGACCTCTATTTACACTGTGCTTCCCTTCAGCTATTACAGCCTCCCGTACTGCAAACCCCATATGGGAATAAAGAAAAGTGCAGAGAATCTTGGACAACTCCTCATGGGAGACCAGATTCTCAACTCTCCGGACCGATTTCGTTTGAACGTCAATGAATCTGTATTCCTCTGCACCACAAGCCCATTAAGTGAGCATGAGGTAAAGCTATTGAAACAGAGAACTCGTGATTTGTATCAAGTAAATATGATTTTGGATAATTTGCCTGCCATGAGGTTTGCTCAACAAAATGGAATTAAGATTCAATGGACTGGGTTTCCTGTTGGGTATGCACTGCCAAATAGTAATGAAGTTTAGGCAGATTATATTGCAAATGGTGGTGTTTGTTTTATTGACTATATGATGCAGCCCTCCGTTTGCCTGGACGGCTCCTGCCGTGGACTAGAGTAATGTGGTTTTTATGGTTTATTTATTTAAAAATAATACATCCAACATTATAATTAATAATTTTAAAATTATCACTTTCATATTATTTTGGATGAGATTTATATGAATTAGAGGGATTGTGTACACCTGCATAAAAAAGATTTACGTATAATTATTTTTTAATCACTTTGTTTGATTTTAGTTTTCAACTATAGTTTTGAGTTTTTTATTTTTTGTATTTTGTCATCTTTGGTGAACTTTGTTATATTTTAATTATTTTATTTTTTAGATATACTTAAAAAGTAAAATATCGGTGGGCAAATCTTTAAAAATATAATTTAAAATACAAAAGATATGAAAATGCACTAATTTTTTTTTTTTTTTTTTTTTGGGTGTATTTAGTGGAAGACAGAAAAATATAAAAAATAAAATACTCAAAAATCGTTTTTGAAATTCAAAACATTGGAACTAATATTTTGTATCTTATACTATAGATTTATCTTTGACATCACAAAGGAAAATGCGAGGGAATTGAAATTACTTTTATTTTATTTTTTATTTTATTATGGCAATAAAGAATTATTTATTAGAGAAATGTCTGTTTCTTTTCTTCTTTCTCAACATGATTATTAGGAGAAATTGGCAATGTGCACCTTTTTAAATGGTGCATATCGTAACAAATTATGATTTTTTATGGTGAATGTTATGATTATTTATGTTGTATATTATGACATTTTATAATGAAGTTACAAATAGCGAATTCATGATGTGCATCATAAAATTAAAGATGATAATGTTATGATATTTTGTGATTTTTGTTATGACATTTTAAGATTTTGTTATGATATTTTTAATGAAAAAAAAAATTATAACTTTTGCAGTAAAAAAGTTATAAAAAGTATACCATATGTACCTTTTTTAGAGTGCACATTGTAATATCTTCTTGATTATTAGTATCTACTTTTATAGATGACACAAAATAAAGAGAATGATAATAAATAAATAAGAACAAAAAATAAAACAAAACACAAAAAAAGCCCATTAATTTTTAAAAAAAAAAAGATTATATGTATTGTTAGTCCTCAAATTTTGTGCTTTTTTGATTCTTCATCGGATTATTTGAGTTAAGCCTGCTCAAATTGCGATTATACTGCAATTTACACGAAATTCATGAGAGAAAAAAAAAAGTTATACAAACAAATAAATATAATATTATATATATATATATTTTTAAAGCACCACTTTAAAAGTATGACACGTGCGATGCTTGTGAATAACATTGTAAGCTGAGTTAACTTTCACAGCATATTGCTCTATGGCAAATGAAAGTAGGAACCGAAGGAATGAAATTCCCTGGCCTAAGACGCTATCAAAGAAGAGACTACCGAATCACATGGAAGCCAATTGAATTACAACTCTGATGAGAGAAGATGATAATCTCTTTAAAAGAAAATATCAGAAATTAAAATAAAAGTCAAAAAATATATATTTTGTTAAATAACACCATCGACAAAATCATACATTCGTGCGCACATATAAATATGGCACCTGCGGCATAATTTATACAGTTACATCCTAGTAGCACCACCATGAAACTAGTTTGGCAAATCCAGAATGAAAGAACTACAAGCAAGTCCAAAATGATTTCAGCATATAGCCAACAAATATAATTTTTTTGGTGAAACCTGTTAGGCCCCTTGATCTTGTCAATCACGCGAACAACGTTGGTAATTGAGTTGTAACTATTTTCGTACTGTTTTGTCTTCCTCGCTCGGCGGGAATTGCGTCGCTAAAACCTGAAAGAGATGAATGTGCGCTCGAGCGAAGCCCGTGTAGCTCGAGCGAAGAACTGCATCTGCATATATACCTGAAAGAGTTTATTTCTCGCTCGAGCGAAGGTTTTGTGGCTCGAGCGAAGGCTTTTATGGAAATCACGCGAGTTAAGGTTCTCGCTGAGCGAGAAGCTTCGCCGGCGAGCTTCAAAATTTTAGATCTCTATAAGTAGTTGTTTCTCTTCAAAACTAGGATTACTTTTCAGATCTACTTTGAGGTTTTCTAAGGTTTTCTTCTGGGGGGGTTTTTGGTGAGTTTTCCTTGATAAAATTGAATGAGTATTAAACTCATGAATTGAGAAGCACATATCAAGGAGGTTGATCGAATACATACAAAAGTATTATTCTTTGGTGGATTCCGAATATTCAGACGTAGAGTTTCAATGGAGTTTGATCATGTACGTAGTCGTTGATTCGACAAGTAAAGTTGTGGATTCAACTTCAAATTAATCAGTTCCGAGACGAAGGCGTGGTGAAAGAGTTACAGAAAGTTTGAAGACAAATTGACTGAGTTGGGTAATTTGTGTGTTATCTTTGTAATCTTTTTTTCTTCAGTAGTGGATTGATTAGTGGCGTTTCGCCCGTGATTTTTTATTACAATTAAAGGTTCTTCAATTGTGGTTTTTCCAAGTAAAAATCGTTTGTGTCAATTTATTCCGAAAACAACAATCTAAATCACTTTCGTAAGTGCTTGATGATTTAGATTGTGTGTTTTGAATAATTGGGAATTGGAATATTTTAATCTTGATCTAATTACGAATCACTTAGGATTTTCAATTGGTATCAGAGCAGGTCACTCTTTGTTTTTATCAAAACTATAGGAGTGTGATTTTGTGTGACTAGTGATGTGGATTCTATTCGTGAAAGTAACTTGACCCATAGACCTCCTTTACTCGATAGTACAAACTATTCTTATTGGAAAGCTCGTATGAGAGTGTTTTTAAAATCTATCGATGAGAAAGTTTGGCACTGCGTGATCTATGGGTGGAGTGAACCTATTGTCACCATTGATGATGTTGATATTCCTAAACCCCCTGATAAATGGGACACAACTGATTACCAAAACTCGAGTTGGAACAGTAAGGCTCTCAACTCCCTCTTTTGCTCCATCATACCTCAAGAGTTTCGTCGTATCTGCACGTGTGAGGTAGCAAAAGAGGCTTGGGACATTCTTGAAACGATTCACGAAGGTACTACTTCTGTCAAAAAGTCAAAACTTCAACGTCTCACCTCCGCCTTTAAAACCTTTTTTATGCGCGATGATAAGACGTTTGATGATTTCTATGCAAAACTTAGTGTTATCGTGAATTCCTGTTTCACACTCGATGAAAAAATCCCTAAAGCTAAAGTTGTTGGAAAAATTTTGAGGTCATTACCCAAGAGGTTCCAATCAAAAGTGACAGCTATTGAGAAGGCTCAGAATATTGATACCCTCAAGCTTGATCAGTTGGTTGGAAATTTGCATACTTATGAAGCCCACCAGATTTCTAAGAAAAAACAAAAGATAGTATGGCTTTCACTAGTGCTCACGAGACTACAAAACTCTGGAGACTGAGTTTGATTTAGAGTCTGAGATGACGGCTATGTTTACTAAACAGTTTAAAAAAATTTTGAAGAAAAAGAAGCCTAATTTCAAAAACCCTATCTCAAAAGAAAAAAGTAATGAAAAACCCAAAACTTTTCCACCAAAACTTGCTCAAAAAACTGAACAGAAGATTGTAAAGGGGCAAGGGGTCAAGTGTTATGAATGTCAAGGTTTGGTCATATTGCCCTTGAATGCCCTTCGAAAAAGAATCGAAAGAAAGTTTACACTGTGACTTGGGATGATGAAAGCGGGTCGGAGCAAGAACCCAAAGAACCTGAATCCGGTGAAGACGGTGATAGTCTTTTCATGGCATTTTGGTCCACTTTCACTCAACCTCTTCCAAAGCCAGTGGAATTGGCTCATGGTCAGAACCTGCATCATGCTCCCACCTTTGATAGGAGTAACTACCTATATTGGAAGATTAGAATGAGGGCATTTCTGAGAGCTTTTGACCCAGAAGGCTGGCAAGCCATTGAAGAAGATATAGAAAGTGCTGACAATCCAAGCAATCAGAGAGCCCTGATTACTATTCGTGGAGCAATTTCTGATGAAAAACAGCAACGGGTTGCTCACTGCACAAAAGCTAAAGATGCATGGGAAATTCTGAGCCAATTTCATGAAAGAGGAGATTCACCTTCACCACCATCTAACAACTTTTCTGCCTTAGTTGCTCGACTAGATGAGGTCAAAAAGAATGAGGAGCAAAAAGATGATAATGAAACATCTGAAGACAATGATGAGATTACTGGTGATGATTTACAACAAGCTTATGAAATGCTTTATGATGAATCTCTGAATCTGTCTAAAATCAATGGCAAACTCACTCTCAAGCTCAAAGCATGTGAAAGCGAGAATGTCAAGCTAAAATGAGAACTTGCAGCAGCAAAGCAGAATGTCATCAGGATCTTAAGTGACAGGCAAGACCTATGTAGAAAACTTCTGCCCTATGAAACTGAAAGGAATGAACTTCTAAAAGTTTATTCCACATATGAAGAGAAGCTTGAAAGTCTTGAGATGTCACAAGCCACATTGGAAGAGATAGTTTGTCAGAAAGATGAAGAACTCCGTATTGCTAGAGCCACAATTGCTATGTGGAACAAAGGTTCCAAATCTTTAGAAGACATTCTCGGGTCTCAACAAATGGGTTGTGACAAAAATGGGCTAGCCTATGGTGTGACAGCTCACAAGGGACAGGCCTCTACCTCACATGACCTGAAGACTCGAGCAAAGGGAAAGTTGAAGGTAAACCAGGGTGATCCCTCTCTTCATCTACCTAAAGGGGGTAAGATCAACAAACGGGAGGTAAAACCTGTTTTTATTTGTCATCACTGTGGTAGGTATGGCCACATTCGTCCTTATTGCTTTGAATTGTTTGGTAAGGTGTCTCAAAAGAGTAGAAATTCGAATACTTTTTGGGTTAGGAGACAACCTTACATGTCTAGGTGGAATACCAAGATTCATGAAGGTGTTCACAACGCCAAAACATTTACCAAGACCACTAGACCTGATTTTGTTAAGACCAAAATATTTGGGTGAGAAAAGATGATTTGACTTGTTTAGTTGTTCACACTGCTCTAAAAGCACGTGACTCACACATGTGCTATCTTGATAGTGGGTGCTCTCGTCACATGTCCGGTAACAAATCCTACTTTACCTCCTTTGAAAAATATAAAAGAGGAATTGTTACCTTTGGAGATGGCGGCACTTCTAGAGTCATTGGTAAGGGCTCTATAAGTGTTGCTGGTCTTCCCAAGCTTGAAAATGCCTTACTTGTTGATGGTCTTAAAGCAAATCTTTTGAGCATTAGTCAAATGTGTGATTCCCATCATGAAGTATTGTTTTCAAAAAATAAATGTGAAATTTTGGATAAAAAGCAACACTGTCTTGCATGCAGTTCGCACATCTGATAACTGCTATGGGATTGTTACTACTAATGATCTCACTTGTCACTTTGCCATCATAAGTAACATTGATTTATGGCATCAAAGATTAGGTCATATGAATTTCAAAGACTTAACTAAGATAGCCAACAAAGAGCTTGTGAGAGAAGTACCTAAACTAGGTAAGAATCTGAACCATGTGTGTGGACCATGTCAACTTGGAAAGCAAACCCGTGCCCCTCATAAAAAGGTGAATAGCATTGCAACCAAACGTCCTCTTGAATTGGTTCACATGGACTTAATCGGACCTACTCGCACTGAAAGCATCGAAGGTAAAAAAATACATTTTTTTTAACTGTTGATGATTTTACTCGATTTTCGTGGGTAAATTTTTTAAGGGAAAAATCCGATATGTTTGATGCTTTCTAGGCCTTAGTCCTTAAAATCCAAAATGAACAGGGTGTTTCCACTGGGCGTATTATAAGAATCCGAATTGATCATGGTCGAGAGTTTGAAAATAGTTCGTTTTCAGATTTTTGTGATATGCATGGAATTCAGCATGAATTTTCTGCACCTATTACTCCACAACAAAATGGAGTGGTTGAGAGAAAGAACAGAGTTGTTCAAGAAATGGCTAGGGTCATGCTCCTTAGTAAGAAACTTCCTCCAAAGTTTTGGGCTGAAGCCCTAAATATTGCTGTTTATGTCATAAATCGCGTGTATTTAAGGCCCGGCACTTTACAAACTCCATATGAATTATGGAAGGGATTGAAACCTAATATAAAATGCTTCAAAACTTTTGGGAGTAAGTGTTACATTTTCAAAGATAGAGAGCCTTTGGGCAAATTTGACTCCCGAAGTGATGAAGGTATTTTTCTAGGGTATTCAACCACTAGTAGGGATTTTCGAGTCTATAACCTGCGAACTTCCTCTTTAATGGAATCAATCAATGTGGTTATAGATGACACATGTTCACCTACTCCAGCAACAAATGAGGATGACAATGGTGAGTCTCCAATCTGGATCTCGAACCACAAAGTCAAAGAGAAGCTGAGGTCCAAGCATAAGAAGTTGTGACAACACCATCCTCACAGGTAAGTTCAAGTCCAAAGAGTGCACAAAGAGACATCACTCCTGATGCTTCTGTCACTACAAGTCCTGAGTTCGAACCATCAGCAAGGGTGAAACTGAATCATCTAGCTGAACAGGTGATTGGAAGTGTATCGGATCGAATGAAAACCCGAAGACAGATTCGGGATGAGGTATCACATATGTGTTATGTTTCTTTAATTGAACCTAAGAATTTTAAAGAGGCCTTGCTAGATGATAGTTGGGTCAATGCTATGCATGAAGAATTAGGTCAATTTGAACGTAACAATGTTTGGACTCTAGTTCCCAGACCTAGAGACTTGAATGTGATAGGTACCAAGTGGATCTTTAAAAATAAATCTGATGAGAATGGTATTGTGGTTAGGAATAAAGCCAGGTTGGTTGCTCAAGGCTACACACAAATAGATGGTGTTGACTATGATGAGACGTTTGCCCTAGTTGCACGTCTCAAATCTATTCGTATTTTACTTAGTGTTGCATGTTTTCTTAGTTTTAAATTGTTTCAAATGGATGTAAAAAGTGCTTTTCTGAATGGGTACTTGAAAGAAGAGGCATATGTTGAGCAACCAAAAGGGTTTGAGGACCCTAAATGTCCAAACCATGTCTACAAGTTGGACAAGGCTTTGTATGGGTTGAAACAAGCCCCTCGGGCTTGGTATGATAGACTTACTACCTTTCTTCTTGATGATGACTTTCAAAGGGGTAGTGTGGATAAGACTTTATTTGTGAAACATACTAAGTCTCATATTCTTGTTGCTCAGATTTATGTTGATGATATTGTGTTTGGATCCACTGCTGACCATCTTGTGAAATATTTTTTGGATTGTATGACACATGAGTTTGAGATGAGCATGATGGGAGAGTTGTCTTATTTCTTGGGTCTTCAAATTAAATAGTCTCTTTCGGGTATGTTTGTTTCTCAGACTAAATATGTTAAAAATCTTGTGTCAAAGTTTGGTCTTGAGTCTGCCAAACATGCATGCACTCCCATGAGCACTGGTTTTCACCTTTCCAAAGATTCCTCTGGTATAGATGTTGATCCTATCCTTTATAGGAGTATGATAGGGAGTCTTCTTTACCTCACAGCCAGTCGTCCTGATATTTCTTTCAATGTAGGTGTTTGTGCTCGTTACCAAGCTAGTCCTAAAGAGTCACATCTTCTTATGGTCAAATACATCATCAAATATGTGAATGGGACATTGGGGTATGGGGTTTGGTTTTCTACTGATACTACAACTGAAATTACTGGTTTTTCTGATGCCGACTGGGTAGGGTGTGCTGATGATAGAAAGAGTACATCCGGGGGGTGTTTTTACCTTGGGAATAATCTGTTTCTGGCATAGTAAAAGCAAATGCCATCTCTCTTTCGATCATTAAACCGAGTATATAGTCATAGGGAGTTTGTGCACAAATGCTATGGATGAAGGAAATGCTTCATGATTATGGGATAGAACAGAACACTCTCACACTTTTCTATGATAACACAAGTGCCATAAACATTTCAAAAAATCCTGTCCAACACTCTCGCACCAAACACATTGACATTCGTCATCATTTTATTCGAGAGTTAGTGGAAGAGGGCCTTGTTGTTCTTGAGCATGTTGCCACTAAGCATCAAAAAGCTGATATTTTTACAAAACCCCTTGATCTTCTTCGGTTTGAGTTCCTTAGAAAGACCTTGGGTGTCATGCTCGATCACTAGAGTGTTACCTGTTCCTTGAGTAGGTATGAGTGTTTGGCTTTATGTGTGCTTGGATGCTATAATCTCATTGTCATTGATTTCTGTTTGTCTTGCATCCAACTTTATATGTACACTACTCATGCTGCTTACAAGATCACATTGTTCATTGTTCATAGCTCATTTTGAATGCCCACGCTCATTAACTTCATGATCTCATTCTGTACACATCCTTGAGATAAATTGTTGCAGGGGTTTCCGCACAAGTGATCAAAGTTCTCTGTGGACCACTAACAGTGTTTCTTGTACTTTTACAGTGGAATTGACCGATACTAGTATATCGTAGTTGATGTTGAGTCTCTTAACCATCTACCATCATTTTTCACTTCCACGGTTTCTCCTCGCCTCAAGTCCAGGCATTAGGAAAAGGCTACCTCAGAGGCACCAACCAGGCTATCCTTTTTTATTTCATTCTTCTCTGGTTTGGTTTCCATACTCTTGAGCGTGAATGCCACCAGTGAGTGCCCACAAGAAAGAAAAATTTGAAAAAAATGAAAAATAAGGGACTCATTGATTGAGGGGGAGCTTCCGTATTTACTCAACAAATACCTCGTGATTCCTAGTGGTTTGACTTTTCTCTGTGATGTTTAGTTCCTCTTGGTGGAGGTCTAGACATCCGATCACTACGAGGATTAACTCTAGCTCATTGGCCTCTCAAGGACTGCACACACACACCTTCATTTTGTGAGATCTCATGTTGGATTTTGAGCTGTACATTCTCATGAAGCTTATGATCATTGATTAGATTTTTTCTACTTTGCTCGTGATTACAAGTGTCATTTTTTTCACATTGCAAGCTTACAGGTTTCATGATGTGCGGATTATTTCATCTTAGTATCAATTTTGGCTAAATGTGATCATTTACTTGTGTTCTAGGCCTTGCTTCATGATATTGAGTATTTTTTTTTTATATATTTTTTAAAAAAAAAAGTTTTCTTTGGGTTTTGTTTTTTTTCCTTCTTTGCTCGAGTGACGGATTCCTCACTCAAGCGTGCTTCTGCTACTGAGTTAGACCTGAGAGCATGTGTTTTTGGCTCGAGCGACAAGTTCTTGGCTCAAGCGAACCCTTGTGCATTTTTGTCCTCACTCGAGCGAGAAAGCATTCGCTCAAGCGACCTATCAAGGTTCAAATTCTAAAACTGTGTCTTTTCAGTTCATTTTTTTCCCTCCTTCGTGTTCTCTCTCTCTCTCTTTGTCTCCCCTAGGGTTTTCGTGCTCTCCATTACTGGCCTCTTCTGTGGTCTCTCTCGTTTTTTTTTTTTTGGGGCTTCATTCGTTCCTTCATCCTCATTCTCAGTTCTTTTGGTAAGTTGTTTTTTACTTTTTGTTTTCTTTCCATTTTGTTTTGTATTTATGCATATGCTCAGTGTTATTGCTAGGGTTCTTCTTTATTGTTTGTTTTTTTTGGTTTTTCATCTTGGATTAGTGTCTCTCTGGTGCATCTAGGGTTCCTGGTTAGCCACATTTTTCGATGCTTCTTTGCTAGGGTTTAATTCGGGTTTTGTTAAGGGTTTCAAATTGGGGATTTTTTTTTATATTGCCATATGTGAGAATGTGATCTGTTTTCATTAAGTTGCTGATTTACTCTCTTCACATACTGTAACTGGTTTTCATACCTGGCTCCATACTTTGATGTTTTCATTCATTAATGGTTTTCATACATTGCTGATTGGTTATCATTTCATTTATTTTATGCTAAAGCTATGAGTTCAAATGATTTTCTAACCTGTTGGACTAATGTGTTTTGTTGGCTACTGTTTTGTTTTGGGGTTTTCTGTTTACTATTATTGGGTATTCTATGTTTGTCTTGCTCTGTTGTGGGTTGTTTTAGACATGGCTGAATCATCCAAGCGTCGTAAAACTACGCTTTCCCGTCCTTCATTTAACACTGACAAATTCGAGTCTAAAGACAAGTCTAAGTTGTTTAGGGAGTCGTTTGCCACTCGAAAAGTTCATTTAGAAAGAAATGTACTTCCTAGTGCTTTTGAGGTTCTTACCATTCAGTCCTTATTTGATTCATTGGGCGGTGATCAAGTGTTGCATTTTTCAGGGCCACGAAATTTGAGTCTTATCCGGGAATTTTATTGCAACATCCATTCCATTTGAAAAGAAATTCCGGCCTCCTTTACCACTTGGGTTAGGAAGAAATCTCTAGTTATAATTGGTGATGTTTTTCGGGTTTTTCTTGATCTTCCTGAAGTTGGTAATTTTCATTTACCATTTCTTACTCGGTCCGGTGTTGATTTTGATCATGTTGCGTCTGAATTATGTGGTGTTGACCGGACTTGGCTTGCTGGGACACTCATTCAGCAAAATGAGTTGCTTCCTCGGTTCCGTCTTATGAATATCATTGTGTGTGCGAATCTGCATGTCACCACCCATTCCTCGCACATTACCCAGGACCAGGGATATGAGTTGAATTGTATGCATCACAGACTTCTCATTGATCTTTCAAAAATGATTATTTCCAAAATGATTGGCGTCTTTGAGGATCGAAAGTCATTGGGGCTTCCTTATGGGTGTTTACTCGTTTTCTCACTTCTCTTGATATTCCTGTTTCTGATGATGATGAGTTTGCACATCCTATAAAACCCATCACAAAGCTCACAGTTTCTCAGAGTCAAGCCCATATGAGGGGGAGTTTGTCGGGGGTTGGGAGTTCTGGTGCAGGTGATGATGATCCCCTTGCAGAGGAGGAGGAGTTTGAGATAGCCACTGCCGGTGTACCTGATTTACCTGAGATGTGGCCTCGCTCATTTCGTGGCCAGCTGCAGATGTTTGAGCAGTCTGTCACTCGTCGCCTTAATCAGTTGGATGCCCAACTCGATTCCCTTGACAGCCGCCTTGACCAGCAGAGTACCATACTTGCTTAGATTCTGTCTATGCTTCAGATGCATCATTTCCCACCTCTTCCTTCCTAGTTTTTGGACTATTAGTGTTTTTGCACAGTTTTTTTCTGGACAGTTTTGGTTCTTTACTTGGCTTGTTTTGATTATGGTGTCTGTGGCTGTTTTTGGGTTACTCCCAGACAAAAAGGGAGAGTATTATGTTTTTGGGGGGTATATATCTTTGTGGTACTCATATGTTTTTGCAAGCAGGGTTCATTTTTTTTTTTTTTTTGGGTGATGTATATGATGTATATGGGATACTCATACTCATGATGTTTACATGTTTTTGGGATAGATGTTTGTGTCTACTCATGATGTTTCTTTGCTGATTGCACTGGATTAGTTTTTTTTTTTTTTTGGACTATATGATGATGTCTTGATGGTTTATTATGTTCCATAACAAATTCTCTACAAGTTTATTTTGTGCAGATTGGTTGTTCATCAAGATTGGTTTCATAGTTGGTTTTCATTGAGTTGTAATTGTTTAGCTAGTTCATGTGTTTTAGCTAATTCCTTGAGTTGTAATTGTTCTAGCTAGTGCATGTGTTTAGGAAATTGTGTCAGAATGTTTTGTCTGGGTATTGACAAAGAGGAGATTGTTCGGTCCCTTGTTCTTGTCAATCTCGCGAACAACTTTGTTAATTGAGTTGTAAATATTTCCTTACTGTTTTGTCTTCCTCACTCAAGCGAAGGAGTCCTCGCTCGAGCGAAGGACTGCGTCTGGCTAAAACCTGAAAGAGATGAATGTGCGCTTGAGCGAAGAACTGCGTCTGCATATATACTTGGAAGAGTTTATTTCTCACTCGAGCGAATGTTTCGTGGCTCGAACGAAGGCACTTATGGAAATCACGCGAGTTAAGGTTCTCGCTCGAGCGAGAGAAGCTTCACTCGAGCAAGCTTCAAAATTCTGGATCTCTATAAGTAGTTGTTTCTCTCCTAAACTAGGATTACTTTTCAGATCTACTTTGAGGTTTTCTAGGGTTTTCTTCTGGGGGGTTTTTGGTGAGTTTTCCTTGATAAAATTGAATGAGTATTAAACTCATGAATTGAAAAGCACATATCAAGGAGGTTGATCGAATACATACAAGAGTGTTATTCTTCGGTGGATTCGAATATTCAAACGTAGAGTTTCAAAGGAGTTTGATCCTATACGTAGTCGTTGATTCGACAAGTCAAGTTGTGGATTCAACTTCGATTAATCGATTCGAGACAAAGGCGTAGTGAAAGAGTTACAGAAAGTTTGAAGACAAATTAACTGAGTTGGGTAATTTGTGTGTTATCTTTGTAATCTTTTTTTCTTCAGTAGTGGATTGATTAGTGGCGTTTCGCACGTGATTTTTTATTACAATTGAAGGTTCTTCAATTGTGGTTTTTCCACGTAAAAATTATTTGTATCGATTTATTGTTTATTCCAAAAACAACAATCTAAATCACTTTCGTAAGTGTTTGATGATTTGGATTCTGTGTTTTGAATAATTGGGAATTGAAATTTTTTAATCTTGATCTAATCACGAATCACTTAGGATTTTCAAAACCAAATGGAGCCCAAGTCTCCCTTGGGCACAGAGATTTTGTATATGTAAATGGTATTAAATAATGATACAACAAGGATGTTCACATTTTGATGCAGTCTTTAGTCTCTGAACTTACGGTTGGCAAATATTCAAAAGTAATATTGCCCCTTCCCTTTTTGTGTTGATGTCCAGTTTCCATTGTACCAAAAAAATTAAATACAATAAATTAAGTAGTTGAAAATAGAGATCTTACTAATTTTAATCCTCTATTTCATGTAAAAAACAGAAATCCAACCTATATTGTCAACTATTCTTTTTCCAAAACAGAAGGATTAGTTTTTTTTTTACACCTGATAATAGCGAACGATATGTTGGTGTTCCATTATCGATAGAGCAAGGACCTCACTATATATTTAGAAAAAAATTAGAAAAGAGAAATTCAAAATATCTAGATGTCATCAAAAAGATCAAATTTGTCTCACTTCAACACTTTTTCGCGCTCTTCCTGGTCATTCTTAAGTGGTATTTTTTTAATTGCATAAATGCATTTGTCTACCAAATTTTTGCATTTGACAACTTCGCCAAAGCCACCTTTTCCGACAAATTTAACTTTCAGATTTCCAAGGACAATAACTCCAAAAAAATTCACATGAACTTTCTGTTTTTAAAACCTAAAAGGCATCTTGAATTGGGCCCATCTAGTTAAGCAGGTATGCTCTTATGAATAACTTCATAAATTCATATGTCACTCGCAAAAACCATAATTTGAAATATAAATGGAAGCCATAAAATGAAAAAATCAAAACCCAATGGACAAGTTCTTCTTTTCTCAAGAATACAAGAATAAACAAAGGATAAATGTAGGGAAGACAAATTGAAATATCCATATACCATGTTTTTCAAGCACCACAAAATCAGTATGCAACCAAGAGCTCATATCTCTAGAATCATAAGCGAGCTGCCAAAATTCAGAAATTGATTGATTAGTGCATGTAATATTAACCCTGTCTTCAATGACAACAACAAATTCAGAACAAATACACTAACACATTATAACAATGTTGAACAGAATCAGGTATAATTCATAACTAAAATCACTAACTTCGTAATTAGGGCGTATTATCTCTACCACTTAAGAGGTATATGTGTTTTCCGATTTAATCTCCTATTGCACTTTCAATGGAATATCAGGTGAAAATTTATCAAAATTGGAGCCCTCTAAGATAATAAAATTTTGATATCTTCTGACTTTATTGTATTAAATTAATGTTCCAAACCAAAAAATATTTTCACCTAGAATTGTAGAAGTAAAATTTTCAATTCCATGATACATTGAACTAGCAATTTTAGAATCAAATTTGTCATTTATAATTTGTGAATTCATAATTAAAGCAATACAAAGTTTCATAACCAAAAGCTAATTCAATTAATCACAAAACACAACAAAGCCTTATGACCAAAATTATTTCAAATTTTTTATCCAATGGATATATATCAGTAGAAGTTAAGGGTTAAGTGGAATTAACAAGAGAGAGGGTCATTTATTGGTTGGCGAACCAATCTACATGCCATCAAACTACAAAATCTTTCGTCATTTAAACTCGTAATCAATCACCACTAAACTTTATATTCATCAATCATAATTCTTGAATCCTATTCACAATAGTTCTATAAACACACAGTGTATATGTATTCATCAATGAATTAAGGGGCTGTTTGTTTGCAGGATATGGAGATTGGGATTGGATATGATATCCAATGGGACCCACATATCTCATGTTTGCAAATTTTGTTTGAAGGGGATATAATATACCTTCGGATTGTATATCCCCCAAATTTGGAGGATATACAATCCCAGCCCCCCCATGTTATATCATATCCCCTCATATGGGATATGAGTGGCCAAGTCCAATATACCCTCGTCTATCTAATTTAATATTATTGAATTTAATATAATATAAATATTATTGAATTGAATATAATATAATATTATTTAATTTAATTTAATACAAATTTTGAATTTAATATAATTTAATATAATATTATTTAATTTAATTTAATATAATATAATATAATTTAATATTATTGAATTTAATTTAATATAAATATTATTGAATTTAATTTAATATAATATTATTTAATTTAATTTAATTTAATATAATATAATTTAATACAAATTTTGAATTTAATTTAATATAATATAATATTATTTAATTTAATTTAATTTAATACAAATTTTGAATTTAATATAATATTATTGAATTGAATTGAATTTAATAAAATATTATTTAATTTAATATAATATAATATAATTCAATTTAATTTAATATAAATATTATTGAATTTAATTTAATATAATATAATATTATTGAATTTAATTTAATTTAATATAATATAATTTAATATAAATTTTGAATTTAATATAATATAATTTAATTTAATTTAATATTATGAGGGCAATCTTGGAAATTATTTGTTATATCCCACAATATATTTTATAAAAACAAACATGCATATTATATCCTCCATTTTATATCCAGTGAAACAAACAGGACTTGGGGGATATACTATCCAATACCTATATCCTATTCATTATATATCCTGACTAAATCCCACATCATATTATATCCTCCATTTTATATCCAGTGAAACAAACGGGCCTAAGAACCAATCTCGAGAAATCGAAAACACAAACGTGTAAACCAATAACTCCACATAAAAATATCTAAATGTAGGGCTATCGACTAGAAGCTTAGGATGTGAGAGACAGAAGAGAGAAAACTTACGTCAAATCTTTGAGAGAACAGAGCTTGATCCAAGAGAGATTGAGAGAACTGTGTTTCTGAATGTATATATATATTATTTATAATCAAACTTCTTGATGGAGCTCTGATTCTCCTCATACACTCAAAACAATCCTAATTCTTGAATCAAAACGTCACAATATACGGAAATTATATTCATCAATCGTAATTCTTGAATCGTATTCACAATCATAATTCACAATAGTTCTATAAACACACAGTGTATATGTATTCATCAATGAATTAAGAACCGATCTCGAGAAATCGAGAAATCGAGAAATCGAAAACATGAACGTCTGTACATAAACATATCTAAATGTACGGCAATCGACTAGAAGCTTAGGATGAGAGAGAGAAGAAAAAGAAAACTTACGTCAAATCGTTAAGAGAACAGAGCTTGATTGAAGAGAGTTTGAGAGCACTGTATTTCCGTATGTATGTATGTATATATATATATATATTTAAGGTTCAGGCTCAGTATTAACAGAATTTCCCTCCCAAATTTAAAAACACATGCTGAGGGGTAGCATTTAACCGCCTCATGACGCAAAACTGTTTTAGGAATAAATTGTGAGTGTAATCTTGTTATACAATCCAACAAATTCTCCAGACTAATGTTGTATTTGCCATCTATTTTGTAATACCTTTAAAAAGTAGTGTTTGGTTTATTAAAATAAAATGTTATAAAACAGTTATTTTATCAAAATATTTATTTTTATCTTTGGTTGACAAAAAAAAAAATTAAAAATACATTGTAAATAAAATCGTTTTTCACCATTATAAGAAAATGATCATTCCATAAATGAGCTTAATAAATAATCATTTAATTTTATTTCATCTCGTTTTTAAGATTAAATCTTACGCTTTAACATTCTATTAAAATTAATATGTATGGTCAGACTCATTTCATTATAGGTCTACTTTGGAAAGATAGAAATAAGTAGTTTTTTCTGCTTATTTTCTTGTTTTTTTTTGACTAATTCACAAAATCATTTGGTAACAGAAGAAGAAGTAGTTTCTTTACTTTTTTGAAAATTGTTTTAAAGGCGAATTACATTAATAGTCCTTATAATTTGGACTTGTATCATTTTAGTTCTTGATCTTTCAATTGTGATACATTTAATCCTAAATTTTGAATCTCATTCCAAATAAGAACAATTAAAGACATTATTGTTCCATTTCAAGGGCAAAGCTGTCAATTTGATAAAATATAAACTAGCTTGATAAAAATAAATGTCAAAAAATTATTTTTAAATTTTTGAAAATTATTACTACTCACCACAGATAAAATTATATAAAAACGATAAATCTTTTGCATTTTTATTTGTTCTTATTTTTTTACCAAATTAATTTTTTTAAGTATATGTTTGGATGATGATCATATAATAAGTGATTGTTTTTGTTGATATTTTTTTATTGTTATCATGTAATAGATGGTTATACTTGTTGTTAACATATATTTTTTTTATGGTTATCATATAATAGATGGTTATTAGGCTTTTAATGTATAATCGATATGTTTAATATATAAAAATATTTTTAGTTTTGGATTTTTTGATTTAATGGATTGGTTTAATAGTGATATCAAAGTTGTCGTCGTGTTTGACTTTTAAAAAAGTAAAAACTAATTTAATGAAAATAAATATCAAAAAAATTATTTCTACCCTCCCAAAATATAAAATTATATAAAATTTGTATGTTTTTAATTTTTTCCCACTAATTTAATTTTTAGTTTCTTAAAAAAAATTTAAAATTAGATTCTAAAAATCAAACCAAATAGAATTTTATAACCAAAAAAGTTCCAACATTATTTATTAAAAAAAATGTCATTATATTTCAAACAACATATAAGTTAACCGACACAAAATAAGTTGCATGATGATTTTGCGCTTCAAATGGAGCAACAATGTCTTCAATTGTCTTTATTTGGAATGAGATTCAAAATTCATGATAAATGTATTACAATTGAAAGGTCATAGACCAAAATGACACAAATCTCAAATAATAGAGACTGTTAGTGTAATTCGTCCTTATTTTATTATATCGCCGCTTTTTATTACTCGGATTTCATTATCAGAATAACGCTTCGGGGACCTCTGATTCGGACTCGATTTTGTTACGGTTCCAAATCTTGAACCAAAGAGTCCAAATCCGCAAATCGCTTTGAAGAAAAAACAGATTTTTTGAAAGAAGTGCTAAACATGGACTCTTTGCGGATATGAGTCGCCACCTAAATATTTTAAAATGGGAAATTTAGGAAACCCTGACTCGGTGCCGAAAGGCCACGTGTCCGTCATCACCAAAGTTGGCTCGGGAACTTGGGTACGATTAGGGAAGGTCACATCATGAGCACCCCCTCTCGCCCGGTCAAAGACCGGCCTCTACTAACCATGATATCTGTTTTTGAAAACATTGTATTCTCTTATTCCAGTTATTAGCCTAGGTTACTATGTGATGCTCGCAGCAAACAAGTATAGACCGAATCGCCTGAATTGGAACAAAACATTTCATGTTTGTTTGTTTGAAAATGGTTTGATGGTGCTACTCGCAAGTAGGCTAAGACGCGGATTTGCCACCCTCAGGTGGGCTTAGAAAACATGATTTTGCCACTATCTAGTGGGCTTAAAACAAACAGTCGATGAATTGCTCCAATTCAAATAACTCAACCTCCACCCACAGGCATTCAAGGCAGTTATATCACATAAGCACATAGCCTCATGGCAAGCATGCTATCATGGCAACACTCACACGCATGCAAGGATGCTAAAGCATAAAACTTACCGAGTACTCCAAGCCAAAACAGAAGCTGATTAGAAATCATGCATGATCCCAAGTATACAGAATTGCCTAATGCAACACATGCAAAATGCAACTATAGCAGGCTCGGCTATTCTAAAGATGGCATATGAGATGCAACAGCTATCATGTATTCAACTTGGAATTGAAATACAGATGCAGTTTGTATGATGCGCCGAGCCCGGTGCGTGCAAAACAGATGAATGATGTAAACATGCTGTCATGCTGTATGCTAATTGAAATATGCCCTATATCTAACCATTGTAAGCGGATAAATAAAAGGGAGAAAGAAATGGGGGTTGGAAGACATACATCACACTCACACACCCTTATTACAAGTTTGCCCTCGCGCAGAGGGTCCGAATAAATAATAATACAGACCCGAATAAAAGAATATTACAGATTTCTAATTAATTGACAAATTAATTAATAAAAGCGGTAAAACTGGCGTGCAAGCCGGTGGACTTTTGCTTCGATAGATGCCGCTGTTGAAGTGCTTGGCGCTGAAATCCAATCGATGCCCGATTAGCCTCTGCTGGCAATATTTCTTGAAATGCGTCCGACTCAAAAGTTGCTAAACTCAATTTTGCAACGAGAAGCGGTGAAAAGGGCACAGCAGTGTATTTCACAAATATATGCATGCCTCGATCCTCGTGCCACCAATCACGCATATCGATGCATGATGGCCGAGGAACCGGATTGCACAACTCAATATAGGGATGAATTTAGGTGCATGTTATAACAAAACTTAACTCCATCATGGGTAATCCGGAGTGTCGATGACTGGGGAATTGAGACACACTCCGTCACTCGGAGTACAGAATGTACCTCGTTTCCCGTGCAATATGCATGATATGCATGGAATGCAACTAACATACAACCTAGCATGCGCAATGCTACAAAAATGAGATGAAAATGAGACGCCTCGAAAAGCGTGCGCACGGGCCCGCAAATCGAGGCGATGATATGAAGTGCAAATCGGGTAAAATCGGAGATGAAAATGAAGCGAAATCGCGCACGCAAACCGAGGCGATGATATGAAGTGCAAATCGGATAAAAGCGAAGTGCCTCGAATGCGTGCACACGGCACGCAAACCGAGGCGATGATATGAAATGCAAATCGGATAAAAACCGGCCTCGAAATGCGGCACACGGGCACGCAAACCGAGGCGGCGATATGAAGTGCAAATCGGATAAATCGGCGCTCAAGTGCGCGCACGCGCACGCAACCCGAGGCGATGATGAAATGAGATAGTCGGATAAAACCGAAGTGCCTCGAAATGCGTGCACACGGGCACGCAAACCGAGGCAATGATATACAATCATGAAATGGCATACGGAATGCAAATTGGGCTTATGCCAACATGAGAGGACCCCTCACTTTTCATATAGGCTGTCCGGATAAAAACAAAGCGCCTTGAAATGCGTGCACACGGGCACGCAAACCGAGGAATGTATGAAGTGGCATACGGAATGCAATGATGGGCTTACGCCAACATGAGAGGGCCTCAGCCACACTCACATAAGCTGCCGTCGGATAAAAACAAAACGCCTCGAAATGCGTGCACACGGGCACGCAAACCGAGGAATGTATGAAGTGGCATACGGAATGCAATGATGGGCTTACGCCAACATGAGAGGGCCTCAGCCACACTCACATAAGCTGCCGTCGGATAAAAATAAAGTGCCTCGAAATGCGTGCACACGGGCACGCAAACCGAGGCGATGATATACAAGCATGAAAATGGTACAGAAATGCAATGATGGGCTTATACCAACATGAGAGAGCCTCAGCCTACTCACATAGGAAGCCAGCGGATAAAAATAAAGTGCCTCGAAATGCGTGCACACGGGCACACAAACCGAGGCAATGGCATACAAGCATGAAAATGCAAATTGAGCTTACGCCAACATGAGAGGGCCTCAACCACACTCACATAGGGCCGCCGGATAACGAGGTCGCCTTTAAATGCGCCGCACACCGCACGCAAACCGAGGCGAAGGCATACACAATGCCATGACATGGAAAATGTAGATTGGGCTTATACCAACATGAGAGGGCCTCAGCCACACTCACATGGGATGCCGATGAATGAAAACGGAGTGCCTCGAAGTGCGTGCCCACGGGCACGCAAACCGAGGCAATGCATTAAGGCATAAAATGACATGGGAAATGATATGCAAGCATTCAAACCAAATTTCAGCCACTAAATAAAGGGGAAAACAGCCCCGAAATGATACGAAATGACAATCAATGCATGAAATCATCCCGAAATGCAATTCTAAGTGCCCGAAATGGCCTACGGCTATGCTAAACAGACAAAATCCACTCATGACAGCAAAAGCAGTAGCAAGGCAGTCCCAAATATGGCATTTTTTCAGTACAAAACATGGCCAAATTAATAGCACAGATATGGCAACATTAGCATGCAAAAATACGGTAAAAGAGAGGAATTACAAAGCAAGTGATATCTACAATGCTCAAACCCAAAAACTCAGTTCTACAACTTTAAAGAAGGGCCAAAAATATGCACATATTCAGTTTATGGTAACCCCAAAATCAGAATAAAAACATGCTAGAAATTCCATGCAAAATAGGCTCAAAATAGGCTATATCATGAGACTTGCCAAACCATGCACCAAACAGCAAACTTTTCTTCATGAAACATGTAAAGGGGGTCAAAATAAGACCCCTTTCAGTTCTGACCAAAGGCCAAAACCAAAAGCACAAGAGGCTACAAAACATGCAAGAATACGGTAAATTTGATGGATTTCAAAGGAAGTACCAAAAATATACACCAAATGGCTTAAGTCCCTCAACATAACATGAAAAGGAGACAAAAAAAGGCTATTTATAAGCCTGATGAAGGCTGAAATCCGGATCCAAGTAAGCCTAACAAAGCATGCAAGAATTAGGGCCTAAAGTGAATTTCCAAGAGAGGTGGTATATAGAATGGCCAAATGAGGTTGAGCCCTTCTACAATGTTGTAGAGGGGCTCAAAATAAGCACAAAACCAGTAGGGTTCGGAGCCCCAAAAACAAATGAAAATAGGCTAAAACTAGCATGCAAATTGGTGACATACAAGATGGATATTGAAGGAAGTGTATCATGGAGACACCAAATGAAGTTGAGCCCTTCTAAAAAGTTGTAGAGGGGCTCAAAATAAGCCTAAAACCAGTAGGGGTCGGAGCCCCAAAAACAAAAGGAAATAGGGTAAAAATATGAAGCAAGAAAATGGTACAAAAGATGGATTTGGGAACTTACCCTTGAAGATCCGATTGTTGCAACTTCTTAGCTGGAATTTGTTGATCCTTGACCACTGAAAATCATCCCTTTGCTGCTGGAATGGTGTTGTGGATGATGGAGCTAAGGGTTGATGAAGGAATTGGCCAAGACTTGAAGTTGTCCTTGGAATTTTGGCTATGGAAATGAAGGAATTGGAAGAGGAGCTCTTCAAGAAATTTTTTGTAACCCTCAAAACAGTTGGGAGCTGCTGGTTTTATAGCCAAAAGGGTGAAAAATATCTTGCCTCAAATATCTAGATATTTTGAGGGCAAAATATCTAGATATTTTGAGGGCAGAAAAAAAAGATTTTGTTCGCCACGGAAGTGGCATCTCGAGACCGCAGTGTTCCTCGGAATGATGAAACAGAGGTACCGCCAAAATTGAACAAAAACCGATGCAAAAGCAGCTCGGGGACCAAAACCGCGGGGTCCCGAAAATGGTCAGAGGCACCCTAAGTGGTGTTCGGCTGCGGTGGGCATCGAGGCCCAGTGTTCCTCGGAACAATAAAATAGAGGTCCCGCCAAAATCGGAGAAAACGGATGCGAAATGAATGCTCGGGACCAAAACCGCTGCGGTTTGGGGTCGAAAATGGGTCAAGGCACCTAAGTGGTGTTCGGCTGCGAAGTGGGTTTCTGAGACCCCAGTGTTCCTCAGAACGATAAAATAGAGGTGTCTGCCAAAAATGAACAGACATCGATGCAAAATGAATGCTCGGGGCCAAAACCGCGCGGTTCGGGATCCCGAAAATGGGGGTCCGCACTAAGTGGTGTTCGGCTGCGAAGTGGGTCTCAGAGCCCCCAGTGTCCCTCGGAAGGACCAAACAGAGGTGTCTGCCAAAAATGAACAGACATCGATGCAAAATGAATGCTCGGGGCCAAAACCGCGTGGTTCGGGATCCCGAAAATGGGCTGCCGGGCACCGGAAGTGGTGTTCGGCTGCGAAGTGGGTTTCTGAGACCCCAGTGTCCCTCGGAAGGACCAAACAGAGGTGTCTGCCAAAAATGAACAGACATCGATGCAAAATGAATGCTCGGGGCCAAAACCGCGGTTCGGGATCCCGAAAATGGGTCACGGCACCTAAGTGGTGTTCGTACGAAGTGGGTTTCTGAGCCCCCAGTGTCCCTTAAATGGGAGTAAATGAGATGCATGCCAAAAACCGGAGAAATCGGAGATGGTTGGGCGGTCCCGAACCGAGGCACACGGCCTAACGGCTCCGAAAACCGGGAACCGGGCTCCGAAATGGGAAAAATGGCCTACGGCCACGAAAAGTAGCCCACGGCCACTGAGAGATAGTCTACGGGACCACTCCCTCCCCTCAGGAAAGAAAACAGAGAAAATCGAGTCTGGTTCGCAAACCGAGACAAGGCACAGAAGAGAGTTCGGAAGTCCGGAGGCAGGGCGCACGGCCGCGACTCTGAGACTTCTGAACGAGCACAACATGCAACATCACCGAAGCTCAATCGGTGACGCTCGAGTCTTAAGGTCGGTCAAAAATGGGGTGTCTACTGATTGCCCTCTTTGGAGTAACTCGAAGTCAAGAATGACGGAGTGAATGTCAAAGCCCAGAGACGACCCATTTTTGACAAGGCCGAAGACTTAGACAATCATACAAGATAAACAGAGATATGTGCCCGCAGGCAAAAGGGGGCAAAATGCAAATGATATGCACAGAGCCAGGTGATCATGCAAGTGCAACAAGCTGTAATGAAGCAAGTATTAACAAATAGATGCAACAGTTTTAAGCAAGAATGCAAAGCAACAACTACATTTCATGCAGTTAGGAATGCGGAGAATTATTCAATTCTCGTCGCGTCTCACACGGAGAAGGCCTAAAGTGACTACCGAGAGTACCCGGAGTCTCACACAAGACATCTCTCTGCGTATCACACACAAGAGAGGAAGAATGTAAACCTCTCAGCGTATCACACGCAAGAGAGGAAAGGATAGAAACCAGGTAAACAATGGTGTAACCAACAGAGCATATCTCAACGTATTTCATACGGAGAGAGGGAAGGTTTTAACCGGGTAAACAATGGTGTAACCAACAGGCGTATCTCAACGTATTTCATACGGAGAGAGGGAAGGTTTTAACCGGGTAAACAATGGTGTAACCAACAGGCGTATCTCAACGTATTTCATACGGAGAGAGGGAAGGTTTTAACCGGGGAAACAATGGTGTAACCAACAGGCGTATCTCAACGTATTTCATACGGAGAGAGGGAAGGTTTTAACCGGGGAAACAATGGTGTAACCAACAAGCGTATCTCAACGTATTTCATACGGAGAGAGGGAAGGTTTTAACCGGGGAAACAATGGTGTAACCAACAAGCATATCTCAACGTATTTCATACGGAGAGAGGGAAGGTTTTAACCGGGGAACAAAGGTGTAACCAACAAGCATATCTCAACGTATTTCATACGGAGAGAGGGAAGGTTTTAACCGGGGAAACAAAGGTGTAACCAACAAGCATATCTCAACGTATTTCATACGGAGAGAGGGAAGGTTTTAACCGGGGAACAAAGGTGTAACCAACAAGCATATCTCAACGTATTTCATACGGAGAGAGGGAAGGTTTTAACCGGGGAACAAAGGTGTAACCAACAAGCATATCTCAACGATTTCATACGGAGAGAGGAAGGTTTTAACCGGGGAACAATGGTGTAACCAACAAGCGTATCTCAACGTATTTCATACGGAGAGAGGGAAGGTTTTAACCGGGAAACAATGGTGTAACCAACAAGCGTATCTCAACGATTTCATATGGAGAGAGGGAAGGTTTTAACCGGGAACAATGGTGTAACCAACAAGCGTATCTCAACGATTTCATACGGAGAGAGGGAAGGTTTTAACCGGGAAACAATGGTGTAACCAACAAGCGTATCTCAACGATTTCATACGGAGAGAGGAAGGTTTTAACCGGGGAACAAAGGTGTAACCAACAAGCATATCTCAACGTATTTCATACGGAGAGAGGGAAGGTTTTAACGGGGAACAAAGGTGTGACCAACAAGCATATCTCAACGATTTCATACGGAGAGGGAAGGTTTTAACCGGGGAACAAAGGTGTGACCAACAAGCATATCTCAACGATTTCATACGGAGAGAGGAAGGTTTTAACCGGGGAACAAAGGTGTAACCAACAAGCATATCTCAACGATTTCATACGGAGAGAGGGAAGGTTTTAACCGGGGAACAAAGGTGTAACCAACAAGCATATCTCAACGATTTCATACGGAGAGAGGGAAGGTTTTAACCGGGGAACAAAGGTGTGACCAACAAGCATATCTCAACGTATTTCATACGGAGAGAGGGAAGGTTTTAACCGGGAACAAAGGTGTAACCAACAAGCATATCTCAACGTATTTCATACGGAGAGAGGGAAGGTTTTAACCGGGAACAAAGGTGTAACCAACAAGCATATCTCAACGATTTTCATACGGAGAGAGGGAAGGTTTTAACCGGGAACAAAGGTGTAACCAACAAGCATATCTCAACGTATTTCATACGGAGAGAGGGAAGGTTTTAACCGGGAAACAAAGGTGTGAGTGTGTGTGATTGATACATAAAATAGACAAAGCGAGTGTGTGATAGATACACTATGTGAACAAGTATGATAGATATACTAAAGGCAAACACGAAGTGTGATAGATGCACTTAGTGAACAAGTATGATTGATATATTGTGTGCAATGAGACAGAAACTTGATAGGTACAATGCAATACAATGCATGATGCTTACGGAAAGCAATAATAGACAAAGCGGCGCTTTAGAAAGCACCTCATGAGGTGAGTGGCGGTGAACCGCTCTACTCTGATGGGGATCTCCCCTCGTGCTCTTCGAACACTTACCTTCAACTCACAGCACAAAGGTTCTGAAATGCTAACAAGTAACAATATCTGCATGTGGGAGCCACGGCTAACGCTTGTTTTCCTGATCATACTCACAACTTTCCCTATTCTCCAACGGGTGACAGACTAGGTTGGTTCAAGATCGCACTGAGGTGCATACACATGCTATCTCAACCTATGGGGCTGCCATACAGATTTCAAGCCGAGGGCACACCTCTGGGTATTTAAACTAGACTTTAGTCTCGGAAATCCCGAACCTTTGTGTTCTAGGCCACGGCCATTCGAACTCTAGTTTCCATCGTCGCAGTTGGTCTCCTAGGAACTCATCGCAAACACGGCCAAGATGCCTCTGGCAGGGAATGGTACTCAGGGAGAGCACTTCTGATCGCCATTCTGGCTTGAAGTAGACTTGATCTTGAGCTTGAGGTAGAGGCACACTCATACTTCAGAGCATTGGCAAGACCTGAAGAGGTACACACGGAATATAGTCTCGGAACTCACTGAAGTTAGAACAAACTCAGATGCCCGACAATTTCCTCTTTTGCTTTTGCTTTGTAGCCCGAAACTCATAGCTTCAGATAGGTCCTGGTTTCACTGTTCTCATATGACCTGGGTTGAACCCTGCGATTTTTCTAAAAGAACAAATTCTGTTTCGCACAAATGTGGAGAACGGCACGGCACTCAGAGCACAAAATGATTTTTATTTTTGAAATTGAGAGATGAGTTTAAGTTCTCAACTGGGTATTGAGCCTACGACTGAATACAGCACACTACGACTCAACAAGAAGACAAAAGGCACATAACCTAGACACATCGAGTAACACTCGAGACGACTCAAAACAAGGATCGAGATAAAACAAAAAGACACGACACTCAGACGTGCACAGGGAGCCTGTTTCACCAGGTAGTGTTTCCCATCCTTTCTCATTTGTGATTCTCACATCACTCGGCCCTCAAGCTCTGTTTTTCTGAAAAAGCCCTTTTCCTCACTTTTTCTCTCAGCGCACATCTCTCTATTCTTCAATCTCTCATTTTTCAATCCTCCCCGGGTGGTTGATGGATAAACAAAGAAGTTGTGGCCTCGTGCCTCTAGCTTTCTGCTAGATTTTCTTTCTTCCGCTCACAGCTAGTGAAGTCCTCCCACAGAAGGGTTGTGCTACAAATGGGTGTGTTGCAAATCTGCAGCTGACATCAGTCGATGATCCTCTGCTGGGGAGTTTGGACGTGAGCAGATCTGTCCAGATGAGGGAGTGTAATGTCTGGCCCCATTCCAACAGGCTTCGTGACTTGGCTTGATACCTCATTGCTTGGAGGATGTGAGAGCTTTCGCCTTTTGTTGTTAGCTGCCCTCTTCCGCGGTAGAGCCCTTCTTGGCAAGTATGGTGCCCTTTCTGGCAAATGCATTGGCTACGGGGAAAAGACAGAACACCTGACTCAATTGGGCCCCTAGTTCATCATTTTGACCATTTTTTATTTTTGAGCTTTCTCCTAAAAAATTTTGACCAAAATGAGAGTTAGATTAACATGTTTGTTCGATTTTTGATTTGAAATCATGCAGTCAAAGCTATGAGCATCGAAAATTTTCCTTTTGGGTCCAAGAAATGGTCCAGCTTTTGGAAAATGAAACAATTTTCGAGAAAATTAGTCAACCTCAAGAAAATTCTCAAAACTATTTTTGCAAACGGCCAATGCTCAACAAGCGCGGAACCTACTCTTGAGATGCACAACCTCGAATCTGGAGGAAAACTGCCCCTTGCTTGAGGAGGGTTGCATGGCAACGGAAAGTTGCCCCTTGTTTGAACGCAATCACAAGACGCGTTGAATGGCAACGGAAAGTTGCCCTTGTTTGGATGGCGCCAAGAAGACACTATAATCAGTCCTCAGAGTGATGATGACAACCGAACTCTCAGATACAGAGAAGGCAAAGATGATCAAAACCATTAGATGGACACAATCAAATTTGAAGTGTTTTATGGCTGGACTTCAGAATGAAGTTGCCTACGTATCCCAAAGATGGGAATCAAGCCTTACGTAGTTCGGGGTTAAGGTACACTCGGGTATTAACCTCTCCTTTTTATGCTCTAACTTTTGCCAAGGCTTTTTCTTTTTTCTTTTCGAGCTTTCTTTTCTTCTTTTTCTTTTCATCTTTTTCTTTTTTTTTTCTGTTTTTTTTATACTTTTTGCATTTTTTTTTTTTTTTCTTTTTTTTTTTTTTTTTTTTTTTTTTGCTCTAACTTTTGCCCGGTCGCCTTTTTGGGTTTTCGCCCAACAGCCTCTCAAAGGGTAAAAGTGTAACAAGTCCATGCCAAATGGTTTTGAGATCCTGAAGCCTTGTATCCGTGAGAGTGGTCATGATTGATTTGCAGAAAGATCCATCTTGGCTCTTCGAGCATATCGACATTTTTGTCCCTAGTTCGAGGGTGCTTCGATCTAGCTTTGCAAGCTTCTTCCGATGAGGTTTGACCTTCTTGATCCGACTTTTGGTGCCTCTTGTTCGAGGGTCGCTTCAATCGCCACACAGCCTCACATCATGGTTAACCTTTGAACATTCTCAATGCAAGTTCAAGGTTTGGAAGCAAAGGGGTTGAGTCTCGAGGCCGAGAGCGATCCTAAGTCGCACAATCTCAAGAGCGATTCCACATGTCTTCGCAGGATCAAGAAAACATTTGTTTTTGAAAGTTTTAAGAAAGCGACAAATCGTCATACAAGACAAGTGTAGAACCACCGATCAAAGCTAGGGTCCTTCTCAGTACTCACACTAACAAGCATGATTCCGTTCATTAAGGGCTTAGCACACCTCTCTTTCTCTCAGTTGATCAAAGTTTTGCAAATCCCGAGGAATTCCTCCCTCTTTGTTTTCACCGCAGTGTTCAAAAAGGTTTTGAAAAATTTAGGTCATTACAATGACTTCAAGGCACAAGAGAGCAGGTGGAATGCGCTGCCATTTCATTCAAATCTCGGTACAACTAACACACGGCGTACAAATGCGAGAGCATGGAAATCATCACTGTTTCATTCAAAATCTAAGCATAACTGCTCCTCGCGTAAATGCAGACTCAAAACAAAACAAAAGGACAAACAGAAACAAAATGGTGACGCCGAGGTAACACCCCTAATCACCCGACTCTATACAACAGATCGACTCGATACAACAAGACAGACCCAAAACAAAAAGACTGACTTAAAACAAAAAGACTGACTCAAAACAAAACAACAAGGCTGACCCAATACCCAAGTCAGAATGCAAAATTAACAGCACTTGTACATTGCTCAAAACGGTGCATGCTATTCACCACAGCTGGAGTAATCCGAGCGCCATCCGCAGGTGGTTCCTCCCCCGATCACATAATCACATTATCCCCCCAAGTTCACTGATCAAGTGCCGATAGACTTTGCAAGACTGGTACGGCGATGATCTTGTGGTCGATCAGATTTTGTATTTCGTGACAAAGACGAAGGCACATGTCAGTGTCATGGCCAGCTCGTTGATGGAAGGCACAGTAGGCAGCTGGGTTATGTGAGGGAGGGGGTTTCTTTGGTAATGGTTGTGGCTCCAGGGCTTGAGATACCCTTTTCTAATCAGACCCTCAAGGTCAGATAGAGACATGTACAAGGGTGAATACCCTCCGCCTCGAGGTAGATAGTCCAAGTTCGGGGTTTGAAGAAGACGCCAACAAAGAGGTCGGCAGCGCCGCCGGGTTTGTCGATCTCTTCCGAGCACGGATTAGAGTTGAAAGGAACATTCTCGGTATAACGGCCCTTCTCCCGGCTTGCCCCTTGATTCAGACTCCCCCTAACTTGAGTAGCGAAAGTGTCATCCACAGTTTTTGCAACAACTGCGAGGACTTGCTCTTTGTTCAGTCCTTCGGCTTTCAAAGCCTCAATAGCCAACAGAAGATGCTCATGGGGATCCATGTCTGCCCCTATCTTGTTTTTTCCACTCGCCTCCACTTTGCCAAGGGATTGGCCTTCCTCAAATGCAGCCCGCCCCAAGACTAGGGAGCCTTTTGACATGAAATTCGCAGTATGTGGTGTGCACGATGATGGAGGCAAAACTCCAAAGGTTAATCCGCCACGCTTCTCAAGATCTTCAATCATCCTCATCACCGTAAGTAGTGGGTTCATGGGTTTGGGATGACTGGGTCCAGATGCACCCATCATGCATATGTCCATGCTTTCCGATAAACACCTCAAAGCTTAGGTAGATGGGCCGGGTGATGTATATGCCGGGTCAAGGTGGATGGTAATATATGGATGAGGTTGAGATGTAGAGGTGATGGGTCAGTACTAACCTGAGGTCCTTTTGGTGGAGCTAGGGTCTCTTCGTCAATAAGATCCTGAAGGCGGAAGCAACGGTTCGTATCATGACCGTGCTGTTGATGGTAGGCACAGTATTTAGCTGGGTCATACCTTGGTGGAAGAGGATTTGGGAGGGGTTGGGGTTCTAGGAGTTCTAGGTGCCCTTCTTTCTGCAAATTTTTCAAAGCTTGGGAGAGACTCATGTAAAGGGATGGAATTTCTTCGCTTGGGGCCGAGTTGAAGTGGTTGGTTTTTGGCCATTGAGGAAGTGGTGATAGTGCCTACTCGAAAGCATTTCGCAGCTTGTGCTACCATCAAGAGTAGCATTGGAACCACGAGCAACATTCCTCTTCAAAGGCTCATTATCTTCGCAAAGATCCCTTGTCCGATGGCATCCTCGATTTGAACCCCCATCTCATGCAAATCAAAAGGTAGGGAAGGATAACAATCATCTTCGTGATGAGCTTGAGATTGGCGCACAATCATCCGAATCGATCTTTGTCACGGGCCTAGTGGTCATCATTGAGGCTTTTGCTCTCCATCTCGCCATGAACTCGAGAAACCCTCCTTTGGTTCTTGGCGGGTGACTTCGAGATCACGAAGTTGTGACCTCGATCCGTGTGTTATAGGAGTATTGATCAATAAAGGCCTCACCAAATTCTTCCCAGCCTGCTTTCACGTAGTTCTCCAACTTTGCATACCAAAGTTACGGCTATCCCACGTGGTTCGCCGAATAGTGATAGTTTCTGGGCTGTGGTCCCACCCATTGGTCTCAGGATATCAGTAGACAATTGAAGGTACACCATTGGGTCTCCAGAGCCATCAAATCGATCGATATGGCACCTTGAACTGATCCGGTAATGTCACCACTAAGTTGGTATAACCATCCTCTATATCAGGAATGGAATGGGCCCCCTGAGACTTTTTGAACAACTTCTCAAGCTTGCTCACTTTCAATGCTGTGGGGTCCGTCTTGAACACGAAAGGTAAACTTGGCAGGTTGATCGGTGATTTGGATAGTCAGTAGAATCGCGGGCGAGGTGGCCTTGTCGAATGTCTCAGATCTTCTTGGACATTAGCCGCTCCCCGAGCGCTGGAACTCGGGGAGGAGCTTGGTGAAGTAGATACCCCGCTTTGTTGCTCTAGCTCGCAATTGTCTCTGTTGGGCTATAATCTCGCCCGCTTTTGGCAAATTCCGCTTGACGGGCCGTGTCCTGCTGCATGAGTTTCATACTTTCTTGCATCTGACGCATCATTGCCTCCATCCCTGACGTGTTCTGCTGATCCATCCAACTGACTGGTATGTCTATCCCTACAGTAAAAACTGAGACCTCACCGATCACATCGGTGGTGGATAAGGGCCACCGATCCGTAATCGCCGAATCGGGCGATCAGGCTCGACCGTCTTTTTACCCTGCCTCTGGTAAAGCAACACTAATTGCCCTTGAACTGAATTTCTGACCCGACAAAGTCTATCAGCACAAGTCTAATGTACCCGGGGGATATCGGAGCCTTCTGAAGCTATGGTTCCCAAGACTACCTAGCAAAAGAGAAAACAGACAGCATCTCAAATAATTTCACCAAAACAGATATGTGCCCTCGAATGAGTGTGTTCAATCGCCCAAAATTTCGCTCAGAACCGATACCCTCAGTAAAACTGATTCCAAAGAATATCGATGCCCGCAGTTCGATGCCCAAATATCAATTGCAGTTCGATGCTCAAACTCATAAACTGAGACATGCATTCCCTGTAGAGACACACTCTAGCAATCACATAGCAGATAAGTGAGAGCCAAAACACCCCTATGTTGGGGTAGGGTTTCCCTGCCCTATTTTGTCAGGAACTAGGGTTTCACTACGCACGCAGCGGCTTCAAACAACCTATAAACGGGTAAGCAACCTGTCCTAGTTTGGAATGGTCACTATGGATCCGAATATGCACTAGGTCGAATGGTCAAAAAGGGTGCCCCGGGAAAACCCGGGTTTGTGGTCCCATGTCGCAGAGCTCAGAGCCGATCAAATTTTACGGACATGACTTGACAAGACAAGCCTCCCAAGAAATCATTCGAGAATGGCATATGGCAAACACGGTGTCCTAGGCGCACCAATGCAAATGCAATGCAAAGAAACACACAAGCGTAGTCAAAACCAGATATCATGAGTTCGAGTCAAGTTCTCTAAATCCCCAGCAGAGTCGCCAGAATCAGAATAACGCCATGGGGACCTCGCCATTCGGACTCGATTTTGTTATGTTCCAAATCTTGAACCAAAGAGTCCAAATCCGCAAATCGCTTTGAAGAAAATGATTTTTGAAAGAAGTGCCAAACATGGATCGCTTTGCCGATAACAGAGTCGCCACCTAAATATTTTAAAATGGGAAATTTAGGAAACCCCGACTCGTGCCGAAGGCCACGTGTCCGCCATCACCAAAGTTGGCTCGAACTTGGGTACGATTAGGGAAGGTCACATCGTGAGCACCCTCTCGCCCGGCCAAAGACCGCCTCTACTAACCATGATATCTGCTTTTGAAAACATTGTATGCTCTTATTCCGTTATTAGCCTAGGTTACTATGTGATGCTCGCAAAGAAACAAGTATAGACCGAATCGCTCGAATTGGAACAAAACATTTCACGTTTGTTTGTTTGAAAATGGTGTGATGGTGCTACCCGCAGGTAGGCTAAAATGCGGATTTGCCACCCTCAGGTGGGCTTAGAAAACATGATTTTGCCACTATCTAGTGGGCTTAAAACAAACATTTGATGAATTGTCCCAATTCAAATAACTCAACCTCCACCCACAGGCATTCAAGGCAGTTATATCACATAAGCACATAGCCTCATGGTAAGCATGCTATCATGGCAACACTCACACGCATGCAAGGATGCTAAAGCATAAAACTTACCGAGTACTCCAAGCCAAAACAGAAACTGATTAGAAATCATGCATGATCCTAAGTATACAGAATTGCCTAATGCAACACATGCAAAAATGCAACTATAGCAGGCTCGGCTATTCTAAACATGGCATATGAGATGCAACACTATCATGTATTCAACTTGGAATTGAAATACAATGCGCTTTGTATGATGCGCCGAGTCTGCATGCAAAACAGATGAATGATGCAAACATGTCATCATGTCAGATGCTAATTGAAATATGCCCTATATCTAACCATTGTAAGCGGATAAATAAAAGGGAGAAAGAAATGGGGGTTGGAAGACATACATCACACTCACACACCCTTATTACAAGTTTGCCCTCGCGCAGAGGGTCCGAATAAATAATAATACAGACCCGAATAAAAGAATATTACAGATTTCTAATTAATTGACAAATTAATTAATAAAAGCGAATCATAAAAGCAAGCCGTGGACCCGCTTTGCTTCGATAGATGATGTATGCTCGGGTCGCTGAAATCCACCGATGCCCCGATTAGCCTCTCGCTTGCAATATTTCTTGAAATGCGCGTCCGACCAAAGTTGTTAAACTCGATTTTGTCAACAGAGAGCAGGAAAAGGGCACAGCAGTGTATTTCACAAATATATGCATGCCTCGATCCTCGTGCCACCAATCACGCATATCGATGCATGATGGCCGAGGAACCGGATTGCACAACTCAATATAGGGATGAATTTAGGTGCATGTTATAACAAAACTTAACTCCATCATGGGTAATCCGGAGTGTCGATGACTGGGGAATTGAGACACTGCTCACTCGGAGTACTGAAACGGTACCTCGCTTCCGTGCAATATGCATGATATGCATGGAATGCAACTAACATACAACCTAGCATGCACAATGCTATGAAAATGAGATGAATGAGACGCCGAAAAGCGTACACGGGCACGCAAATCGAGGCGATGATATGAAGTGCAAATCGGTAAACCGGCGCGAAATGCGTGGACACGGGCACGCAAACGGAGGCGATGAGATGAAGCGCAAATCGGATAAATGCGGCACACGCACGCAAAACCGAGGCGGCGATATGAAGTGCCTCGAAATGCGTGCACCGGCACGCAAACCGAGGCGATGATATGAAATGCAAATCGGATAAACGGCGTTTCGAAATGCGCGCACACGGCACGCAAAACCGAGGCGATGATATGAAGTGCAAATCGGATAAACCGGTGCCTCGAAATGCGGGCACACGCACGCAAACCGAGGCGATGATGAAATGAGATAATCGGATAAAACGGCAGCTAATGCGGCACACGGGCACGCAAAACCGAGGCAATGATATACAATCATGAAATGGCATAAACCGGAAATGCGGCACACGGGCACGCAAAACCGAGGCGCGATGATAAAATGCAAATCGGATAAAACAAACGGCGTCGAAATGCGTGCACACGGGCACGCAAACCGAGGCGGCGAAGTGGCATAATGCAATCGATGGAAATAAAGTGCGAAATGCACGGGCACGCAAACCGAGGCGATGATATACATGCAATGAAATGGCATACGAATGCAATGATGGGCTTATACCAACATGAGAGAGCCTCACCACCTCACATAGGAGGCCGCCGGATAAAATAAAGTGCCTCGAAATGCGTGCACACGGGCACGCAAACCGAGGCAATGGCATACAAGCATGAAAATGCAAATTGGGCTTACGCCAACATGAGAGGGCCTCAACCACACTCACATAGGCCGCCGGATAACGAGGTCGCTTTAAATGCGCCAACACCGCACGCAAATCGAGGCGAAGGCATACACAATGCCATGACATGGAAAATGTAGATTGGGCTTATACCAACATGAGAGGGCCTCAGCCACACTCACATGGGATGCCGATGAATGAAAACGGAGTGCCTCGAAGTGAGTGCCCACGGGCACGCAAACCGAGGCAATGCATTAAGGCATAAAATGACATGGGAAATGATATGCAAGCATGCAAACCAAATTTCAGCCACTAAATAAAGGGGAAAACAGCCCCGAAATGATACGAAATGACAATCAATGCATGAAATCATCCCGAAATGCAATTCTAAGTGCCCGAAATGGCCTACGGCTATGCTATACATGCAAAATATGATCATGGAAGCAAGAACAGTAGCAAGGCAGTCCCAAATATGGCATTTTTCAGTAACAAACATGGCCAAATTAATAGCACAGATATGGCAACATTAGCATGCAAAAATACGGTAAAAGAGAGGAATTACAAAGCAAGTGATATCTACAATGCTCAAACCCAAAAACTCAGTTCTACAACTTTAAAGAAGGGCCAAAAATATGCACATATTCAGTTTATGGCAACCCCAAAATCAGAATAAAAACATGCTAGAAATTCCATGCAAAATAGGCTCAAAATAGGCTATATCATGAGACTTGCCAAACCATGCACCAAACAGCAAACTTTTCTTCATGAAACATGTAAAGGGGATCAAAATAAGACCCCTTTCAGTTCTGACCAAAGGCCAAAACCAAAAGCACAAGAGGCTACAAAACATGCAAGAATACGGTAAATTTGATGGATTTCAAAGGAAGTACCAAAAATATACACCAAATGGCTTAAGGCCCTCAACATAACATGAAAAGGAGACAAAAACAAGGCTATTTCTAAGCCTGATGAAGGCTGAAATCCGGATCCAAGTAAGCCTAACAAAGCATGCAAGAATTAGGGCCTAAAGTGAATTTCCAAGAGAGGTGGTATATAGAATGGCCAAATGAGGTTGAGCCCTTCTACAATGTTGTAGAGGGGCTCAAAATAAGCACAAAACCAGTATGGGTCGGAGCCCCAAAAACAAATGCAAATAGGCTAAAACTAGCATGCAAATTGGTGACATACAAGATGGATATTGAAGGAAGTGTATCATGGTGACTCTAAATGAAGTTGAGCCCTTCTACAAAGTTGTAGAGGGGCTCAAAATAAGCCTAAAACCAGTAGGGGTCGGAGCCCCAAAAACAAAAGGAAATAGGGTAAAAATATGAAGCAAGAAAATGGTACAAAAGATGGATTTGGGAACTTACCCTTGAAGATCCGATTGTTGCAACTTCTTAGCTGGAATTTGTTGATCCTGACCTCTGAAAATCATCCCTTTGCTGCTGGAATGGTGTTGTGGATGATGGAGCTAAGGGTTGATGAAGGAATTGGCCAAGACTTGAAGTTGTCCTTGGAATTTTGGCTATGGAAATGAAGGAATTGGAAGAGGAGCTCTTCAAGAAATTTTTTGTAACCCTCAAAACAGTTGGGAGCTGCTGGTTTTATAGCCAAAAGGGTGAAAAATATCTTGCCTCAAATATCTAGATATTTTGAGGGCAAAATATCTAGATATTTTGAGGGCAGAAAAAAAAGATTTTGTTCAGCCAATGGCGGGCATCTGAGACCGCAGTTGTTCCTCTAATGATAAAACAGAAGTAACAGCCAAAATTGAACAAAAACCGATACAAAACGAAAGCTCGGGGACCAAAACCGCGCGGGGTCCCGAAAATGGGTCAGAGGCACCTAAGTGGTGTTCGTCAAGTGGGCATCGAGGCCCCAAGTGTTCCTGAACAATAAAATAGAGGTCCCCGCCAAAAATCGGAGAAAACGGATGCGAAATGAATGCTCGACCAAAACCGCGCAGCTTTGGGGTCCCGAAATGGGCCGGCACCTAAGTGGTGTTCGTCAAGTGGGTTTCGAGACCCCAGTGTTCCTCGAACGATAAAATAGAGGTGTCGCCAAAATGAACAGACATCGATGCAAAATGAATGCTCGGGGCCAAAACCGCGGTTCGATCCCGAAATGGCCGCCGCACCTAAGCGGTGTTCGCTGGAAGTGGGTCTCAGAGCCCCGGTGTCCCTGGAAGGACCAAACAGAGGTGTCTCGCCAAAATGAACAGACATCGATGCAAAATGAATGCTCGGTGCCAAAACCGCGTGGTTCGATCCCGAAAATGGGCCGGCACCTAAGTGGTGTTCGGTCATGGCGTGGGTTTCGAGCCCCAGTGTCCCTGAAGGACCAACAGAGGTGTTCCGCCAAAATGAACAGACATCGATGCAAAATGAATGCTCGGGCCAAAATTGCGCCGGTTCGATTCCAAAATGGGCCGCCGCACCTAAGTGGTGTTCGGTCATGCGAAGTGGGTTTCTGAGCCCCCAGTGTCCCTTAAATGGGAGTAAATGAGATGCATGCCAAAAACCGGAGAAATCGGAGATGGTTGGGCGGTCCCGAACCGAGGCACACGGCCTAACGGCTCCGAAAACCGGGAACCGGGCTCCGAAATGGGAAAAAAATGGCCTACGGCCACGAAAAGTAGCCCACGGCCACTGAGAGATAGTCTACGGGACCACTCCCTCCCCTCAGGAAAGAAAACAGAGAAAAATCGAGCCTGGTTCGCAAACCGAGACAAGGCACAGAAGAGAGTTCGGTAGTCCGGAGGCAGGGCGCACGGCCGCGACTCTGAGACTTCTGAACGAGCACAGTATGCAACATCACCAAGCGCTCAATCGGTGACGTCTGAGTCTTGAGGACGGTCAAAAATGGGGTGTCTACAATTACCAAACCATTATTATAGATTCAATTTCAGAGATAATATACGGAAACTCTTTATATTTGCAAAAACACATGAATAAAGATTCTCTCATCCGAATACAATATGAATACAACAAAAGTTATAATTAAATAAATTGCCCGTAGGCTTACATCTTCTAAATTGAGAGAAAGGGTTTAACCCTTTTTACATCAATGGCATTCCGCCCACAAATAAAAGGCCTCGTGGTCAATAGATAAAGAAGATCCTTGACCTTGAAACACTTCTCTATGTTCACCTGAAAAAGAATTAGCAACGTGGAATGAACATAAAATCCAGTAGGGATTTCAATATGATCATAAACAATAACAAAATACAGATAACTATGATCATAAATACTTCACACTATATTATATACATATTGTGACGGCTTATAACCAAAGTATATATATACATAGATACATTTGTTGTTAAATCCCCCGATTTATTCAACAATATATCAATTCACATTTACTACTCATTTTCCATCTTTAACAAAATATTACATAATAATTACCTTGACTTTGAAACAAATCACAAAGATTTGATTTCTTTCTTTTCCTTATTTCTTACAATCTCAATGCATAAATACCTCCATCACATTTTCATGCCTTAAAACCCAAGGTTAAGGAAAATACTAACAAGAATCAATTTGTTACACCCACGTGTACACATAACCATTTAGCACAAGAGATGGAAACAATACATGCCCAACCACTACCTCCTCAACTTGTATGACAACTTGGTTTCCCAGAACCACAATCATCACAACACAAGACATATCACAGTCACATTCAACAATAATAATAAACAACTCTACTTTACCTGCCATAAGCACGATAAGCCAACGGTACATCCTTTCACAACGAAAAGCCAATTTTCTAGACACTAGCTGAAAGGTAATGATACCTCTGCCAAGTTCTTCAAACGCTAGCTGAAAGGTACTGGTACCTCTTATTCTCAGCGCAAGCACAATTTCAAACCATCACTTTGTACAACATGCATAAATAACTCGAGTATACTACATACATATGATCATTTCAACATCACAATGTTATCCTCCACCAATGACCAAGAACAAAACGTCTAACAAAATGTATTAAACACACGTAATACAATTATCTAATTCTTATGAGGCATCAAGTTCGACAACAACAATAATATTCAAAGGTTTTCGACTTCTACCTAAAGTTCTTTCTTAATTTGTAAAAGAGATTACTTCTTCTTTCCATAATCAATTTCCAGAACTCCCCATTCACAATATACTAACTATAATTTCAAAAAAAAAAGAACTCATTTCCTTCATTTAACCAGAAACCAATCTATGGACAACCAAGTCATAATCCATTCAATTCAACTCAATAAAAGTGTAACCCAATAATTCTAATCTCATAGTTAAACCCCCCCTCCCCCTTTTTTGCAATTAACAAGCTACCAATTTGTTATACTTAATTATGAACTACCCAACACAAGGTTAATGCTAAAATTCATGAAACCCAATTAATCCCAAATTAATCACCAATTTATTAATCAATTCCCTTAATTCATAACTTGATTATTTCACAATTTCAACCATTTTTACCCATTAAGCATTATTACAAAAATTAGGGCCTTACCTCTTCTCAACACCATGTTAAACCACTTCCCAATTAACCCAAACAACAATTCAATTCCACAAAAAATTCAAACTCAAAATCAAGTCTTAGATCTTCTATCATGATTTTCAAAAAGAATCATAACAACAAAGTTTTTATGCAATAAAACCTACCACATGTCTATCTATAAACGAGGTATTAAAAAAGATTAAAGAAATCCCTACCTCAAAGAGAGAAAAGGAGAAAAGCCAAAAATCAACTTTGTCGAAATTCGATCTCTACCGGTTAAAACGAAGCCCTCGGTATGCTCATTGTTTTGGTATGAAAAACTAGTACCAAAATCTCCATGGATTCTTGGGATCAAAAGAAAATGTAAAGTTTTGAGGGTTTGGGTAGAGAGATATGAGAGAAAAAAAGAGAAACGGTTGTAGAGAGAGAGATATATGTTCGGAAATGAAGAAAAATGGGCAAATGATCAATACATAGCTGAAATGCACAAAAAAAAAGAGCCAGATTACGCGTCTGACCGCACGTGCGGAGCCCCTTCCCGCACGTAGGGAATTTTCCCACCACACATGCAATTAATGCAGAATCAACACATCAACCCAGCTCCCTCTTGCACGTACGGCCTTCAATCTGCATGTGCGGCTTAAGCCCCCGTACGTGCAGTCCCACCTGACTCGGCCCGAACTTTTTGAGGTGATCCCGGTCCCCTCAGTTTCATCCTTGCGCCCGATACTCAAAACATTTAAATCGACCCAACATCAAGTAGATTAAACAAGTTCGAACTCTCAAGCAGCAATGTGAGAAACCATCAAGGTGCCGAATAAAATAAAAATAAAAATAAAAAAGGTCCAAAAGGCACGTTCAAGTCGAATCCAAGACCCAGGACATCACAACATCACTTGTAAAATTGTAAATTAATCATATTACCCTCATGAAATTTTGCTTTTTTTTGGCTTATCCACACACGAGGATATTTTGACATTCACTTGTTGACTTATGTCCAACTTCCCAAAGCCTTTTTGCTGTTGGTTTTTGGCTGAAGTAAAAAAAAAAATCTTTTTTCTTTCTTTCCAAAGTATGCCATAGTATCACGTGATATGTGTAAGTGGTGTTTTGGGAAGATGATTAAAAGGTAATTTTTTAATTTTTTTTGTATAAAAAAATAGAGAGGTGATATAATCTAAAAAAGTTAAAAAGCTAAAAAAAGCTAAAAAGCTAATCTTCCCAAATTGCCCCTTAGGTAAGAATTACTCAACTCTCAAACATAAGTAAAAATTATTGAGGAAATTACATGTAAGTGGGAGGAAGGAAAATAAATTATCAATACATGAGGGGATGTAAGTGACACTTGCACCCCGACAATCTTTCATTTTTGCACCCCACCATAAACACATTTGCACCCTCATGTGTTGGGTTAATTTTTTTCCTCTTCTCCCACCTGTATATAATTCTCCCAAAATTATTTCAATATACATCATTTTTTTTAAAAATTTTAATTATATTTTTGTCCATTAAATAAATTATTTATTTAGAGAAAATTTTAGAACCTACTTGTCTATGCACACGCCCACCACTCACTATCTATAACAACTTAGATTTTTAATTATTCTGTAAAATTTATACAAATATTATTTAATCACAGTTAGGAAAATATACGATTTATTTTGTATTATTATGTGTAATTTTGTAAAAAAATATAATTATTTAGAATTTAGGGGTCAAAGTATAAGTAAATGATAATAATAATGGGTGTGGTAGAAAAATAAATAATTAATTTTTTTGTGAGTATACGATAAAATATAATTTAATTATGGATTAATTATGTTCATATAATTATATTTAAAAATTGGGCTAAAATGTAATTATCTTAAATATCTATTAAGATAAGGACAAATCTTGAGTGAATCTTCCACCTGACCCCATGTTGGCCCGAGGACGCCTTATCTCCCTATAAATAGAGAGGTGATTCAGCTGGGAAAGGAAAGAAGAAAGAAAGGAAAGAAAGAAGAGAGAGGAAGAAAAAATAATCAGTTTGCTTGTTTTGAGTTTTCATAAAACACTTTTCAGAAAATTCTACACTCTTATTTTTCGTAATTTTTTTAATATTTTAAGCAATTTTTTTTACTTTTTAGACACAGCTAACATAAATATACCTAAAAAGTAAAAAAATTGTAAAATAAATCTTTTAAAAATTCACTAAATACCAAAAATACAAAAAAAAAAAAAATATACAAGAATTCAGTACATTTTTTGTATTTTTATTTATTTATTAATTTTTTTAAATATGTTTTCACAAATTTTTTACTTTTTAGATGCATCTAAAAAAGTAAAAAAAAAAAATGTTTAAAATTTAAAAAATATTCACTAAAAACAAAAGAATACGAAAATCAAAAAACTCAGTTTTCAAAAAACTTAATTTAGAAAACTCAAACCAAACACACTGAATGGAATTTGAGAGGGTCATTGGTAGTGGAAAGAAAGAGTGAGGTATTAAAGTTAAGGTGAGTTGTATTATACCTTGAGTTACCATTATATATTTTACGTATGTTTTGACTTACCATAATTATTTTATACAAGTTATGTTTTATAAATTATTATAAGTTATATTAATATTTCAGTTACGTGGTTTAATTTCTGAACCCTATTTGTGAAAATGAAACCCATGGATATGTTTATTGATATTTTAAAGAATATTTGACTATAACCTTATATACAATTATGTTTTGTAAGTACCACCACAGGAGTCCCACGCCTTGGGGGACTTAAATAACTATTGGTTTCTGTTTGGTCACTTTGTGACCCTCTGTCTGTCATGGGTCCATTGACCTCTATTCTGTGCGGAGATAAGTGCTACACTATTGTGGGAGCCACCTCTATAATCCGTACAAGTCACCTCTTGAATCCGTAACTCTGTATTATTATGAATCCATTAACCCTCTAATTTCTAGTGTGGAGCAAAGTGCTGTATGGAGCTAAGTGTTACACTGTTGTAAAAGCCACATCTAGAATTCGTACGGGCCATCTCTTGAGTCCATGCATCTGCTCTGTTTAACCTCTGTTTTGTACGGAGCAAAGTGCTGTGCGAAGATAAATGCTACACTATTGTGGGAGCCACCTCTATAATCCGTACGAGCCACCTCTATAATCCGAACGAGTCACCTCTTAAATCCGTATCTCTGTTCTGACTGTCACTTCTGTGATCTCTGTTCTGTTCTGTACCGTGGTTATTGTTATATATTTACATAATTTATGTAATTCAATTTCTGCCACTTAAATGATTTATTCACCAAACTGAGTTATGCAAATGTTTTGGCCTAACTAATTATTCATGGTTATTTTGTGTCCCTTATACTCTTGGTATAATATTTCTCACTCTGCCTTGTGTCTATAGTTGTTTACCATTTTCAGGAAATAATGCAATTTAGAAATAGCTTTTGGAAAGTCTTAGATATGGGGTTGCAGAATAGATACACACAACACTTTTCTTGATATTTTTCTATGTATATATTGGTCTTGTTGGTCAATACATTTTGTAATAAAAATAGAAGTTTTGATGATTATTTTGGTACTCTTATTTAAATATTTCTTCCGCTTGCGTTTATTAATTTGTTTAAGAATTGGCCGGAGATAATCTCAATTACTGGCTATCACAATGCTTAACCATTGGGTACTGGGAGCGGGTCGTGACAAATGGTATTAGAGCAATGGTTTATAAAAATAAAAAAATAAAAAAAATCATCATTGGAGCGTAGGACACGCACATTTAAAAAGTGGGATAGCGGGTAATTAGTACCTAAATGTTATATTTTGTTTGTCGATTTAATTATATTATAATTTTATATGATTATATATATATTAATTTTTTTTTTTTTGTGCATAATTTGTGAAGGATAGTAGATATAATTTATATTTGTTATAGCAAGAGAAGAAAAAGAAACAAAGGATGTCAGGATTAAGCACCCAATATAATTATAATATAATTAAATACATAGAATTTCCAGTTCAGTATTAAAAAAAAATCATTTCAATTTCTTTTAAAAATACTAATTTTGAAACTATTTCTCATCAATGAAAAGTTCATCTCAAATTTTTTTCAACTCTTGCATATGATTCTGTCATTGTGTTCTCATTTATTTTTATCGTAAACAAAACGAGTGAAAAGTTTTTAAAGTCACCGATTCTTTCTCATTATGGCCCAAAACAATTTTTGACAACTAGACAGTGAGTTGTTTTTTATAAAGTTTTTTTTTGAGGTAAAATTTTCTATAAGATTAATCATCTAATATATATTATTCAGAGTGCGCAACGGATAGCTTACACATATAACAAATTTCGATGATGAAATTTTAAAAGGGGGGAAGATTGTAACAACCCAGATTTTTAATTATTCTGTAAAATTTATACTAATATTACTTAATCACAGTTAGAAAAATATATTATTTATTTTGCATTAGTATGTGTAATTTTGTAAAATAATATAATTATTAAGAATTTAGGGGTCAAAGTATAAATAAATAATAATAATAATGAGTGTGGTAGTAAAATAAATAATTAATTTTTTGTGAGTATACGATAAAATATAATTTAATTATGGATTAATTATGTTTATATAATTATATTAAAAAATTGGGCCAAAATGTAATTATCTTAAATATCTATTAAGATAAGGACAAATCTTGAGTGAATCTTCCACCTGGCCACGTGTTGGCCCGAAGACACCTTATCTCCCTATAAATAGGGAGGTGATTCAGCTGGGAAAGGAAAGAAGAAAGAAAGAAAAAAAGAAGAAAGAAAGGAAAGAAAGAAGAGAGAAAGCAAGGAGAGAAAAGAAGAAAAAATAATGGAAGTTGAGAGAGTCATTGGTAGTGAAAAAAAAAAGAGTGAGGTATTAAAGTTAAGGTGAGTTGTATTGAACCTTGAGTTACCATTATATATTTTATGTATGTTTTGACTTACCATATTTATTTTATACAAGTTATGTTTTATAAATTATTATAAGCTATATTAATATTTCAGTTACGTAGTTTAATTTCTAAACCCTATTTGTGAAAATGAAACCTATGGATATGTTTGTTTATATTTTAAAGAATATTTGACTATAACCTTATAGACAATTATGTTTTGTAAGTACCACCATGGAGTCCTACGCCTTGGGGGACTTAAATAACCATTGGTTTCTGTTTGGTCACATTGTGACCTTACATGCATTATGGATCCATTGACCTCTGTTCTGTGTGGAGCAAAGTGTTGTGCGGAGATAAGTGCTACACTATTGTGGGAGCCATCTCTATAATCCGTATGAGCCACTTCTTGAATCCGTAACTCTGTATTGTTATGAATCCATTCACCCTCTGATTTTTTGTGTGGATCAAAGTACTGTACGAAGCTAAGTGCTACACTGTTGTGAGAGCCACCTCTAGAGTTCGTACGAGCCACCTCTTGAGTCCATGCATCTATTCTGTTTAACCTCTGTTTTGTACAGAGCAAAGTGTTGTGCGGAGATAAGTGCTACACTATTGTGGAAGCCACCTCTATAATCCGTACGAGCCACCTCTTGAATCCGTACCTCTGTTCTGACTGTCACTTCTGTGACCTCTGTTCTATTCTGTTCTGTACCGTGGTTATGGTTATATATTTACATAATTTCTGTAATTCAGTTTCTGCCACTTAAATGATTTATTCACCAAACTGAGTTATGTAAATATTTTGGCCTAACTAATTATCTATGGTTATTTTGTATCCCTTATACTCTTGGTATAATATTTCTTACTCTGCCATGTGCTTATGGTTGTTTACCATTTTCAAGAAATAATGCAATTCAGAAATAGTTTTTGGAAAGTCTTAGATACGGGACTACGAAATAGACACACACACACCACTTTTCTTGATATTTTTCTATGTAAATATCGGCCTTATTGGTCAATACATTTTGTAATAAAAATAAAAGCTCCGATGATTATTTTGGTACCCTTACTTAAACATTTTTTCCTCTTGCGTTTATTAATTTGTTTAAGAATTGGCCGGAGGTAACCTCAGTTACTTGCCATTACGATGCTTAACCCTTGGGCACGGGGAGCGGGTCGTGACACTATCACCACTAGCTTCCGCCATCACTTCCTAGCTCCACTTCCTAACCACCCCCTAGCTCCACTTGCTCACGACGCCGCCACCACGACCCCCTCCCCAATCACCATCACAACTGCCCCTCATCACAGTCCACATCCTCCATCTTATCTCAAGTTAACCATAAAAAGTTGAACTGGGTCATAAAAGTTTTTGTTTTTTACCTTTATTTGTCTAGGAGTTCAGTAGGGGTGTAATTTTGGCCCGTTCCGGCCCATTCGGGCTCGGATCGGGCCCGACCCATGTCGAGTCTTAAGGGCTCCTGCAAAAAAAATCGGGCTGGGCCAAGCCGGCCCACGCGCTAGAAAACTAGGCCCAGGCCCAAGCCTAGGGGTATTCGGGCTTTGGGCGGGCCAGTGGGCCGAGCTTGGGCTCGGGCTTTGGACTTGCCTAAACAATTTGAAATTTAAACTACATGGCTTGGCACTCGAGCGTGAATCTCCCCGCTTGAGCGGACATCATGTCTGCAAAACTTCTGGGAACCAACATTTCACGCTCAAGCGGCCCTTCTCCCGCTCTAGCGGACATGCGAAATTCTGGGATTTCCAGAACTGTTCTTGAAGTTCAAACTTGATATTCAAAGGATCAAAACTCATGTTTTTGACACAAAAGCATGGAAAACATTACATAACATGAGTACAATAGCACTATGAGACCAATTCTTCAAAATCATGATTTTAATTCTCAAGTTTACCACAAAACACATTGCTTCATGATTAAACTTCAATGTACATACAACCAAACTCCATAACTTCATGGATCATTAATGCATGTGTATTATAGATCTCAATACCATTTCAAATGGCATAAATGATGCCCATTCTCATGAAACTCAACAAAACCATGCTTGCATGTATGCTTCAATGCTCAATTCTTCTTGTTCAACATGATTCGTGTTTGAATGTATAAATTCATGGCAAATATGCACATGCATGCACATACAAGCTCCAAATTCATCAATTGATCACCATCTAACTTGAATTCACAAAATTACAAACTTAAATTCATGAATCTATGCCCAAATACTCACCTAGGAGCTTCAATCTTCCAAATTCTAATTAATCCTTGAGTTAAACTCAAAGAACTTCAAGCTTCTTAAACAATTCTCTAACTTGAGCTCCCTCTCTCTCTCTCTAACCGGCACACACTCTCTCTAGAGTGTAATCTCAACAAAAATGAGCTCAAAACATAACATGAAGCTATATAGGCTTTTATATAGGATGGCCTAATCAAATTTAATTAAGGCTAAACAATGGTGCTTAATTAATCGTTCTGAATCTAGTTATTTTGATCCGAATAAATTTTCGATTAAATTTCACCATATGCTCTAAAAATCACGCCAATCACAATGGTGTAGTCAATTTCGATTTCTGTGGCCGATAAGGCCTTCAATTTTCAGTTCATAACAGTAAGTTCAACAAATTTTCCTACGGTGAACAGATACAAAGCCGAAATCACATATAATCATGCAATTAACACCCAAATTCAAATTAAGCACATAATTACAAACATAATCATGATTAATTAACACAGTACAGGGCAAGGTTATCACATGTAGTGTAATCCCACTCATTGGCCTTGCATGCGTCATGCTTTATGCCTCCCATTCTAGCATGTGTTAGCTCTACTCCATGCATGTTTTGGCATTGTTTTGACCTGCCTTGGGACTGTTTTGAGTCATCTTGGCCCTTTGGGGCTTGCTTCATATGGCTATGGTGCAAGTACCTTAGCTAGTCTTGAGTTTTGAGCACCCTACTATGCTATATTTGTGATGATTGCATGTTTGGGCATCGTTTAACATGTTATTTCAGAGCATGTACATGTGTCATGTTCTCACTTCTTTCATTCCTTGAGAGCTTTTGAGAGTTGTGTCTTTGTGCATTGTTAATGAGCCTATTCTCCTTGTGTTATATACCTTGATCTTAACATATTTCAGCCATTGTTTCGGCATGTTTGACCTCTGTCCAGGGTTGGTTTGACCATTTGAGATTGATAGTGCATGCCTTACGTGTAATATGTTTCATTAGCTTTGATGCCTTAGCTTTTAAACATGCCATGCATGCATTGCTTACATGATAGAGTCTTGCGCATGTCACTTTAGCATTGAAGGTTGATCATCTTGTTTGCGTTGCGTGTGTTTGGATTGGATGTTAATCCAAACACGAGGAATGTCGCACGTTTCATACTCAAAGTGATGAAACGTGTAGCATTTCTTGGTCACCGACCCTCTTGATCAAGCATGATAGAAGTGGAGGCCCTTATGTGTTATTTGTGCATTCATTGACATTGACTTGTGAAAACTTGGCTTCTCGGCCATCGTGCATTGCGATGCTCGGTTGGTGGCCCGAGAGTCGAGTACCGCACTCCCTTCAGCTTGAGAAATGATAGGGAAGGTGGTTGTGCACACACATCTTGCAAATACACTGCTATGCCCCTTGTTGTTCTCTGTTACAGTAAAACTGGAGCTTGGCAAATCAACTGGTCAACCGACCACTTTTTCTGGTCTATAACCAGTTTTTCGGTCTCTGACCCCTTTTACGGCTGGCCACAGAGATCTCCATGTTGGAGCAGAAGCAATCTGGAAGTTAGTGCGCTTTTCAGAGATCAAATCAAATGCAAACAGAGACAATTCTGGGCATAGCAATGGATTTCCGAGCGGGGCGATTGGGCATGCATGCACCCCTCGCCTCGAGGACCTCTTTTAATTGCTTTAGCTGCTTTACTTAGTTAGCTAATTCGTCGGTTTTGTACATAATTAGTTAATGTGCTTAATTAATCGATTTGTTTTGTAATAATTAGTTAAGTATAAATAGTTAATTAGTTTTGGTTTGTAATAATTAGTTTAATTAGCGTAGCTAGCTAGCTTATTATTCAGACTCTCCATCAAGAGGGCAAATGTTGTAATAAGTGTCCATGTGCGTGTGTGTGTGAATGTCTTCCAACTCCACGTCTTTCTCCCTTTTATTTACCAGCTTTTGATGGTTAGTTTTAGGGCGTGTTTCAATTAGCATACTTTATGACTTGCATGTGTGCCTTCATTCATTCGTATTGCATGCACCGAGCTCGGCGCATCATTCAAACTGCATTGTATTTCAATTCCTATTTGAATCCATGTATCAACTTATTACATTTCATGTGCCATCTAAGATAGCCGAGCCTATTTTATTTGCATTATTGCATGTGTTGCATTAGGCCTCTTAACGTAGCTAGGATCATGCATTGATTACTAACTAGCTTCTTTTTTGGCTCGAAGTACACTGTGAGTGTTTATGCTTTAGCATCCTTGCATGTGTGTAAGTGACTGCCATGATAGCATGCTTGCCATGAGGCTATATGCTTAAGTGTTAAATTGCATGAATGCTTGTGGATGAAGGCTTCATTGCTTAAATTGGAACAATTCATCAAAATGTGAGTTTTAAGCCCACTTCGCGGAGTGGCAAATCGTGTTGTTTTAAGCCCACTTGAGGGTGACAAATCCGTGTTTAGCCTATTTACGAGTAGCACTTCTAAACCATTTTCAAAAAACAAGCATGAAATGTTTTGTTCAAAATTGAGTGATTTAGTCTATACTTGTATGTTGTGCACATCACATAGTAAGGTTAGATAATAATCGGAATAAGAACACATTTGTTTTCAAAAACAACATTTCATGTTAGTAGAGGCCGATCCTTTGATCGGGCGAGCGGGGGTGCTCATTTCATGACCTTCCCCCCTCGTACCCAAGTTCCCGAGCCGAAGCAACTTTGGTGATGACGAACACATGGCCTTAGGCACGAGGCAGGGTTTCCTAAATTTCCCAAAATAAAATACTTAGGTGGCGACTCTGAAATCTGGCAAAGCAGTCCATGTTTGGTGCTTTTTGATTAAAATCAATTTTCCAAAACGATTTGTCGAATTTGGACTCTTTGGTGATTTATCAGTCTTACATTGCACTTTGTGAGATTAGATTCAGAATCGTGATAGGAGTCTGAACTGTAGTAGCTAGAACCCAATTCGTGCTCGCACGCGGAGCAGAGTTCGGGCGGTCTACAGTTTCTGGCGACTCTGCTGGGGATTTAGAGAACTTAACTTAAAACTCATGATATGTTGTTTTGTCTACACTTATGTGTTCTTTATATTGCATTTGCATTGGTGCGCCTAAGTCACAGTGTTTGCCATCTACTATTCCTGAACGGTTTGTCGGAGGCTTGTGTAGACACCCCATTTTTGACCGTCGTCAAGACTTGGACGTCACCGTTTGAACACTCAGTGATTATCCATGTTTATGTTCGTTTGGAGTTCCCGGGGGGCTCGGCTACGCGCCTTGCCTAAGGATCTCCGAACTCGACCGTGTTGTGTCTGGTTTTGCACCAAACACTTGTGTTTTGTCTTGGAAGGGTAGGGAATGGCTTATTAGCCATCCCCACACACCACTGGCCCTCCCCTGCTATCACCGGCTACACATTGGTTCCACCGGCACTGGTTTGTCAAAATCTTTGGCCGGTCGGCACTATATGTTGCCGACCGGCACATTTTTGTGCCGATGATCCTTTTTGTGGTCGGCGTGCACTCTGTACACCTCTGAGGCATGGTGCATGCCAGCTGTGCCAGCTGGAATGCACCCTCACATTCCCCCGTGCATAAGTGTGACCACTTTGCACCTTTGCACCCTTTAAGCTTCTAGAAGCTTGCACCTTTGGCCAAACTTCTTGAAGAAGCTTGGCCAGCTGTCTTGGCTTCTCCAAGAAGCCAAGACCCCTTTGCACCTCTTGCTCCTTTTCCTTTGCTTAGCTATTAAGTCTTGTGGCTTGGTCTTGGCCTATATAAACACCACCCCTCTCCCTTTGAGGGGGGTTAGCCATTTTCAACACAAAACCAGAGCTTCTATATCTATATATCTGTGTTGTACTCTCTCTCTCTATATCTCACTCTCTCTCATCCTTGTGTGTGTGTTTTGAGCCTAAATAGTGTGGTTTTACCTCACTTTTCCACTATTACACACACCATTACACCTACTGAGATTGAGGGACTTGGAGGGTTGTTTGTTGAGTTTTTAGACTGGTTTTGATCACTAGAGGAGGGCTGCATCACCTGTTCTTCAAGTGTTCTTCAAGGGTGAGCTAGTTACTTTAGTTTCCCCATTTTTGCAACTAGTTTTTACCTATCTTGCTTTGTGTTTTAGGCTTTGTGTATAACTGAAAAAAGTCTTATTTTTTCTTTCATTAAGGTTGTTTTATGGTTTGAGTGCAAACTCTCATTAAGGTTGTTTTATGGTTTGAGTGCAAACTCACCATCTTAAACCTTATTTTGGCCTATTTGGTTGCTTTTCTTTGAAGCCTTGTTTGCTTTGTTGTTTTTGTCTTCTCATCCTTTGAAAATCGAGGGTTTTTAGTGTTGAGGAAAGCGTTGAAGTCTTGTATAGGGAGGGACACCCCTCTCCTTTGTCCCTTTCTTGCCTTTGTCTTTGGCCAAAAGGGTAGCATGCATGAGTGGTTGCATTTGGCTTCATTTGAGTTTTTCTTGGTGTTTTGGAGCATGTTTAACCTCTGTCTAATGTGGGTTTGTTGGCCCTTAACATGCTTTCTATACTTGCTTTGTACCCCTCCATTTTGCTTGGAAATGGGCCATGCCATCAGCCTAGTATATCCTCATGTTATAGCCTAACATTTTGAAGCATTTGATCATGATTTGTCATGTTTTAGATCTGTTAGCCTTGATTTTTCCATGTTTGGTGTGCTTGATGTGGTTACTTTGTGTTTTGGCTTGTAAGCCTTAAGCATATTGACCTCTAACATGCTTAGCTTGGACCATCCTCATGATTTGGCATCATTTAGGGTCATATTTCAGCCCATAAATCATGTTTGTATGTTTGCATATGTGGCTTATTTCATGTTTTTAGGGTGTGCCCTTTTATGCCTAGGAATAGGTCTTATGCAAGCATTTTATGTTTAGAGCATTTGGGCTGCCATATCAAGGGATTTGGGTGTATTTTTGCATACTAGAACTCTGTTTTTATGTGCCTAATATATGCCATGAGTGGTCATGATAATGGTAGTAAGATGCTCTCTTTTTGCTATAGGTTTAGGCCCATTTGTTTGCATGCTTGCATGAGTGTTGGTCTACTATTTTGGGCATGTTTTGCCCTGTTTTGGGGAGGTTTGAGGTCTGCCCTATTGTGTTTAAGTCCACCATTGCACATTTATTTGATGCTTGGTCAATATAGTCTTGATATATGACAATCCTATTGCCTTAAGTGCCCATGTTTGCATCACACTTTGTATCTTGCATACCTAGTATTGCACACTTGTCATAATATGTTGCATTACATTTGGTATGTTTTGCATTTCATATCACATTGCACCATTTGAGCCATGTTTGCATAACATGCATTGCACTACTCGGTTTGGGGGTGTCAAACCAAGTGTGAGAAATGAGGGGTGTTTGTACTTCAAGTGACAAAACACACCTCAATTCTCATGTCACTAGGGCCCTTGATCTTGACATGATAGGGACTTACTTCTCATTTTGCATGTTGCATGCATTTTTACATTGAAATGCAATCTTGGTTCCTTAGGTTATCATGCACCAAGATGTATAATTGATGGCCCAAGAACCAAGGGTCATGCTTCCTCGAGTCCCATACATGATAGGGGGCATTGGCCATGCTTATATTTGCTCAAAAACTCCATGTCATGCACTGTCTGTCTGCTGTTGCTGTCAAACTGTCCTCTACAGGAATTTTGTGCCAACCAGCAGTATATAGTGCCGACCGCCACTATATAGGTGGCCGATAACCTCATGGACAGCCGGTGGCTATTTTGGATGGCCGGTGAACATTCCCTCCAGCCGGTGGTGTACAGAAGCATGCAAGGAAGGCATCCTGAGACTTTGGTAATTTTTGGAGAGACAAGGCAGTAAAGACAGAAGCAACAGTGGCATGGCGTGGGTTTTCCGGGCGAGTCGGATTCGAGCATGCATCATTCGCGCATCCCGAGGCAGGGGCTGTGGCCACATTTCCTTCTTTTGCATTTAATTTGATAATTAGAATTCTGTAATAATTTATTCTGTATTCGGACTGTATTATTTGGGACTGTATATTCTTTTGGTCCCTCTGTGTGAGGGCATATTTGTAATAAGTGTGGGTGAGTGTGTGTATGTCTTCCAACCCCCATTTCTTTCTTCCCTTTTATTTACCTGCTTATGATGGTAGATTAGGGCATATTTAAAATTAGCATACCTTATGCAATGCATGCGTGCATCCATGCATTTGTTGACATGTATCGGGCTCGGTGCATCATACAAACTGCATTGTATTTCAATTCCAAATTGAATACGTGTTATCCGTAGCATCCCACATGCCATGTTTAGGATAGCCGAGCCTGCCTAGATTACATCTTTGCATGTGTTGCATTAGACATTTCAGTATGCTTAGGTCCATGCATGGATTTCTAATGAGCTTCTGTTTTGGCTTAGAGTACTAGGTGAGTTTTTACGCTTTAGCATATCACATGCGTGTGAATGTTGCTATAACAGCATGATTACCATGAGGCAAAATGCTTATATGAGATAAACTGTTTGAATGCCTCTGGGTGGAGGTTGGATTGCTTGAGTTGGAGAAACTCGTTGAAATCCGTGTTTTAGCCTACTTGCGAGTAGCAAAACCCGAAACATTTTCAAAACAAACGGATATGCAATGATTATTTCCAAATTAGACAATCTAGTCTATACTTGTTTGCTGCGCGCATAATATAGTAATTCTAGGCTAATAATTGGAATAAGAACACATAATGTTTTCAAAAACGGATATCATGGTTAGTAGAGGCCGGTCTTCGAACCGGGCGAAAGGGGGTGCTCATAGCTGACCTTCCCCGATCGTACCCAAGCTCTCGAGCCAAGACAACTTTGGTGATGACGGACACGTGGCCTTCGGCACCGAGTCAGGGTTTCCTAAATTTCCCATTTTAAAAATATTTAGGTGGCGACTCTGTATCTGGCAAAGCAGTCCACGTTTGGCACTACTTTTCAAAACAAAATTTGTTTTCTCAAACGATTTGCCAGAGTTGGACTCTTTGGTTCAGATTAAGAACCGCAACAAAACAAAACAAGGGAGTCCGAACTGTAGAGTGAGGCCCCAAAGGGCGCGTCTACAGCTTGCTTTGAGAAGCACGCCGTAAGGCTGACCAGTTACGGGCTCTGCCACGATGGGAACACAAACCTCAATTTTCATCGAGGCACCCTTTTCGACCATTCGACCTAGTTGCATATCGGAAGCCATAGTGACCATTCCAAACTAGGACAGGTTGCTTACCAGAATGTAGGTTGTTTGAAACCACTGCGTGCGTAGTGAAACCCTAGCTCCTGACAAAATAGGACATGGAAACCCTACCCCACCATAGGGGTGTTTTGGCTCTTACTTGCGTGGTATATGTTGTCAGAGTAGGTCTCCACAGGTTGTATGTATCAGTTGCAAGTCTGAGTATCGGCCTGAGGGTATCAGTTTACAAACAGAATTTTGGGTAGAATTTAGTAGAGAGCACAGTCATTCAGCTATGCTCATATCTATTTTGGTGAAATCAGGCTGAGGTGTTGTCTGTTTTCTCTTTTGCTAGATAGTCTTGGAACTATAGCTTCAGAAGGCTCCGATATCCCCCAGGTTTATTGGACTTGTGTTGATAGATTTTGTCAGATCAGAGATTCAGTTCAAGGGCAATCAGTGTTCCTTTGCTAGAGGCAAGGAAAAAAAGGCCAGTCAGGCACAGATCACCAGTTCAACAGTCCTCAAATCAACGGTCATTATCCACCTCACCTGTGCGTAGTTGGGCTAAGATATCTGCTTTTACCTCAGAGAGAGAACCTACACCTATTCAGTCAGATCCATAGTTTTCAGTTAATATAGAGGACATGATGCGTTAACTCCAAGAGACCATGCAGGCCATGCAGCGGGATGCTGCCCACCAGGCTGAGGTTACCCCTGCGTCGGCGGAAGTTGTGGCTCAACAGGCAGAACTAATTGCCTGACTTCAGCAACAATAGCAACCCCAACAAGCCGGGGCGTCTGTTTCGCATCCACCCACACCCCCACCAATGGTCCCAACACCCGGGGAAGTGCCTCACCTCCAAGAAAATATGGCCGTTCCTGCAGGGGCAGTCTCACTGCGAATCGCACGTCAGATGTCTAAAGCAGTGGCTAATCCTGTGGATACACCGTTGGAATTCAAGGTGGATCCAACCGCACTGAAAGTCAGCCAAACTCAAGAAGTTGTTCAGCGAGCCGAAGTCAACTCGATCCCGGACATAGAAGATGGATACACCGATTCGGCGGTGACCTTGCCGGACCGATTCAAGATGCCACATATAACAGTTCTGGAGATCCAATGGTACATCTGCGGTTATTCTTGGATATTCTATGGCCAATTGGCCTCTCCAGATTGCAAAAGCTTTCCATCTTCGGCTGGACCTTGTTGGGTATTGCGGCCAGCTGGTACGTGAAGTTGGAAGATTCTGTCAAGAGAAGTTGGGAAGAAATGGCCGAGGCTTTCATCGCTCAATATTCGTACAACATGCAAATCCAGGTCACAACTCGTGATCTCGAGGTAACTAGACAAGAGCCGAAAAAGGGCTTCTCTGACTTCGTAACCCGTTGGAGAGCCAAGGCTTCTATGATGACCACCAAGCCGGCTGGGAAAGACCAGATAAGGATGGTTGTGCGGAATCTGCAACTGAAGTTGATACAGAGGATGATTGTCTTACCCCTCCCCACCTTTGCTGACCTCCATGAGATTGGGGTACAGATAGAGGATGCTATGAAACAAGGTGCGATTGACTACGAAAGGAGTCACCCAAGAAGGGTTATACACAGTTGAATGTGACCACCGGTGGTGATCTTGCAAGGACTTCTGATATGGGCATGGTCACTACCACCACTCTAAAGACGGCCACTCCCTTTGCTGGTATGTCCACTTCAAACCCCCAAACTCCGAACTATCCACCCCGAGGCAAGAGGGTTTTCACCCTGCTTTATGTGCCTTTGTCCAAAGCTCTGGGAGTCCTACTCAGGAAAGGACATTTGAAACCATTAGAACAACGGCCTCTACTCGATCCTCTTCCTCCCTCCCATGACCAGGCTAAGTACTGTGCCTTCCATCAACAAACCGGTCATGATACTGACAGTTGCTTTCGTCTTCGCCACAAAGTACAAGATTTGATTGATAACAAGGTCATCGCCGCACCAAGTCCTGCAAAGTCTATCGGCATTAGATCGATGAATGTGGGGGATAATGTGATGTGATCGGGGGATGAACCACCTGCGGATGGCGGTCAGTTTGCTCCAGATGTAGTGGATGGCACGCACTGTTTTGAGCATTGTGCAAACGCTGGTGATTTTACTTTTCTGACTTGATTGTTCGGTCAGCCTTGTTATGTAGTATTGAGATAGTCTTTTTGTACTGAGTCAGTCGAGTCTATTTGTTGTATCGAGTCAGTCTTGTTGTGTTGGAGTCGGGTGATTTCGGGGGTGTTACCTCGGACATCACTTGCTTGTTTTGTGTTTGTCTTTTACACTCTTTCTTTTGCGTCTGTTTCTGCCGTTGAGCCAGTTGCGCCAGAAGATTTGAATGAAACAGCAGTGATTTTCACCCTTTTCAGTCTGTTTCTGCCTTTGAGCTAGTTGTACCAAAAATCTGAATGAAACGATAGTGCTTTTCACCTACTTTTTCTGTGTCTTTAAGTCATTGCTTTGACCAAAGTTTTTTAAAACTTTTTTGAACACTGTGATGAAAACAAAGAGGAAGAAATTCCTCGAGATTTGCAAAAATTTGATCAACTGAGAGAAAGAGAGGCATGCTAAGCCCTTAATGAATGAGATCGTGTTTGTTAATATGAGTACTGAGAAGGATCTTGGCTTGATCCAGATTGGTTCTACATTGTCTTCAGCGCGAGCGACTAGTCACTTTCTTAAAAGATTTCAAAAAAATGTTTTGCGCCGTCCTGCGAAGACCTGTGTGGAATCGCTTTTGAGATTGTGCAGCATTGGATCGCTCTCAGCCTCGAGACTCGACCCCTTGCTTTCAAACCTTGAACTTGGATTCAGAATGTTCAACGGTCAACCACGATGTGAGGCTTGCTTGGCCAGATTTGAAGCAGCCCATGAACTAGAGGCAATAAGGTCGTATGACATTAAAGGAGGCCCGCCAGACCAAATTTGAAGCAGTCCTCGAACTAAGGGCAACAAAAACGTCAAATGTGCTCAAAGATTCAAAGATGGGTCATTCTGCAAACCAATGAAGACTGGCAAGAAAGCCAAATTCCAGCAACTGGAAGAAGAAAAGTATTGCTAAAGGACAACCAAGTTCCTATCCACAACACTAGGGGCAAATTCAACCCCCATTGGATGGACTTCTACATCATCAGCAAACAGTAGCCATTCTCCAAGATTCAGATGGCTCGAAATCCTACGACCATTCAACATGAACATGTTACACTTTTTCTTTTTACCCTTGAGAGGCTCGCTAGGCCGAAAACTTGGAAGGGCGACCCAAGCAAAAGTTAGAGCAAAAAGAGCAAAAGAAAAAGAAAAAGAACAAAAATGAAAAAAGAAATGAAAAAAAAAAGAAGGAAAAAAACAAAAATGAAAAGAAACAGAAAAATGAAAAGAAAAGAAAAGAAAAACAGGCTGCAAGGTTGAAAACCTAGAAGGCGGCATTGGCAAAAAGTCAAAGCGTAAAAGGAGAGGTTAATACCCGAGTGCACCCTAACCTAGAATTACGTCAGGCTTGATTCCCATCTTTGGGATACGTAGGCAACTTCATTTTGAAGTCCAGTCGTAAAACACTTCAAATTCAACTGTCCTGTCCATGAGATTGAATGGGTCATCTTTGTTGCTTCTTTATGCAAGAGTTTGGTTGTGATCTTCATTATGAGAGCGAGTTACAGTATGTTGCGGCGCTATTCAGACAAGGGGCAACTTTCCGTTGCCGTGAGTTGCCATTCAAACAAGGGGGTAATTTTTTGTTGCTAAATTTGGTGCCATGCAGTGTCATTCAGACAAAGGGCAATTTTTCATTGTTTTGGATCTGAGGTTATGCATCTTGAGGGTAAATTCTACGTTGGTCGAGCAGTGGCCATTTGCAAAAATAGTTTTGAGGATTTTTAATGAAGTTGACTAATTTTCTCGAAAATTATTCTATTTTTCCAAAACTGGACCATTTCTTTGACCCAAAAAAGAAAAAATTTCAGTGCTCATGACCTGACTTGCATGATTTCAAATCAGAAAATCAAACAAGTATGCTAATCTAACTCTCATTTTGGTCAAAATTGTTTTAACAGAAAGCAAAAACAAAAAATGGTCAAAATGATGAATTAGGGGCACAGTTGAGTCAGGTTTTCTGTCTTTTCCCCATTGTCAACATGCTTGCCAGAAAGGGCACCATATTCGCAAGAAAAGGGCACAACTAAAGCTAGCAGAAAAGGGCCGAAAGCTCTCTCATCCTCCAAGCAACGAGGTATCAAGCCAAGTGTGAAGCACGAATTGGAAATGGAGCAGGATATTCCACTCCCATATCTGAAAAGGTCTGGTCATATCCGAATTGGCCAAGAGCGTCGTCAATCGATGTCAGTTGCAAATCTGCTGCACACCCAGTCTTAGCGCAACCCCTCTGTAGAAAAGTTCACTGTTGTGAGCAAAAGAAGAAGAAATCTGGTAGAATACCAGGGGTAAGAGCCCATAACTTCCTTCTTATCCATCAACCACCCAGGGGAGGGATAAAAAAGAAGAGAGATTGAAGAATAGAGATGTCTTGTTGAGAGAAAAAGTGAGAAACAGGGCTTTTTCAGAAAAATAGAGATTGAGTGCCAGAGTGATGTGAGAATCACAAATAAGAAAGGGTGTGTCATGACCCGAACCCGCCCCTATGGGTTAAGGACATAACCGGCCAGTAATCCTGAGATTACTTACGGCCTCAAACCTTAACAGACATAACTCATTAGAGTAAAGGAGCCAAACGGAAGCAAAAATTTAAAACTTTGTCCATAGAACTGTGCTTACATGCACTCAAAACAAACCATGCACATATACGTTAATAACCCACAACAAAATACAATACCATGAAATCCTTCTGAGATAGGATCATCTAAACTGAGTCAACCCATATCAAAACTATATACATATGTACACAAAGTCCTTGCCAACAAGACAAGATATAAATGCATAACAAAATGGCAAGGTTGGGTCTCGTGCGTGAGACAAAAGGCTGACTCTCTAAAACTCATGTTGTTCTTGGCAGACTCCACTGGGGCTGGGTTTGAACTTCTCTTGGCTCACCTACAAAACACATGAATGGCGTGGCGATAGCCCGATGAATAATATCAAATCTGAGGTTACATAACAATATGTAGAACAACATGCTCCAAACGGCCTTGGGCCCAATTCATACTTCTATTCAACATATATATATAACTATACGACATTCAAATCAAGTAACTATAGTTCCAAACATTCTAGCCTTTGGCCAATTCAGGTTTCCATTCATGGCAAAACGGCCTCTGGCCCACTCACTTATGTCGAAACGGCCTTCGGCCCATTCATTTCTGTCAAATGGCCTTCGGCCCATTCGTCTTTGTCAAAACGGCCTTCGGCCCACTCATTCATGTCAAAACGACCTTCGGTCCATTCGCATGTGTCAAAACGACCTTCGGTCCGTTCATTTCTATCAAAATGACCTTCGTTCCATTCAGTTCTATCAAAACAACTTTCGGTCCATTCGTTCCTATCAAAACGACCTTCGGTCCATTCATTCCATCAAAATGACCTTTGGTCCATTTATTTCTATCCAAACGACCTTTGGTCCATTATTATTATTATCACAACGACCTTTGGTCCAATCATTCATTCATGTCAGACTTTTGTCCACAATCCCAATTGGCAACTCATAAAGCTTATAAGGGAATACACAATTGGACATTGATAAGCTTTCAAATATCGATATTACTCACAGTGATCAGCTTGTGGATTCGCCCTGGAGCTTGACCCTACACATTCCATGAACACAAAAGGGTCATTAACAATTCAATCCGTTCCTTAATTCACATATTCCTCTTTAGGCTTTATTCTTATCTCATTAACTCATTTACAATGCTTAACATATGCCTAAGAGTGATTACAAGTGAAAGAGAACGGAAAACGGAACATAGAACGCATGAACAAAATTTCAAAAAACAGGGTCCCCGCTCGAGCATGGACTTCCCCGCTCGAGCATACCCAAGAGGCCTGCAAACGGAACACAGAACGCATGAACAAAATCCAAAGCACACATGCGAAGCATATCTTCCAAGGTTTGTATCGTTCGTTCTAATTGCCCGTCTGTCTGTGGGTGGAATGCCGTACTAAACCTTAGTTCTGTTCCCATAGCTTCCTGCAAACTCTTCCACAATCTAGATACAAATTTCGGAGCTTTATCTGATATAATAGATACTGGAACTTCGTGTAAACGGACAATCTCATCAGCATAAATAGTAGCCATTCAATAAGCAGTAAATGTAGTTTTGACAGGCAGAAAATGTGCAGATTTAGTCAGTCTATCAACTACAACCCAAACAGAATCCATACCTTGAGAAGTCCGAGGTAGGCCAACAACGAAATCCATAGTCACATGTTCCCACTTCCATACAGGAATAGGGAGAGGTTGAAGTAGGCCGCTTGGTTTCTGATGTTCAGCTTCAACTTGCTGACACTGAAGGCACTTGGACACATATTCTGCAATCTCTTTCTTCATTTTAGGCCACCAATAGGTTTGTTTCAAATCCCGATACATTTTGTTGTTACAGGATGCATAGCAAATCACGGACTGTGGGCTTTATCTAAAACCCTCTTCTTTAGTTAGAGATATCGGGGACACATATTGATTCGAATTTCAACATTTCATTTTCAATGCTAAATTCTGCTTTTGGACTCGTCTCAAATTCATCAATTACCTTCCTGAGGAACTCATCCTCTTTCTGTTTCTGCTTGATTTCATCAACAATTACCGGCTCGGCTGTAATAGCGGCTATCAATCTGCCCTGTTCACCTACTATTACTTCAATTTTAGACTTCTCAAAGTCTTGCAAAATCTCCCTTTGTTTAGTAAGCAAACAAGCCATACTCCCTGTTGATTTTCTGCTCAAGGCATCAGCCACTATATGAGCTTTCCCAGGGTGATACTGAATTTCTAGATCGTAATCTTTTATCAGTTCCAGCCATCTTCTCTGACGCATATTCAACTCTTTCTGCGTGAAGAAGTATTTCAGGCTCTTATGATCCGTGTAGACTTCACATTTTGCTCCATACAGATAATCCCGCCAAATTTTCAAGGCAAAAACAACTGCGGCCAATTCTAGGTCATGTGTTGGATAGTTCTTCTCGTGTGGCCTCAACTGCCTGGAGGCGTAAGCAATAACTTTTCCATTCTGCATTAACACACAACCCAAACCTTTATAAGATATATCACTGAAAATTACAAAATTTTTCGTACCTGAAGGTAGTGTCAAAATTGGTGTAGTGGTCAATCTTGTCTTCAATTCATGAAAGGCTGATTCTCTTTCACTATTCCACTCAAATGGTTGTCCTTTACGTGTCAATTGGATAAGAGGTACTGCTAATTTCGAAAAGTCCTTCACAAACCTCTTGTAGTACCCGGCTAAGCCCATGAAACTATGAACTTCTGTCACATTAGTCGGTGTAGGCCAATTCACAATTGCCTCTATTTTCTGCGGGTCCACTGAAATTCCTACCTTGTTGATCACATGCCCTAAGAAAACAACCTCATCCAACCAAAACTCACATTTCTTTAGTTTAGCAAATAATTTTCTTTCTCGAAGTATTTGTAAAACAGTCCTCAAATGATGTTCATGTTCAAGTCTATCTTTAGAGTATATCAAAATATCATCGATGAAGACAACAACAAACTCATCAAGGTAGGTTTTAAAAATTCTATTCATTAAGTCCATAAATACTGTCGGGGCATTAGTCACTCCAAATGGCATAACAAGAAACTCAAAATGACCATACCTCGTTCTGAATGCGGTTTTCTCAACATCCTCTGCCATAACTTTCAGCTGATGATACCCGGATCTCAAATCAATCTGAGAGAACACCTGTGATCCCTGTAGTTGGTCAAATAAATCATCGATACGGGGTAAAGGGTATTTGTTCTTTATCGTTACCTTGTTCGATTCCCGATAATCGATGCACAGGCACAAGGTACCATCCTTCTTCTTCACAAATAACACTGGTGCACCCCAAGGCGAAGTGCTCGGTCGGATAAACCCCTTATCAAGCTGGTTTTGCAATTGTTCTTTCAATTCCTTCATTTCAGCAGTAGCCATTCTGTAGGGAGTTTTAGAAATAGGTTGGGTGCCTAGCACAGTTTCAATGGTGAACTCTATCTCCCTGTCTACCAATTCCCCTAGTAATTCATTCGGAAACACATCTGGGAATTCTCTAACAATAGGAATATCATTCAATTCAACATTCACAGATTGTTCAGTCAACACATAGCACAGATAACCCTGGCACCCTTTCCTGATCAGTTTACATGCTTTCATTTTAGATATCAAATATAGTGGAGGCACTAACCCATTTCCCACAAACACAATCTCTTTCCGTTCTGGTGGTTTAAACAGAACCTTCTTTGTCACACAATCTATGGTGGCACAGTATTTGGTCAACCAATCCATGCCCAAAATTACATCGAAATGTCTAAAGTTTAAGGGCAACAAATCTACATATAGGGTAGCATCCTCGATATGCATGTCACAAAACCGATATATATAGTCACATAACACAGATTCCCCCGATGGAGCAGACACACATAACAAATATGGCAATAACTCTAGGGATCTATTCAGTCTAGATGCAAATGTATATGTCACAAATGAGTGAGTTGATCTAGAATCAATTAATACAAAGGCATCCTGATTACATATTGAAATAGTACTTGAGACAATGGCATTAGCATTCCGTGTGTCGCCCGGAAGAAGCACAAAAACTCTCCCCTGTCTCACTGTATCCCCAGTAGTAGCAGACCTCAAAGTGTTTCCCGGCTTTGGAACTGATGCAGTTGAACTAGCTGCGAGTTTTCCACTGTTCTGATTACATTCTCGGTCTATGTGCCCTTGTTTTCCACATTTGAAACAGGCTCCTAATGTATGGTAACAGACTCCACGGTGCCTTTTGCTACAAATGTTGCACATGGGAGCTATGTCTCGGGAAGAACTTGAAGTAGTTGAGGAGCCCGTGCTTTGCTTTTTCAGAAATTTCTTCTTTGAAAAGAAGCCTTGCCTTTTGTTGCCCTTCCATTCTGTCACTGGCTTGGCTTGTCTAGCTATATTAGCCTCTGATATGATGGCCCTGTCAAGCACCCCAATGTAGGTTTCTAACTTCAGGACATTCACTCTCTCTAGGATGTCACTTCGGAGCCCACCTTCAAAATGTCTTGCCTTCTTATAGTCAGTGTCAATTACATGTGGTACAAACCTGGCCAACTCAATGAATTTGGCCTCATACTCAGCTACAGTCATGCTGTCTTACTTGAGTTCCATGAACTCGGCTACCTTCCTATCCCGAACACACTGCGGGAAGTACATGTCATAGAAAATCTCTAGAAATTTTACCCAGTCAACATCTTTATGGTTTTCTCGCATTAACATCCACCACCTTCTCGCCTCATCTTCTAGCATAAAAGTGGCTAGAAACACCTTCTGTGCCTCTGAACAGGGGAACACTTCAAATAATTTCTCAATGCCGAGGACCCACGCTTCGGCTTTCAACGGATCTAATCCCCCGTGGAACTGCGGTGGTTTCATTTTCTTGAATTCCTTGGTGAGAGCTATTATCCGGTCATCATTTTGATTATCTGGCACAGGTGGTACCGGAGGTGGAGGTGGCGGGTGTGGTTGTTGCCACTGTTGTTGCCACTCCTGTTGCTGTCTCAATGTCTCTACCATTTCTTGAATCAGTCTTTCCATTCTATCCAGTCTGGCAGTAGAAGATTCCTCAGTCTCATCACCTCTGGTTCTCACCATCTGATTAAACTTGCATTATATTCCATACAAAAGGTACACAAGTATGTGTATACTAAGAAGCACATATATTCAGATGATTTTTAATGCAAGTAGTTCACAACTTACATATATAATTGTTCATATCAAAACATTTAAGCATATAATCAATGCTTCCAAATTCATATTTATCGCATGAATGCATCCTAGATCTTATCTAGACACTTATTGCTCTTTTTGGACAAGTGTGTGAGTTATTAACTCATGCTCTGATACCACTCTGTCATGACCCGAACCCGCCCCTATGGGTTAAGGATATAACCGACCAGTAATCCTGAGATTACCTACGGCCTCAAACCTTAATAGACATAACTCATCAGAGTAAAGGAGCCAAACGGAAGCAAAAATTTAAAACTTTGTCCATAGAACTGTGATTACATGCACTCAAAACAAACCATGCACATATCGTTAATAACCCACAACAAAATACAATAGCATGAAATCCTTCTGAGATAGGATCATCTAAATGAGTCAACCCATATCAAAACTATATCTGAGATGTACACAAAGTCCTTGCCAACAAGACAAGATATAAATGCATAACAAAATGGCAAGGTTGGGTCTCGTCGTGAGACACAAAGTGACTCTTCAAAACTCATGTTGTTCTGGCGGACTTCACTAGATTTGGATTTGGACTTCTCTTGGCTCACCTACAAAACACATGAATGGCGTGGCGATAGCCTAGTGAATAATATCAAATATAGAGGTTACATAACAATATGTAGAACAACATGCTCCAAACAGCCATGGGCCCAATTCATACTTCTATTCAACAGATATATATATATATATATATAACTATACGACATTCAAACCAAGTAACTATAGTTCCAAACATTCTGGCCTTTGGCCGATTCAGGTTTCCATTCATGGCAAAACGGCCTCCGGCCCACTCACTTATGTCGAAACGGCCTTCATGTGAAAACCCATATTTACATTATTCTTGACAGAAAATAAATAAATTAATTAATTAATTAGTTTTAAATTAACCCAATTCTATCGCTAACAAAGACCCTATTAAGAATAAAAATATTGTGGATGTTCAATAATTATTGTTATAAATATATATATATATATATATAAACAGACAAACCGTGGGCAAACAACCCACAGTTCCTACCAAACCAACCATCTCTTAGAAATTAGGAAACCATAAAATTTAGGGAAAGCTTATTCTTAGAACTTGGAGAAAGGGAATGGGGGGGGGGAGAGAGAGAGAGAGAGAGAGAGTTAGCCTCAGAGGTCTATATAATGCACATAATAGTCATGCATAGAAGGATAGGTTTCCGTGTTGCATGCATGTATTCCTTTGGACGGGTGAGGAAGAAATAGAGAAGAAGAATTCAGCAAAAGGAGAAGAAGAGAAGAAGGTTTAGGAAGCAAATTCTTCTATCATTTCACCACCCATTTCAATCCTACTACTAAGTAAGAAAACCCTCTCAACCCTCTCATTTTTTTTATAATTGAAATTTTCAGATTATATACAATTGATATATTGTCTAAAAGTGTGTTGAGAATAATCCTTTTAAATCTGCCAGCTTATTACCCGAATTTTTAGATAATTTTATACTCAAAATTTTGAGATGATTTCATCAACAAAGTTGTTGATAATAATGTCTAGTTTGTCCAGAAATTTTTTGAAATAATTTTTGAGCCTTCTACGAATTTATACAAAATTTTAACTAGATCTGAAACTGTGTTGAGAATAATTCTTTTGAATCTGCCAGCCTATTACCTGAATTGTTAGATAATTTTATACTCAAAATTTCGAGACAATTTCTTCTACAAAATTGTTGATAATGATGTCTAGTTTGTCCAGAAATGTTTGGAAATAATTTTTGAACTTTCTACGAATTTACACAAATTTTTAACTAGATCTGAAACTGTGTTGAGAATAATCCTTTTGAATTTGCCAGCCTGTTACCCGAATTTTTAGATAATTTTATACTCAAAATTTTGAGATGATTTCTTCTATAAAGTTGTTGACAATGATGTCTAGTTTGTCCAGAAATTTTTGGAAATAATTTTTGAGCTTTCTACGAATGTATACAAATTTTTAACTAGATCTGAAACTGTGTTGAGAATAATCCTTTTGAATCTGCCAGCCTGTTACCCGGATTTTTAGATAATTTTACACTCAAAATTTCGAGATTATTTCTTCTACAAAGTTGTTGGTAATAATGTCTAGTTTTTCTAGAAAGTTTTGGAAATAATTTTTTACCTTTCTACGAATTTATGCAAATTTTTAACTAGATCTGAAACTGTGTTGAGAATAATCCTTTTGAATCTGCCAGCCTGTTACCCGAATTTTTAGATACTTTTATACTCAAAATTTCGAGATGATTTATTCTATAAAGTTGTTGATAATGATGTCTAGTTTGTCCAAACAATTTTGAAAATAATTTTTGAGCTTTCTACGAATTTATACAAAATTTTAACTAGATCTGAAACTGTGTTGAAAATAATCCTTTTGAATCTGCCAGCCTGTTACCTGAATTTTTAGATAATTTTATAATCAAAATTTCGAAATAATTTCTTCTACAAAGTTGTTTATAATGATGTCTAGTTTGTCCAAAAAATTTTGGCAATAATTTTTGAGCTTTCTACGAATTTATACAAATTTTTAACTAAATCTGAAATTGTGTTGAAGATAATCTATTTTTAATCTGCCAACATGTTTGCCTGAATTTTTAGACAATTTTATACTCAAAATTTCGAAATGATTTCTTCTACAAAGTTGTTGATAATGATGTCTAGTTTATCTAGAAATTTTGGAAACAATTTTGTAGTTTTCTACGAATTTATACAAACTTTTAACTAAATTTGAAACTGTGAGACATGTTTTACTATGTATTTGAAAATTTATTCAAAATCCTATACTAAGCCAAATATGGTAAATTCTAACTAAAAGATGAGACTTGAGAAGTCTAGTTTCATGATAAATTTTTATATTATGGGTTTGATCTATGAATTAATGAATAACGGTATATATGAAGTTAACAATTGTGGTTAATACCGATTGTTTAGAGTGAGTATTGGTTTTAAAGAATGTCTGAAATTAAGGGTTGACGGTCAATACGGTTGTTGAGTGAGCCCTGGTTTCTGAGAATTCTCACGTAAATTGTGTTGTGAAACTCTAAGATGGCACGAGACTTATTTGAATCCTTTTCGGTATTCGGTTTTGGAATAAGGGTGGATACGCAGGTGGCACACAGGGAGGTTACTTACCCTTGGCAGACCGTTTCCTTGGGGCAGACCACGGATGCTACTACTTGGGTATATAACTCCGGAGGTGGGCATTCCTGGTAGTTACGGTTGGTAACACTTAAATATTTGACCTAGGGAGGATTTCAAATTAACCGTTGCCATACTTAGTGGTTGGCAAGTTAAATCTCTTTGGTGAGATTTCGAGTGTCACCTAATTTATTAAAATTACTGAAATTATTCTAATGGTAGTAATTTATGTGTACAATTATATTGTTAACCCATGTTTAGAATCTTATTATTTTTCTCTTAAAAAGAATGGTAGGTTGGTTATGTTTTCTTACTGTGTTGCAAAACTCATGGCATATATTTTGTTGCCCTGGCGTTTCATGCCAGATTATGTCGAAGAAGGGACTGAGGTTGAAATTGGAGCGGCTGCCAATATCGAACCTTGGCTGACTTAGAGTCAAGATTTTAACAAAATAAAATCATGTTATCCCTTGTATTAGGATTTAACTATGTTGTGACGTTGTGTGTAAACTTGTAGTTTTATTTGGTTGTTGGACTTGACTATGTAAGAACTTAAAAGTTCCTAAGTTATTGTTATTTAAATCTTCTGACGTTTCAAAAAATTTGGAGCGTCCGCGACTTGGTATCAGAGCCTAGGTTTGAACCTTTGGGCCATGCGTAGTAGTTTATTATTTTTACAATTAAGAAAACCTTAAGATATTTTGTAATTCTCGGTGACTTAACTAAGTTAGACCTTTTTTATTTGAAGGATCCTAGGCTCATCAGACATTAACTCTAACGAGGAAAATTCATTGGAAAACTATGACATAGAATCTGACCCAAGTGAAGAGGTAGAGATGCCTATAGAAAACTATGAATCTGTAACAACTCTCGTCTTGATTCAGATAAACCCTTGAATTAGCTCTTGATTCTTGATAAACTAAAGCGATAATGGTGATAATTGAACTAAGCATCTTGAATGGGTGATTGAAATCGAAACCGAAATTGAATAAGTTTATTTATTGAATTGCATATTGCATCTGTTTGATTGATTGATTATCTGTTTGAATTCGTACGTTTAAACTGCTAATTGAAGGCCTTATCGGCGGCCGAATTAGAAACCGTTTAGTGTTTTGAAATCAGTAGAATATTTGTGATTTAATGGTATATTTATCTGAAAATTGATTAGGAATGATTAAATTAGATTTAAACGAATTAATTACCAAGATTGACTTAATTACCACATTGCCATAGCTAGTGGACCTTTGTTTATTCAAATATATTGTGCCTTATTATATCTAGATCACCATTTGATCAGCCCCTTTCTTGCTCATAACCGACCAAACTAGAGAGAGTGAAGGAGAAGAGAGAGAGAGTTGGACTCAAATTGTTGAATTTGCTTGGAGATTGCTTAGAATTGAAGTATAATTGGCATAATCTAGCTTCCTTACCTTGAATTGAGACTTAGGTAAGTGAATTCATTGTCTTCTTGTTACCTTTAAGCTCCATCTTGCATGATTCAAGCTCAATTGTAGAATTAAGCCATGTTTGAGTGCAAATAGGTTGATTCATGTTGGAATTCATGCATGCATGGCCATTTTGGTGTATTTTGGAGTTGATTTCATGTTGAATTGTACATGCAAGCTCATGTTTTTATCATAGTCCATGTTTCCACATTGTTTTCAAAGATTGGAGCTCAATAGAGCAAGACTTGAACCTTGAATTTGGTTTAAAGTGCATGCATGTCATGTTTGCATGTTGTTCTTGAAAATTAGTTTGAAATTGAGTTTAATTGAAACACCCTTGGGCCTTGATTTCTTAAATTAAGCTTTAAAACGTGTTATTCTATGTGTTTGAAAGAGTTTTCCAGAAAATGGGCCCAAAAGGATCGAGTTGGGGGCATCAAACTTGAGTTTTGAACTTGGAACACAAACACAGATTTTCCAGATTTTTGATGTCGCTCGGCGAAGTGCCGCTCGGCGGAAATCATACTCGGCATTTCTTGACTTGTTTCTGATCCGCTCGAGTGGAGTGTTTCACGCTCGAGCGGAGAAATCGCGCATCCAGCATCTTGCACTGTGCATCATCCCGCTCAAGCGGGTGAATGTACGCTCGAGCGTAGGGTTGTGTCTCGCGCTCGAACGGGGACCTTTGTTTGCTTGTCCGCTCGGCGAAACTGCGCTTCGGCGGAGGCTCTATTCCATTGAAAATTCTGAAACTGTTTCTGTGCGCATTTTTGCATCCTCATCCCATCCTAGGCATTCCTAGGCCTAGTTTAAGGCATCTTAATGAGGATTTAGACATAGAACCACACCGAGAAAATTTAGGGATTTAATTATCATCCTTTCATTGTGAAACTTAGTGTGTGTTCTATTTGGTTAGCTGTTTAGGGTTGGCTCTCGGGGCCGCTCTAGGCTATTAGCCCAATCTCTGTGAGTAACAATTGTGTAAAGATATGTTCAAAATGGTTATCTTTTGAATCTTGGCTGAGCTGTTTACTAAAGCTGCTATTGTTTCTTGAATGAATGTATGTCTGTATTACAGGCTGTATTGTGGCATCCTTAGCAATTCTTTATTCTTTATTCTGAGCTCTGTCGGTTTCCTTGTGGAACCATACTATTCTTGTTGATGGCCATCATTCTTTGTTGGTGCATTAAGACCGGTCCTTTGGACCTCTTGTTTATAGGCTAATGGATGTACCACATATGGTGATTGGTGAAATCTTTGTTTAATGGTGATTTCATTACTATAAGGACATTCATTCATAACCTCTTTACGCATTATGTTATTAGCGGGGCTTTAGCTCACTATTTATATATATATGTAGGTTCTCGTGACGACCGGAGCTAGGAGGCGTGGGTTGGTCCCCGGTTTTGTCAAGCCGGCCTATGTGCCTCCACTGAGGTTCGAGTTGCCATGCTATGGCTTGGGGTGTTTTTGTGTCCCCTATCGGTCTCCTTACTGTTTTGTACTATTGTATAGACTGTCTACTGTTTTACCGTACTATTATCGAGGGATTAGGTCCCCGTACTGAATGTTTGTAAATGATTGTATAGATCGTACTGTTTGAACTGTATGAATGCATAAAAATGTTTTTGGCATCTGATTTTCCTGACTCAATGGACACTAGTTACTTACTATATTGGCTTCACTTGAATACATCTGTTTAAGCTGTTTTATTGTTGTGGGCCTTGGTAATCTCGGATTCTTGGCGATTCTGATGCTAAACCCATAGGGCCGGGTTTCGGTCATGACAGAATCCATAGAATCCAACCCAAGTGAAGAAGTGGAGATGCCTATAGAAGACTATGAATCGAGCTGAGCTTGACCACGAACTTGATCTGAACTTGAGCTGAACACGAGTCGAAGAAGTTGAAGAAGTTGTACCAATATACAATCCCGGAGGTTATTGTGATTGAGTCGAGACCGAGGATGAGTCTATGGAAGGCAATACGAAGAACCACGGAGATATAGGAGCCACGTTTGAGGGTTGGGATGTCGAAGCGGGTTCTTGATTGGCTCTTTGTATATGTCGGACTTATCCCTAGGAGGTTGTGCTTGGAAAAGCGAGGGTTGGGTGGGTACCTATATCGGACCTATCCATTCTAAGACAAGAGACTCCTAGGTATATCAACTAGGCCCCTTTCAGGATGGTTTCACCGAAAGGGTGGGCGACATTTTGACTTTTGGAGCCTTGATTATATCATGCCCGACCCAAGCGATTGTGAGGAGAGATGGGTCGATGGACTTGAGGTGGAGGATCTCGGGAGAAGCGGTCTTGTTACTAGGGCATCGTGTGTCTTGGCCCTTTATCTTCGTGAGGTGCTATGGCGATTCATGGGACTTTTCCAAGCCACATGGGGCGAAAGCCCTGGTGTGGAGAGATTTTCCTTGGCTATTTTAAGGGGTCTTAAAGGGAGTTATAAACTAGGCTAACCAATTGTTTTGTATGCTCACATGTAAAAATTGCCTAGTTTAGAATTGTGAGTGTAGGAGTTAACTTGGATTGTAAGGGCTATCTTTTGCCCGTAGTATGTTATTTAATCTCTTCCTTGGTTTACGTGTATTTTGCTGGTTGTAGCTTATCTAGTCTAATTAATGAAGTTTTTTTTTTATTTTTTGAATTTTCTATTCTTGCATAAGTATAGTAACATATAATGATAATAAATAAATAAATGAATAAATCACAAGAAAATCCCATCATGCAGAATGGCTGGATGAACAAGAAATAATAACAACGGTAATGGCAATGGAGTGCCTGATGGCGATGTCGCTCGAATTATCTGTGCGATTCTTGTGAGGGGTAGGCAATATACCACCGAAACCAAGATCAAAACAAATCGGAAATGATAGCAAAATTTGAAAAGCTCGTCCCACAAATTCCTTGGTGGATCAAACCCCATGAAGTGAAGCTTGGTTAAGACAAATTAAGAAGTTGCTAGATACTTGACATCGGAATGAACAAGATAGAGTGACCATGGTGGCATTTCAAATGGAAGGGGAGGCAGATCATTGGTGGGAAATGATCAAGAGTACTCGACAAGTAGAGACATTAACTTGGAGACAGTTCAAAGGCCTATTCATGGAAAAGTATTTTCCTAACTCGCTAAGACAAGAAATGATTCAAGAGTTCCTCCAACTGAAATAAGAAAAAATGTCAGTTGTTCAATATGCGAACCGTTTTGAAGCTCTTTCACGGTACGCTTCAGCCATAGTAGCAAATGAAGAGGATAAGGTTAGGCGATTTGAATCGGGTTTGGACACAGACATTAGAGGAAGATTGATCGCAGTGCAACTCTCCACCTATGCTCAAGTGGTGGATCGAGCTTTAATTGTGGAGCGAGTTAGCGATTCGAGCATTGAAATCGTGATCAAGGAACAACAACCAACCACATGGAGGAGGCCTAGTCCGCAACACCCTAAACCATCCTGCGCCAGCACCTTATGCTGGAGGGATGCAACAACAAAGGCAGAATGGAGGAAACCAGCAAGGAGGAAACTTTGTAAGTGAGTGGAAAGGGAGATGTTTCAGATGTGGTCAACAGGGGCATCATCGAAGTCAGTGTCCTCAAGGTGGGGAATATTTTATAGATCAGTGAGGGGCACAACCATACAACAAATGCCAATCAGGGCAAGGTTCTAAGCCTACTCAAAATATTCAGACCAACAAGGGCCAGCCTCAAGCCTCTAAGAATGCAGGCCGACCAAGAACACAACCACAAGGAGCTTGAAATGGAAAGAAACCGGGAGGGACTAACCAGCGAGCGATAAGGAGAATGTATGCTCTCCAAGAAAAAGAAGATGTTGATAACCCATCAGTAATTCAAGGTATGTTAATCCTTATGAATTCTTGGGTTAAAGTATTGTTTGATTCTGGAGCTTCGCATTCTTTTATATCCACTGCATGTGTGACAAGTTTGGGTTTAAATGGGAGATGCTAGAGATAGCTATGAGTGTCGCTTCACCTTTAGGAGGTCAAACCCGAGTAAATCTAGTATGTAAATCTTGTGAACTAGAAATCTCCAGTTCATACTTGATCTGTGATCTAAGAGTTATGGATATGTCTAATTTTGACATCATCCTAGGAATGGACTGGTTGTCAGTTCATCAAGCCATTATTGATCGTTACCATAAGGCGGTGACATCCTCCCTTATGACACGAAAGTTCAATTTAAAGGAGATAGACAAGATTCTCTAACTCCAGCGTGTCTTAAATCGGGGCGGCATGATCAACTAACGGATGGTTGGCAAGCCTAATTTTGGAAGGCGAAAATCGAGAGGATCCAGGATTATCCCATGTGGTGTATGAGTACGCTGACGTTTTCCCTGACGAATTACTAGGATTACCTCCAAAACGAGATGTAGATTTCACGATTGAGCTTCAACCCGGGACTTCACCGATTTCAATAGCACCACATCGTATGGCGCCGGTGAACCGAGAATTGAAGGAAGCGGTTGCAAGAAGCTGTTGAGTAAGAAGTTCATCGGACCAAATCGTCCTTAGGGGCGCCCGGCATTATTCGCAAAGAAGAATGATGGAACCTTAAGATTATGCATCGATTATCGACAACCTTCATCGAGCCACCATTAAAAATCGATATCCCTACCCGAAATTGATGACTTGTTTGATCAATTAAGAGGTTCAAAATGTTTTTCCAAAATTGACCTTAGGTCGGGATATCACCAACTTCGTGTCGAGGAGAAGATATACCCAAAACAGCGTTTGAACGTTATGGCCACTATGGGTTTGTGGTAATGCCATTTGGTTTGTCCTATGCTCCTGGGGTATTCATGAGTTTAATGAACAAAATTTTTACCCCCTTATTTGGACCAATTTTTGGTAGTATTCATTGACGATATTTTGATATACTCACGATTGGAGGAAGATCACGAGCAACATTTGAGGACCATTTTGCAAATTCTAAGAGAAAACCAATTGAATGCTAAAGCTAGCAAATGTGAATTTTGGCTGAATGAAGTAAAGTTCTTAGGTCATGTTGTATCTGAATTAGGGATATCAATGGATCCTGCTAAAGTAGGAGCACTAATGGGGTGGAAACAACCTAAGAATACGTTTGAGATTCGTAGTTTCTTGGGATTAGCAGGTTATTATAGGAGATTCATTTAGGATTTCTCCAAATTAGCCAAGCCGATAACACGCCTAACGCAAAAAGGAGTAAAGTTTGAATGGGACGAAGCGTGTGAGCAGTCATTTCAAAAACTCAAGAAGAGACTGACAAGCGCTCCCATATTAATCATACCCGAACGTGACGTTGGGTACACTGTTTATTGTGATGCCTCTAAAGAAGGGTTAGGTAGTGTGTTAATGCAAAACGGGAAGGTAGTAGTTTACGGATCAAGACAATTGAAGAATCATGAGAAAAATTATCCTACTCACGATCTAGAGTTGGCAGCTGTGGTCTATGCACTGAAGACTTGGCAACACTACCTTTATGGCGAAAAATTTGAGATATTTACCGATCACAAAAGCTTGAAGTACTTGTTCACACAAAGAGATTTGAACATGAGGCAGAGGCATTTGGATGGAGTACCTTGAAGATTACCAATTCACCTTGTCTTATTATCACAGGAAGGCTAATGTTGTAGCAGATGCACTAAGTCGAAAGACAAGAGAGATTGTAGCCAACATATCAATTAAAGAATGAGAAATGGTAAGCATTGTGAATGAGTTTAAGTTACAACCGGAGACTCAAAATGGGAAGGGTAGGTTGTTTACAATAGTTACAACACCCCAACTTCTTACCAAAGTGTTGGAAGCCCAAAGATTTGATCAGGAGATCGACTCCATCAAGGCTCGATTAGTGTCCGGGGAATCTTCACCAGATTGGACGCTCCATCAAGATGGTAGTATAAGGTATTTAGGTAGAATTTTTGTGCCAAACATCGAACAATTAAGAAAGGAAGTACTTAAAGAAATTCACCATTCGGTTTTTAGGTTCATTAGGAGGAAATAAGATGTACCAAGATCTTAGCGGCGTATTGGTGGAGTGGAATGAAGAAGGGCGTTGCTCAATTAAGTATCTAAGTGTGGCGTGTCAACAAGTGAAGCCGAGAACATCAAAGGCGGCGAAACTCCAACCTTTACCAATACCTAAGTGGAAATGGGAACACATAACAATGGATTTTGTAACAAGATTACCCGGTGCCACAAGGCCATGATGCCATTTGGGTGGTGGTTGATCGATTAACTAAGGCGACACATTTCCTACCAATAGGACGGAAGGCACACTCGAATCTTTAAGTGATTATTTATTAGAAATCATTAGATTGCATAGAGTACCGGTCTCAATAGTGTCGGTCGTGATTCTCATTTTACGTCACGATTACGGCAAAGTCTGCAAAGGGCCTTGGAGTGCGAGTTGTGTTTTAGTGCGACTTTTCACCCTTAAAGCGATGGTCAATCGGAAAGAACAATTGAGACTTTAAAAGACATGCTTGAGCTTGTGTGATGGACTTTAAAGGTAGTTGGGAGAAACATTTACCACTTGTGAATTCTCTTACAATATGTTTTCAAGCAAGTATTGGTATGGCACCGTATGAAGCTTTATGCAGACGGCCTTCCGATCACGATATGTTGAATGAAGTCGGAGAAGCACATCTTTTAGGGCGAGTTAGTTAAAAAACTAGGAAGGTGAAACTAATTAGGCAAAGGCTCGAGACCGCTCGAGTAAGCGAAAAAGCTATCGAGATCAAAGGAGAAGACCTTTAGCATTTAAAGTTGGAGATCATGTGTTTAAAATCTGACCTCGACAAGGAGTTGTTCGTTTCAGAAAGAAGGGAAAGTTGTCACCTCGCTTCATTGGACCTTTCGAAATTTTGGACAAAATAGGAGAAGTGGTGTGCCGTTTGGCTCTACCGCCTCAACTGGCTGGAGTACATAATGTTTTCCACGTCTCTATGCTACGGAAATACGAGCCACACCCTTCTCACATCATCAATTGGGAGGAGATTAATCTTGATGAAGGCGTGACATTTGAAGAAAAGCCTATCAAGATTTTAAATCGTCGCGAGAAGAAATTACGAGCTAAAACTATACCATTGGTTCGAGTTCTTTGGAGACATTGTGGGACGGAAGAGACAATGTGGGAGCGAGAAGACATGATACGTGTCAATTACCCTCAACTTTTCGAGTCTAAAGGTACGAATTAATTTCGAGGCCGAAATTCTTTTTAGGAGGGTAGATTGTGAAAACCCATATTTAAATTATTCTTAAAAGAAAATAAATAAATAAATTAATTAATTAATTAGCTTTAAATTAACCCAATTCTATCGCTAACAAAGACCCTATTAAGAATAAAAATGTTGTGGATGTTCAATAATTATTGTTATAAAAAAATATAAATATATATATATATACAAACAGACAAACCGTGGGCAAAGAACCTACAGTTCCTACCAAACCCACCATCTCTTAGAAATTAGGAAACCATAAAATTTAGGGAAAGCTTATTCTTAGAACTTGGAGAAAGGGAATGCGAGAGAGAGAGAGAGAGACTCGGAGGTCTATATAATTAATGCACATAATAGTCATGCATAGAAGGATAGGTTTCAGTGTTTGCATGCATGTATTCCTTCGGATGGGTGAGGAAGAAATAGGGAAGAAGAATTCAGCAGAAGGAGAAGAAGAGAAGAAAGTTTAGGAAGCAAATTCTTCTATCATTTCATCACCCATTTCAATCCTACTACCAAGTAAGAAAACCCTCTCAACCCTCTCATTTTTTTTATAATTGAAATTTTCAGATTATATACAATTGATATATTGTCTAAAACTGTGTTGAGAATAATCCTTTTATATCGATCGACTGTTGCGAATTTTAAGATAATTTTATACTCAAAATTTCGAGATGATTTCTTCTACAAAGTTGTTGATAATGATGTCTAGTTTGTCCAAAAATTTTAGAAATAATTTTTTAGCTTTCTACAATTTATACAAATTTTAACTAGATCTGAAACTGTGTTGAGAATAATCCTTTTGAATCTGCCAGCCTGTTACCCGAATTTTTAGATACTTTTATACTCAAAATTTCGAGATTATTTCTTCTACAAAGTTGTTGATAATGATGTCTAGTTTGTCCAAAAATTTTTGGAAATAATTTTTGAGCTTTCTACGAATTTATACAAATTTTTAACTAGATTTGAAACTGTGTTGAAAATAATCCTTTTGAATCAGCCAGCCTGTTACCCGAATTTTTAGATAATTTTATACTCAAAATTTCGAGATGATTTCTTCTACAAAGTTGTTGATAATGATGTCTAGTTTGTCCAAAAATTTTTGGAAATAATTTTTGAGTTTTCTACGAATTTATACAAATTTTTAACTAAATATGAAATTGTGTTGAAGATAATCTATTTTTAATCTGCCAGCATGTTTGCCTGAATTTTTTGACAATTTTATACTCAAAATTTCTAAATGATTTCTTCTACAAAGTTGTTGATAATGATGTCTAGTTTATCTAGAAATTTTTGGAAACAATTTTTTAGCTTTCTACGAATTTATACAAAATTTTAACTAAATCTAAAACTGTGAGACAGGTTTTACTATGTATTTGAAAATTTATTCAAAATCCTATACTAAGCCAAATATGGTAAATTCTAACTAAAAGATGAGACTTGAGAAGTCTAGTTTCATGATAAATTTTTATATTATGGGTTTGATCTATGAATTAATGAATAACGGTATATATGAAGTTAACAATTGACGGTTAATACCAGTTGTTTAGAGTGAGTATTGGTTTTAAAGAATGTACAAAATTAAGGGTTGACGGTCAATACCGGTTGTTCAGGGTGAGCCCTGGTTTCTGAGAATTCTCACGTAAATTGTGTTGTGAAACTCTAAGATGGCACGGGACTTATTTGAGCCCTTTTCGGTATTCGGTTTTGGAATAAGGGTGGATATCAGTGGCACCTGGTGGTTCCTTACCCCTGGCAGACCGTTTCCTTGCGGCAGACCACGGATGCCACTACTTGGATATATAACTCCGGATGTGGGCATCCCTAGTAGTTACGGTTGGTAACACTTAAATATTTGACCTAGGGAGGATTTCAAATTAACCGTTGCCATACTTAGTTGTTGGTAAGTTAAATCTCTTTGGTGAGATTTCGAGTGTCACCTAATTTATTAAAATTACTGAAATTATTCTAATGGTGGTAATTTATGTGTACAATTATATTGTTAACCCATGTTTAGAATCTTATTATTTTTCTCTTAAAAAGAATGGTAGGTTGGTTATGTTTTCTTACTGTGTTGCAAAACTCATGGCATATATTTTGTTGCCCTGGGGTTTCATGCCAGATTATGTCGAAAAGAAGGGGTGAGGTTGAAATTGGAGCGGCTGCCAATATCGAACCTTGGCTGACTTAGAGTCAAGATTTTAACAAAATAAAATCATGTTATCCCTTGTATTAGGATTTAACTATGTTGTGACGTTGTGTGTGAACTTGTAGTTTTATTTGGTTATTGGACTTGACTATGTAAGAACTTAAAAGTTCCTAATTAGTAATTAAAACTTTATCTAGCAAAGTTATTGTTATTTAAATCTTACGACGTTTCAAAAAAATATGGGGCGTCACACTTCGGCCCATTCATTTCTGTCAAATGGCCTTTGACCCATTCGTCTTTGTCAAAACGGCCTTTGGCCCACCCATTAATGTCAAAACGACCTTCGGTCCATTCGTATGTGTCAAAACGACCTTCAGTCCGTTCAGTTCTATCAAAACGACCTTCAGTCCATTCGTTCCTATCAAAACGACCTTCGGTCCATTCATTCCATCAAAATGACCTTTGGTCCATTTATTTCTATCCAAACGACCTTTGGTCCAATCATTCATTCATGTCAGACTTTTGTCCACAATCCCAATTAGCAACTCATAAAGCTTATAAGGGAATACACAATTGGACATTGATAAGCTTTCAAATATCAATATTACTCACAGTGATCGGCTTGTGGATTCACCCTGGAGCTTGGCCCTATACATTCCATGAACACAAAAGGGTCATTAACAATTCAATCTGTACCTTAATTCACATATTCCTCTTTAGGCTTTATTCTTATCTCATTCACTCATTTACAATGCTTAACATGTGCCTAAGAGTGATTACAAGTGAAAAGTCGGAAAAGCGGAACATAAACGCATGAACAAAATTTCAAAAAGGGTCACTTTCGCTTCGGCGGACCTAAGAGGCCTGCAAAAGTCTTGGTTACCTCAAAATTACGCTTCGGCGTGAGCTAGAGGCGCCGAGTGGAAGGCTTTGTTTATAAAAGCTCGCTCGCTCAGTGTCAACTTCCGCTGAGCAAGAACCATGTCTGCAAAAAGTCTTTGGGAGCACGATTTTCCTTCAGTGGCACTTCCCTTCGGCGACCATAAAAATTTGGGTTTTCAGTTAAGTTCTTGAGCTCCAATTCGATTTTCCAGCCAATATTTCATGCATTATAAGGCTCAAATTTCGCATATACTTGTTCTAACATGGTATGAACACCAAAACACATTACAATGGAGCTCAATCTCACAATTAATTCACATGCATGCCCCAATCTCCCATCAAACTCATTCTAACATAACAAACTCATACATTCAAGCTTATATCTTCATAAATTGTACATGCATGTGATGAATTAGCCACATTCTCAACTTAGACAACACAAATGGTGATCAAAACATGAGTTTCAACCAAAACTCTACTTGAATCATGTAGTTCAAGCTTAAACATGCAAATTCAAAGTAGTTTCTTACATGCATGAGTTTTAAGACTTCAAACTCAACAAAAATCAACTCATTACATGCTCTTGATCACAAACAACCCTTGAACTTACAAGATCACAATTTCAAACTTATGAATTCAAGACCAAATGCTTACCTAGAGGCTCAATCTTCCAAACTATAGCAATTTCTTGAGTTTAATTCTCCAATTCTTCACAAATTTGAGCCAAATACCCAACTCTCCTCTTTTTCCTCTCTCTTGCCGACTCCTTTCTCTACTTCTTAAGTTTAATTCAGCCAAGAAGAATAACAAGGAGGGTATTTGAGTGTATAGTGCCCTACTAAGTCATAATATAATAATATAGAGTATTTGGGCACTAATTCATTAATTTAATCAACTTAATCTGGTCTGAATCATTTTTTCAATTAAACTTCACCGTAGGCTCTAAAAATTACTCTAATCACAATGGCGTAATCAATTTTGGGTTCTGTGGCCGATAAGGCTTCCAATTTAATTCCCAAAGTAGATTATTCAAACAGATATTCCTACGGTGAATAGATAGAACTTCAAAATCACATATATTCACAAAATGGCACATAAAATCATGCTAAACACATAATCATACGCAAATTAAGGACCAATTAGCATACTACGGAACAGGGGGTATCACAGGGTAGGAAACAATACCCGGAGAAACTGGTTCCTCATGAACTGAGAGGTCTTCCACTGTTGGAACACATCTGAGTGTTGTGTGTGTTTTTGTTTGTCTCGATTCTTGCTTTAATCAATAGTATGTTTAGGTTGTTTTACCTTTGTTTTCCGTTGTTGAGTCATTTTTGTTTTGGTCAGTCATAGGCTCAATACACGGTTAAGAACCCGTTTCTCAATTTCAAATTCAAAAAAATCGTTTTGTGCTTAGAGTGCTATGCCATTCTCCACATTTGTGCAAAACAGGATTTGTTCTTTTATAAAACTACAGGGTTCAACCCAAGTCATGTGAGAACAGTAGAACAAGGACCTAACTGAAGCTATATAGGTTCCAGACTGCAAAGCAAAAGAAAAGAGAGGAAAATCGAAGCATTTGAGTGTGTTTCAACTTCAGAAAATTCTGTGATTGCATTCTAGATGTACCTCCTCAAGCCTTGTCAATGCTTCGAAGTATAGTGTGCCTCTACCTCAAGCTCAAGATCAAATGCCTTCAAGAGGAATGGCGTCGAAGTGCTCTCCCGAATATCATTTCTTGCCAGAGGCATCTTGGTTGTGTTTACAATGAGTTCCTAGAAGACCAACTGCGACGATGGAAACTAGAGTTCAAATGGTTGATGCCTAGAACGTAAAGGTTCGGGATTTCTGAGACTAAAGTCTGGTTTAAATACCCAGGGGTGTATCCCCAGCTTGAAATCTATATGGAAGCCCTATAGGTTGAGATAGCGTATATGCACCTCAATTCTGGATATTGAACCAACCTAGTTTGTCACCCCGTTGGAGAATAGGGAAAATTGTGAATATGGTCAGGAAGAAGAGTGGCATCCAAAGTGTTCTACGTGAGGACTCCTTGTTAGCATTTCAGAACCTCTATACTGTGAGTTGAAGGAAAAAGTTCGAAGAACGCAAGGTAAGAGTTCGAAGAACGCATGAGAGATCATCGAGTAGAAGCTTCATCGCCACTCACCCCATGAGTGCTTTCTAAAGCACCGCTATGCTTGTTTATTGCATTCATAAACATCATGCATTGTATTGCATGGTACCTATCATGTTTCTTTCTCATTCATGCGATATTGTATGTACGGTTCATTTGAGGCTGGCGCAACTAGGCAATATTGGATGTGCGGTTCATTCAGAGAAGTTCCATTTAAAATTGATTATGTTTTGTGTATCTATCGCACATGTTCACTTAGTTTATCTATCACACTTTGTTCACTTTGTGCATCCATCGGACATCTTCACTTAGTGTATCTATCACACTTTGTTCATTTAGTGTATCTATCACACTCTCTTCACTTAGTGTATCTATCACACTTTGTTCACTTAGTGTATCTATCACACTTTGTTCATTTTACAGATCTATACATGCTCACTTAGTGTATCTATCACACTTTGTTCATTTTGTGTATCTATCGCACATGTTCACTTAGTGTATCTATCGCACATGCTTACTTTGTGTATCTATCACACATGTTCATAGTGTATCTATCACACTTCGATCACCTTTGTGTATCTATTGCACATGCTCACTTAGTGTATCTATCACACATGTTCACTTAGTGTATCTATCACACTTTGTTCATAGTGTATCTATCACACTTTGTTCATTTTTGTGTATTTATCGCACATGCTCACTTAGTGTATCTATCACACTTTGTTCATTTTGTGTATCTATCGCACATGTTCACTTAGTGTATCTATCACACTTTGTTCATTTTGTGTATCTATTGCACATGCTCACTTTGTGTATCTATCGCACATGCTCACTTTACAGATCTATCGCACATACTCACTTTACGTATCTATCACACATGTTCACTTAGTGTATCTATCACACTTTGTTCACCTTTGTGTATCTATCACACTTTGCTCACTTAGTGTATCTATCACACTGCCGTTCACCTTTGTGTATCTATCACACATGTTCACTTAGTGTACGATCACACTTAGCTTATCTTTTGTGTATCTATCACACTTTGCTTACTTAGTGTATCTATCATACTTCGTTCACCTTTATGTATCTATCACACATGTTCACTTAGTGTATCTATCACACCGTTCACCTTTGTGTATCTATCATACATGTTCACTTAGTGTATCTATCACACATCGTTCACCTTTGTGTATTTATCACACATGTTCATAGTGTATCTATCACACTTCGTTCACCTTTGTGTATCTATCGCACATATTCGTGAAAATTGCATAATTTTTTACATCCTTTCTGCATGAAAATGTAGTTAGGTTTATAGTTCCCACGCAGCGTGTTTGCTCACTTGCTCATGTACGAGTTTGCTGTAACATTTCTTTGCATAACATTTGCATCTAGATGTTTCATTGCAGCCCTCTTTGCATAATCATAAGTTATGTTCTGCATTGTGCATGTCATTTGCATTTTGCCCCTGCCTACGGGCGCATCTATCTTGTTATCTTACCTGTTTGTCAAAGTCTTCGGCCTTGTCAAAAATGGGTCGTCTCTGGGCTTTGACATTCACTCCCGTCATTTCATGACTTCTGAGTTCTATCAAAGAGGGGCAACTGTAGACACCCCATTTTTGACCGACCTTAAGACTCAAACGTCATCGTTTGTGCACTCAGTGATTGCGCATGTTTGTGCTCGATTTGGGTTTCCGGAGTTTTCAACTGATCGCCTTGCCTCGGGACCTCTCAACTCTCTTCTTCTTGGTTCGTTTTTGGACCATGCCTTGGTGCCTAGAAGGAAAGAGAGGTCTCAGAGGCTAATTTTTTTGTAGCCGTGAGGCTACCTTTCCCTCGTAGGCCACTTGTAGTGGCACATGACCAGTTTTGGGCTTCCAGGTACCTTATCTTGCAGACTCTTGTCTTTCTTCCTTTTGGGTTTGTTTTTGAACCAAGCCTTGTTACCTGCACGGAGGGTGGAGCAGTGTAGACCAATTTTCTCCCTGCTCACCACTTTTCTTCTTTGTAGACCACTTTTGGTGATCGGTTAGCTAAGGTGGGTGGTGCAGAGACCACCTAAGGTGTTCTAAGCAACATGCTACCACCTTCTCCTCTCTTTGTAGACCCCTTTTCTCCCTTATCGACTAGTTTTTCTCCACAGCAGACCACTAGAGGTGGTGGATTGACTAGAGGGGTGGTCGATCGAGCGACTTTAACTAGTCGGCAACATTTTTGCACTTTTCTGAGATATTTTTCCTTACCAGTTATGCCAGCTGTTGGGCACAGAAGGCATCCTCCACACATGTATAGAGGGATTACACCAAGCCTCTAGCTTGTCTAACAAGCTTGAGGCATGAAATTCTATATAAAAGGAGCTTCCTCCCCATTGTTCAAGGTTCAAAAATTTGATTAGGGCTAAGCATATCCCTCTCTCTCTATAATTCTCCCTCCCTCTCTATATATATATATATATATTTGTGCTATTTTGTGCCTTAAAGTGAGTTTTTTTCACACTTTTGCACTAAAACACCTAGTGAAACACCTTCACTCTTGAGCTGAGGTTCTTGCGAGAGTTGCATTTGAGTGATTTTGGCTTGGTTTTGCCTCGAAGTGGTTGGTTTTGAAGTTGTTCTTCAAGGGTGAGAAGTTACCCTCTTTAAGCCTTGTTTTGTAAGTATTTGGCCATCCTTGCATGCTATTTAGGCCTTACTTTCAACTACAAAAACTCTTTTTTCTAAGTGTTTGAAATGTTTGTTTGAGGCTTTATTTGAGTTAGGGGTGGTTTACCCCCTTTGGTGGCTTATTTTCCTTTGCTTTGTTCTATCTCTTAAGGCCTTTCAAACCACCTTGCTTTGGCCTTTTAACCACTGAATTCCAGAGGAATTTCAGTGGTGGAAAGCGGGTTTTGAGACCCAAAATGGATAGGGGTGGTCATTCCCTTTTGTGTTTTGTTTGCATGTGTTGTTGGCTTAACACTTTGGCATGCTTTTCTACCTTCATAAGGCTCTATCTTAGCATGTTTTAGGCCTTATTCTAACATGATATAACTCTGCTTTTGGTTGGTTTGCTTGCTTACATGCTTCATGTACCATGTAGTGCAATCCTCTTGGTTAGCCTAACATGCTCTATGCTTTGGACCACCATTTTAGCATGTTTTTGGCTCCACTCGTGAGCTTTTACTCATATTTTGGCATGCCTTAGCTATGATTTTAGTCAAAAAAGTCATCTCTTGCATGGTTTATGCACTTGTAGTACAAGCTTGTTCACCAACCTAGCTTATTTGGTGTTTTGGCCTATTGATCTAGCAGTGTATGCTTTGATTTAACATGCTTTAGGTCTAATTTGAGTGGTTTTGGTCATGCATGCTTGGCTTTACATAGCTATAGTGCATTTGGCTTAGCTAGCCTTAAGCTTTGAGACCTTTAGCATGTCATATTTGAGCTTTTTGCATGGCATGACATCATTTGGCATGTTATTTTAGACCATATACTTCTGCCATATTCTCACATTTATCATCCCTTTGTTGTGTTTGGGGGTTCAGCTTTATGCTTCACTTATGAGCCAATATGTGTGCATGCTTGCCCTAAGCTTTTGGAGCTACCATCTTAGCATCTTTTTGGTGTTATTTTACCATGTTACAACTCGATTTTTGTTGGTGAAGTCACCTCGTGCTTGGTTTTGGTATGTGTTGTGTAATCCCACTCATTGGCCTTGCATGCGTCATGCTTTATGCCTCCCATTCTAGCATGTGTTAGCTCTACTCCATGCATGTTTTGGCATTGTTTTGACCTGCCTTGGGACTATTTTGAGTCATCTTGGCCCTTTCAGGATTGTTTGATATGGATATGGTGCAAGTACCTTAGCTAGTCTTGAGTTTTGAGCACCCTACTATGCTATATTTGTGATGGTTGCATGTTTGGGCATCGTTTAACATGTTATTTCAGAGCATGCGTGTGTCATGTTCTCACTTCTTTCATTCCTTGAGGCGTTTGAGAGTTGTCTTTGTGCATTGTTAATGAGCATGTTCTCCTTGTGTTATATGCCTTGATCTTAACATATTTCACGCTTATTTGGCATGTTTTGACCTCCTGACCGGGGTTGGTTTGACTATTTGAGATTGATAGTGCATGCCTCATGTGTAATATGTTTCATTAGCTTTGATGCCTTAGCTTTTAAACATGCCATGCATGCATTGCTTACATGATAGGGTCTTGCGACGTCACTTTGGCATTGAAGGTTGATCATCTTGTTTTGCGTTGCGTGTGTTTGGATTGGGCGTTAATCCAAACATGAGAATGTCATGTTTCATACTCAAAGTGATGAAACGTGTAGCATTTCTTGGTCGCCGACCCTCTTAATCAAGCATGATAGAGGTGGAGGCCCCTATGTGTTATTTGTGCATTCATTGACATTGACTTGTGCAAACTTGGCTTCTTGGCCATCGTGCATTGCGATGCTCGGTTGGTGGCCCGAGAGTCGAGTACTGCACTTCCTTGAGCTTGAGAAATGATAGGGAAGGTGGTTGTGCACACACATCTGCAAATACCTTTGCTATGCCCCTTGTTGTTCTCTGTTGCTGACAAAACTAGAGCTTGGCAAATCAATCGTCGGCCGACTTGATGGGGTGGTCGACCGACCACTTTTCTCTGTCTATAACTAGTTTTTCCGGTCTCTGACCCTTTCTCTGTCGGCAATGACCCACAGAGATCTCCATGTTGGAGCGTATGTCGGAAGTTAGTGCACTTTTCGTGAGATCAAATCAAATGCAAACAGAGGCACGGCATAGCAATGGATTTTCGAGAATGGCGATCAAGCATGCATGCACCCTCGCCTCGAGGACCCTTTTAACTTTAGCTACTTTACTTAGCTAGCCAATTCGCTTGTTTTGTACTTAATTAGTTAATGTGTAATTAATCGATTTGTTTTGTAATAATTAGTTAAGTAGGAATAGTTAATTAGTTTTGGTTTGTAATAATTAATTTAATTAGCGTAGCTAGTTAGCTTATTATTCGACCCTCCATCAAGAGGAAAATGTTGTAATAAGTGTCCATGTGCGTGTGTGTGTGAATGTCTTCCAACTCCACGTCTTTCTCCTTTTATTTACCAAATTTTTGATGGTTAGTTTTAGGGCGTGTTTCAATTAGCATACTTTATGACTTGCATGTGTGCCTTCATTCATTCAGATTGCATGCATCAGGCTTGGCGATCATTCAAACTGCATTGTATTTCAATTCCTATTTGAATACATGTATCAACCTCATGCATTTCATGTGCCATCTTAGATAGCAGTGCCTATTTTATTTGTATTATTGCATGTGTTGCATTAGGCATCTTAACATAGTTAGGATCATACATTGATTACTAACTAGCTTCTTTTTTGGCTCGGAGTACATTGTGAGTGTTTATGCTTTAGCATCCTTGCATGTGTGTAAGTGACTGCCATGATAGCATGCTTGCCATGAGGCTATATGCTTAAGTGTTAAATTGCATGAATGCCTGTAGATGAAGGCTTCATTGCTTAAATTGGAACAATTTATCAAAATGTGAGTTTTAAGCCCACTTTGTGGAGTGGCAAATAATGTTGTTTTAAGCCCACTTAAGGGTGGCAAATCATTTTAGCCTACTTGCAAGTAGTACTTCCAAACCATTTTCGAAACACAAGATTGAGATGTTCTGTTCCAAATTGTGTGATATGGACTATACTTGCATGTTGTGCGCATGACATAGTAAGGTTAGATGATAATTGGTATATGTACACATGTGTTTACAAAAACGACATATCATGTTAGTAGTGGCCGATCCTTTGATCGGGCGAGCGAGGTGCTCATTCGTGACCTTCCCCTCGCACTCCAAGTTCGAGTCAAACAACTTTGGTGATGACGTACACGTGTGCTTAGGTACGAGTCGGGGTTTCTAAATTTTCAAATAAAATATTTAGGTGGCGACTCAAATCTAGCAAAGCAGTTAAATCCATGTTTAGTGCTTTTTGATTAAAATCAATTTTCCAAAACGATTTGCGGATTTGGACTCTTTGGTGATTTATCGGTCTTACATTGCACTTTGTAGATTAGATTGAACCATGACAGAAGTCCCAGCTGTAGTAGCTAGAACTCCACTCGGCCACAAGATAAAGCGAAGTTCGGGTGGTCTACAATGAGCTAGAAAGAAATGAAATTGAGATTGTTTTGCATGAAAATGGTGAAATTCTATCCGCCATTTTTGCTTTCAACCAAACCATAATTAAGGAAGTTAAGGAAAAATAGTTAGAAGATGAATTCCTTAAAATGATTGTCGATGAAATTGAATCAAAACCGAGGCCGCATTTGTGTTTGAAGGCAATGTCCTAAAATTTCAAGGAAGACTTTGTGGTATGGATTGTTCGAGTTGAGAAGCATATTATGATCGAAGTGAACAATTCTAAATTTGCTATGCGTCCAGGGAATACAAAAATGTACAAAGATTTGAAACAAAATTCTGGTGGCCTAGAATGAAGAAGTGTATTGCTAATTTTGTAACCAAATGTCTACATTGCCAACAAGTTAAAGCTAAACATCAACGACCCATCGGATCGCTTCTTGCTTCAATAAGCCTACGGAATAGAAATTGGAGCATATTATAATGGATTTCATTGTTGGATTGCCTCACTTTTCTCGAGTTATGGATTCTATTGGGGTCATTGTTGATCACTTGACTAAATCTGCTAATTTTCTGCCCGTGAAAACTTTTTATAATGCGGACAAATTTGCTATAATATATATATGAATGAGATTGCGAGATTACGCAGTGCCGATTCTATTGTGTCCGATGAGATTCAAATTCGCATCAATATTTTGGCAAAGTTTACAACAAGCTTTGGGGACTGAATTGAGATTGAGTAGTGCTTATCACCCACAGACGGATGGTCAATCAGAAAGAATGATACAGACTTTGGAAGATATGCTGAGAATGTGTGTTCTAGATTTCCAAGGAAATTGGTAAGCTTATTTGCCAATCGGGGAGTTTGTGTACAATAACTGCCATCATTTGAGCATTTGGATGGCTCTTATGAAGTTTTGTACTAAGAAAATGTTGATCCCGATTGTCAAGTTAAGCCCGCCTTAAGGGTTTAGCATCAGAATCGCCAAGAATCCGAGATTACCGAAGGCCTGCTTAACAGTAAGACGGTATTATAGAGTACAGGGGCATGACGGAAGCCAAAACAGTAAATAAACAATGTCCAATGAGTCAGGATAATCAGATGCAAAAAGACTTTTCATACTTATATACATAAACAGTACAAAACATCATGTACAACATTTACAGTTATTTAGAACATGGGCCTAATCCCTATTAAGCAATACAGTATCAGTCTAAACAGTATTGTAAATAGATACAAAGATAAACGGGGGAAATTAAAACACTCCTAAGCCATAGCTTGGCAGGTTCCTCGGAACCTCGCATTGAGGCACAGTGGTTGTTTTGACAAAAAAGTGAGTCTAACCCACGCTCCTAGCTCCAGTCTGTTGCCTGAACACCTATATATATATACAGTGAGCTAAAGCCCAATGAATAATATAATTCGTAAAGAGGTTAAGAATGAATGTCCTTACAGTAATGAAAACAGTTCATTGATTCAAGATATCACTTATTCACCATAATAATAGTCTGCAGTCATATGTGGTACATCCATTAGCATAGTAGTAAGAAATGAGGGTCTTAAAAGACCCAAATAATGATGGCCATCGGATCAAGATAGTGGTGGTTCAACATGGGAACCGACAGAGATCTCTGAATAAGAATTAGTATGATGGTTGCTATGGATTAACATGCCATAATTCAGAATAGAGGACATACATTCATTCGCTATAAAGAATAATTCGAAAGTGCTAGATTCGCTTAATCGAAAATATTCATCTTTGAACATATTTTTACGACATCATTACTCACAGAGTTCTAGGCTATAAGCAGCTAGGGCGCATCTCCAAAAGCCAACCCTATCAAATGATGTGAACAAACACACACTAATTACTACATTCGAGAATCAAATACGTAGTCCCTACTTAGACTCGGTGTGGTTCTACATCTATATCCTCATTAAGATGCCTTAAACTAGGCCTAAGAATGCTTAGGATGAAATGAGGATGCAAAGATGCACTCAGAAAGCAATTTCAGAATTTTCAAAAAACAAAGAGGTCCGCATTTCGGCGTGGATTTCCCGCCGGCGGATATGCAGATAAAGGTTCACGCTCGGGCGTCACTTACGCTCGAGAGTAGATCGCCTAAAACATGGCAAAAGTACTGGATGTGTGAAAAATCACGCTACTAGCTCGGCGTAGTGACACAAGATCCCGCTCAAGCGCCCATTATTTACAACGCCGAAGCGGCGATAAAACAATGCGAAAGTGTTGGGAGCACGAATTTCACAGCTGAGCGCATACTTTCCTCTTCATTGAAAGCGTGAGTCTAAATTATGAAAATTCGAATTGAGACACTCAAGCTCAAAACCAAGTTTAAATGCCTCAAATTTGATCCTCTTGGGCTAATTTTTCTAGAAAACACTTGTAAATTTATAGTATTACATGATTCAAAAGCTCTAAATTTAAGAAATCAAAAGAAGCCAAGGGTAGCTCAATTAAATCCAATTTCAAAAAAACATTTTAATGAACATAATTCAAACATGACATGCATGAGTTTAAACCAATTCAAAGCTTTCCAATACTTGCCCTAATAGAGTCCAATTCTTTCCAAAAACATAAAGGAATTCATGAACTAGAACTATGATATGAGCATTGCATGTACAATTTCATGGACAAAAATCCTCAAAACTCAAGAATGACGGCATGCATGCAAGATATATGCTATAATTCAACATCAAAGGACCAAAGGTCTTGACTTAAAACTCCAATATGACCCAAGAGCTATGGAAAATCTAACTCAATTACATGAACAAGAAGGTGAAGACTCTACCTTAAGTCTTGAATTTCAAGAAGGAAGCTCAATTATGCAATGAATCCTTCAATCTCTTAAGCCTCCAAGCCAAATCAAGATGAAAACAAGTTCTCTCTCTCTAACTCTCCTCTCACTTTCATTACTAAAAGCAAAGGAAAAAATGGCTAAGCAAAAAGTGTGCTAAGTGTATACAAGCCTCCAATTTGTCTAGGGAAGCAAGTTGGCCCTAAAGTGGCATGTTGGTAATTAAGCCAACTATTGCAATTTATATCATCATTTAATCATACCAAGTCACATTTTAATTAAATATTCCATAAAATCACATAAATTATGATTAACACATATCACTAATCAAGTTTTCAAATTAGGCCAAATCGATAAAGCCTTCAATTTGCGGGTTTAAAGCATAAACATTAACAGGGAATAATTAAGCAGTCAAGCAGAGTTTGCATAGAAATGCATTCAACTAGCACATTTAATCAACGATTCCCCGGTATTGCGATCGGTTCAATTACTTATCATAATCGGTCTCGATTTAGCGGTAATTAGTGGTTTTTTTTATCGATGCTTGATGATGAGAAATTGTTACAACGATATGTTAAGAAATTTGAAGTGGCGATAGACCATGTTTAGGACGGAACTTGTTCAAGAAATGAGTGAGAAAATGGCCAGTTCAACAACGTTTGAAAAGCGACCCAAAGACACCAAGAGTTATCACCGGATGTTGAAAAACGAATATGAAGTAAGCGACCATATATTCATCAAAGTAACTCCTATGAAAAGACCAAATACGATTTGGGGTTAAAAGTAATTAGCACATGATATATTAGACCATATGGGTAATAGAAAATCAATCATGTGACATACCAAGTGGCTTTATCTTTTCGTTATAGAGAACATGCATAATGTTTTCATGTTTCGATATTCAGAATGTTGTGAGATCGCTACATGTGATTGAACCGACATACGTACCTCTTGAAGATGATTATCACATTATAAAAAAGCATTGTCAGAGGTGTAAACGGTGAATCAAGAGATTGAAAATAAAAGAAATTAGTTAGTGAAGGTTGATTAGCAAAATCATGGTGAGACAAATCGACTTGGGAGACTAAATGGGCATGATGAAGAGATATCTTGATTTGTTCCTTTGGATCAGATATTCTTCAAAGTGAAGGTAATTTTGAGTTTGGAGGACCAAACTATTTAAGGAGGGAAGAGCTGTAATAATCCGGGCACCCGTGATTAACAATATCCTTATTTAAGAATGCCTAATGAAGTAATTAAGAGGAAGTTAGGAGTTAATTGAATGTGATATATGTTACGCATGTTTTATATATGTCCATGGTAGGAATATCTGCTCTGTATTTCTATTTTGATATGTGAATTGAAGGCCTTATAGGCACTAGATCACCAAGGAAATTGACTAGGTTTATAGTATTTACTTAAAATTTTAGAACATTATGGTAAGTTTTAATTGGAAATACGATTGACGTAAATAATTAGAACAAAATAGTATAATAGGTTAGTTTAATCAAGGGTTAATTAATATAAGCAACCAAGCCTATATAAGAGCTTACATGATTCTAGAACTCATTTATATTATACGCTCATATATCTTCCTTATACAAAGCTCGACAAAGCGAGAGAGAGAGAGAGAGAGAGAATTGAAGGAGACTTGGTGATTAGAAAGATTTTGGAAGAATTAAGCTTCTACACTTAGCCGAGAATTCAAGGCTTAGTCAAAATTCACCGCTTACTGATACTCAATAAGATTGTTGTGTAAATTCAAGGAAATTAGAGATTAAAGACAAGAAAATAAGCCTAAAAAGTGAATTTGAGAATTAATTCATACATGCATGTGCATTTTATTGCATTTTGACATATTTCTAAGTCTCTCATGCTTAATGTAACAATTCGAACTTAGTTTTAGGAATTTATCATTTTTCCATTTACTTCATTTGACTGTGATTTGAAGTTTACACATTAGAAAAGGATTACATGAATGAATATATATACTTTATTCAAAGTTTGATTTTGAACAATTGGCATGCTTTTGGGCCATGATTTTGTGAAATGATCTTTAATTCATGATGTTTTATAAGTTTATAAGTGTTTTCTCAAGTTTTGGCCCAAAAGGATGAGTTTTGATGCATTGGAATTTAGGTTTGCAGCTTAGAGAGCAATCTGGAAATTCCATAATTCGCACTCTTCACTCGTGCGGGAAAAGTTGCGCTCAAGTGAAGAATGAAAGCTCTCAGTAGTTTTGTAGAAGTTTGGAGGTTGGCTTGAGCGTAAAATAAGAGCTCCTAGTACTTTTGCAGACATGAGCCTTTGCTCGAGCAACAAAACTTGTGCTTGAGAAAAGGAAGTTGCGTTGGGGCAAACCGCCATATTTTTGAAAATTTGACAGAAGTGTTTTAAGTAACATTTTAGCATCCTCATTGCATCCTAGGCATTCCTAAGACGTAATTAAGACATAATAATAAGGATAAAGATTATAAACACACCAAGATAGAAAAGAAACGAGTTAAGTGTTTTCCGAACGCGTGTCTCAATGTGTATCCACTATGTGTTTATGTAGGTCACACGCCATAGATCGCCTAACTGTCTTACTCTATACTGCTCGCCATCGAGCTATCTGTGAGTAATAACTCCGTAAAGCTATGTTCAACTTTAAGTATTTTTTGAATGATATGATATGATCTTTTTTCTAAAATGCTATTTTATGATTAAATGTCTAATTGTTCAACTTTCTGAAATGTATTTGTGGCATCATTAGCACTTTGCGATATTTGTTATCTGTTACTTGGTACCAGAGATTCCATCATAGAACTGGTTAAGCATAACCATTATGTGCTCTGTATCTGACTGTCCATGTGATTATGGGTCATCTGTACGTCTCATATAATAATGGGTCATCTATTCTATTAACGCTAATAGAAGTACCACGTATGACTATCTATGAATTCTAAATTCTGAATATGAATCTGTTTCTGAATCTAAACTCTGATTTTTTAATCTATTATGGACATCATTCAGTAAAACCTTTACTCTATTATCATTCACTAGGCTCCAACTCACTATATTATTTATGTATGTAGGTGATCAGGCACATGACCAAGCTTAGTAATAATTTCCTGGAGATCTGTTCTGTCAACTAACCATTATGCCTCCCAAGGAGGTTCCCGTTTTGAGACGTAGTCAAGTTTTGTGAAGTATTTTTAAAACCTTTATTTTCTTTTGTTTAAGTCTAAACAAGTTTTTGTATGTTTTGTATACATGGGTAACGCATGACTAATGTAAACATGACATCACATGTATGTATATAAGTTTGACATTTTCTGTGTCATGTATGTATACACAGCTCTTTGGACACTATATTATGATATTTACTTCCGTTAGCCCCTTAATTTTGTTTAATTTGTTTAGAGGCCTTTAGTAATCCCAAGATTACTGGCCGGTTACAATGCTAAACCTATAGGGACAGGTTTGGGTCATGATACCTACTATCATCGTCTACTTTCGTGTCACTATTGCCATCAACTTAGCAACGAAAGTGCCTTAGTTGTCACCCCATCTCTCATCCTCTCTATCTTATTCGCCGCCAACATGTAATAACCCCGACCTGTAATTAGCTACTAATCAGTGATTAAAGATGCTAATTGAGTGGATCAAATGAATTATGAGATTAATATGTAAATTGCATGATATTTGGCCTTCTATCTGTTACTTATAGAATATCTATTTGGAATTCCACTTTAATATGTAAATTGAAAGTCTTATCGGCATCCGAAACCGAAATTGACTACACCGATATGTTATTTGGAATTTTTAGAACCATATGGCAAGTTTTATTAAAAATTAATTCAGAACGATTAATTAAGTCATATTTAGTTAGCCTAATATTCTAATTAATGTGTTTTAGCACCATAAATATATACATGAGCCTTAACTCATTTTTGAGCTCAATTCTTTGCTCCTCTTAGTGCAAAAATCTGAGGTTTTCTTTTAGAGAGAGAGAGCATGTGCAATTCTAGAGAGAGAGATGAAGGAATTGAAGGAGAATTAAAGACCTTGGCTTAGATTCATCAAAACTAAGCTAGAGCTAGATTAATTCAAGACTATAGGTATGAATTCAACCCCTAAATTATGAATCTAAGTTATCAACGTGAAGATTATGTGTGTAAGGGTGTGTGTTGAGCTTAGAAGGAAGATTTGAGTGGCAATTCATGCATGCATGTACATTTTCTTACAAATTGAGCATAATTTCCATGAATCCTCTCTTGCATGTTTGAAATTCATCTTCATTTGGGGAAATCATCAAGTTTCAAGTTGTTTTGTGGTGTTTGATCATGTTTTGGGAAGCTCAAGACCAAGAAAACCCATGCATGTTGTGTTCATGAACATTCATCATGTTTTAAGTTGAAATTGTGAGGTTTTAACAAACTCTTGGGCCATGATTTTATGAAATAATCTGTAATTCTTCATGTTTTACAAGTTTACTATGTTATCTCAAGTTTTGGGTCCCAAGAGATGTGTTTTGAAGGTTAGAATTCGAGTTTTGAGCTCGTAGGTGCAATCTGGAAATTTCAGAATTTGCATCTACGCTCGAGCGTGGGAGTTCACGCTCGAGCGACCACTCTAAGTGCATGCACTCTGCTCGAGCGACCAAAAGTCCATTCGAGCGTGAATTGCAAGCTCCTAGAAGTTTCATGTCTTTTATAGATCGCTCGAGCGAAGGAATGTGCACTCGCTTAATTCGCGATTTTGCATGTCCGCTCGAGCGAGGAAATCTACGCTCGAGCGTGGACCTTATTTTCAGAAATTTTGCCTAAGTGTTCCAAGGCATGTTTTGGTATCCTCCTTGCATCTTAGGCATTCAAAAGTCTTAATTAAGCCATAGTAATGAGGTTTGAATTAGAAACACACTAAGAAAAGAATGTACTAAGTTCCAAGACTGCAAGTGTGTGTGTTTTAGGCAATGTGATGAGAAAGAATAAGAACCAATGTAATGAAAGCTAAGCCTTGATGGCCATTTGAATGTGTAATGATAAGACATGCTTGTGTTATGTATTTTGTGGTTGTAGGTCAAGACTCGAGGGTTGACTGACCATTGCAAAAAACCACTGTGAGTAACGTTATTGTAAAGATATGTTCATATGAATTACGTTCCAAATGAAATATGATAAGTTCTGATTTCTGAAATGATATCTGTTTTCGTGAATGAATATTCCATGTTTGAAATCCATTATGGCATCCACAGGTAGTCCCAAGTCATGGAGGACGGCATGAAATGCGGGTCCATGACATACATGTGATTACGAGATCTCGTTAGCCACTTCATTGTGGTGATATATGTTTAATTGGTATCCGGAACCGATTACTTTAGTCAGAAGACATTCTGTGATGTGTTCTATGGGATGTACCATTATTATGTTATGATATGAGAATGCTTATGCTATGATCTGTTTTACACTTATGTCATGTTCGAATTTCGTTCACTAACCTCTTTACCTTAATGTTATTCGCTGGGCTATAGCTCACTGTGTGTATATATATGTATAGGTGAGCATTCTGGAGTTCGAGCGTAAAGGCTTTTGTTCGAATCTGTGTTTTGTTGTTAGCTAACCATTGTGCTTCACGTGGAGGTTCTCGAAGAGTCCTGTGTTTAAGTTCCATTGTTTCTGTATCTATAAGACTTAGGAGTTTTGTTGGATGTACTTAAGATGCTTTAATGTGTGTGGGTATAATGTACGAATGACTATTGCATACTTATATAAAGTTTTAACTATTCTGTTCATATAAGTCAGCACAGCTCATTGGACAACTATATTTATGTATTTGATTCCGCTAGCCCCTTAATCTTGTTAATCTGTTCAGAGGCCTTTGGTAGTCCAAGGATTCTTGGCGATTTATACTAAACCCATAGGGCGGGTTTGGGTCGTGAGAGAGTGGTATCGAGCCGAGTTATACCGCACACACGTGCCCATATGAGCTATAGGATGTATTAGAAATAAAATAAGGATACTGCATCATCATGTTTAAGTATGTGAACTACTATGAACACATCCTTATTGAAAATGAATTGAAATGAAACCTTTATGCATCATCAAAGAAGTTAAGTGGAAACCACCGTTGCCTGCCTAAGGCCATTTCATCACCAAAGTTGCCTCGGCTCGGGAACTTGGGTACGATTGGGGAAGGTCATCTATGAGCACCCCCGCTCGCCCGATCAAAGATCGGCCCCTACTAACCATGATATCTAGTTTTGAAAACATTATGTACTCTTATTCCGGTTATTAGCCTAGAATTACTATGTGATGTGCACAGCATACAAGTATAGACTAGATCGCCCAACTTTGAACAAAGCATTGCATATCCATTTGTTTAGAAATGATTTTGAATTTCGCTACTCGCAAGTAGGCTAAAACATGGATTTTGATGAATTATTCCAATTCAAGCAACCCAACCTTCACCCACAGGCAATCATATCACATAAGCAATTAGCCTCATGGCAAGCATGCTGTCATGTTAACACTCGCATACATGCAAGATGCTAAAGCATAAAACACTCACAGTGTGCTCCAAGCCAAAACAAGAAACTAGTTAGGAATCATGCATGATCCTAGTTTATGTTAAAATGGTTAATGCATCGCAAGCAAAATGCAACTAGAATAGGCTCGGCTAATCTAAGAATGGCATGTGAAATGCGATAACTCAATACACGTATTCAAGTTGGAATTGAAATATGATGCAATTAGTATGATGCGCCGAGCCCGGTGCATGCAATGCAAATGAATGAATGCAAACATGCATAGCATATAGATGCTAATTGAAACGTGCCCTGGAACTAACCACCATAAGCAGGTAAGTAAAAGGAAAAAAGACGTGGGGTTGGAAGACATGCATCACACACATGCACGCTTATTACACAATTCGTCCTCTCGGAGGCCAAAGAATAATACAAATTAATTAACTAACAAGCTAATTAAATATTACGCACCCTTAATTAATTAAACAAATTAATTAAACTACTAAAAGCAAGAAACACTTTTGAAGAGGGACTGCATGCATCCTTGCCGCTGAAAATCCATCGCCAACCCACAATGTTGCCTCTGCTACATCGCTCGCACTAAACCGCACAAGTCTCCAGATGTTTCAACCACCTTCTCGAGCATCGTGGAAGGTCACCGGCCAAAAGGCAAGGCCACCGCCATGGGAAACTAGTCATCGACCATGTGAGGCTCGCCAACAATGCATAGCCGTCAAGATCAAGATGGTCGATCGACCATCTCTTTCAGAGAATTCTGCTTTGTCGCAACAGAGAGCAACAGAACATAGCAATGCATTTTCAAAAGCAATGTTTGCACAACCACCTCCTTATCATGTTTAAGACTCAAAGTAGTATGGTTTTTAATTGACCATCAATCACGCATTTCAATGCATGATGGCCAAAGAAGCCAAGTGTGCAACTCAATATGGAATGAAATGCACAAAACACATAAAGGGTCCGAACCTCTATTATGATTGATCAAGAGGCAAGAGATGCACATACAATGCAATGCAACCTAGACAAGCAACCAAGCATGCAAATAACTCAAGTGTGCAACAAATCTAATGCAACATGAGCATGTTAACATGCAATATGCAATAGGCATATAACCTAAACATGTGGACATGTATAGCATGCAACAACATGCAAAATGAAACAAACATGCAACAACATGGTGAGATGGACTTAAACTAACATGGGTAGCTCTCAAGCATGCAAAATCAATGGCCATTATGGTGCAACAACAAGATGGAATTGATATGCTAACATGCATGCACAAAGGCCTACCATCTAAGGATAAAGAAGCAACTTTTAAACACATTTAAAAGAGACTATTATGGACAAATGGCAAGCATACTAAGCTCAAATCACATGAAAGAT